>MU181914.1:753724-792507 GCA_016904865.1 Pissodes strobi
CTTTTCAACCAAATTTTATTAAAAAATTTGTTGATGATATTATTTGTTGTATTCCTAGTGACAAAATAAATGAAATTCTTTTAGCTTTTAATAATTACCACCCAAAATTACAATTCACGATTGAAAAAGAAGTTAATAATCAAATACCTTTTTTAGATACAATGATAATTAAACAAAACAATAATATTCTAATTACCGATTGGTATTTAAAACCTGTCCACTCTAAATGATATTCAAATTATTTTTCTTCTCATAGTAATAAAATGAAAATTAATTTAGTTTTAGCTTTAAAAAATAGAATAATAAACCTAGTGCATCCTACTTTAATAAATACAAATTTACACAAACTTAAAGACATCCTTATAGATAATGGTTATCCATTAAATTTTCTAAAAAAATTGCTTTTTAACATTAGAATAAATAACATCAACAATAATATTCATGATAACATAAATAATGATATTTCAAATGTTTGTTATGCTTCATTTCCATATATCAAAGAACTTACTCGGAAAATAATAAAAATTTTTAGAAATGAACCTGTAAAATTAGCGCTAAAAAATGTTAAATCTATTGGTAATTTATATTCAAAATTAAAAGATAAAACTATTGCTTTAAATTACTCAAATTTAGTATATTCAATTCCATGTAATAATTGTGATAAAAAGTATATTGGACCAACGTCACAAAATCTAAAAAATAGAATTTCTGGACATAAAAGTGACATGAGACTTCAAAAAAACACTTCTGCTTTATCTGAACATGCATATATTACTGGTCACATACCAAACTTTAATGAAATCAAAATTCTCCATACAGAAACAAATTTAAATAAAAGGTTATTTTTAGAAATGGTCGAAATAAATAAAACTAATTCTATGAATAAGAGAACTGAAATTGATGATTTAAGCTCAATTTATTCTTATATATTATCACTAAATAATCGGTAATTTTGTACCAATACACCTTGCCATTATTACTAAATTAGGTAGCATCAAATATCAAGTATTCCTTTAATACCTTGTAAATTATTTATTTTGACCAATTTTTTACAATATTTTTTAAAATGTTATAATTGCGAAAATTGAGTTTAACTAGTTTTGATTGTAAGTTGCCACAAAATTGTTATATATTGTACATTAGTATATAAAATAATTTTTAGCCCTGACGAAGGTCACGATATACTGACCGAAAGCTTGGACGCAAAACAAATCAACTTTTAATAAACCTTATTGGCTGAAGACCCGCTAATTATTTCTACATAAATGATTTTAGTTGACAAAAAAATTGGAAAAACGCCTGATTTTGGAGGAAAGTTAAACAAAATCTACCTCCGTTTCCCCGCAAATGTGCCAGAAGTTTAACAAAAAAAATTAATAATAAATAAAGCAAATTTCAAAGAAAGGCATTTAAAAAACGTAACTTAATTAATATTTATAGCAAAATAGAGTGACAGCGTAATAGATCTACAATAGAACACGAAAAACATTTTAGTCCAGAAACACCCAAAAGGTTTACTAAATACCTAATGAATTTGTAGTGCAAGTGTAGTTTTTGAAGTACGGCTGTTAAAATAAACTAAGCGCATTCAAATATATGAATAAATGGTGTGCTTTCTCTATTTTTAAATTCCAACAAGAAAATGCTTCCAGCATTTTACGAACTCTTTTATGCCTGGGGTGGGTAAATGGTTTACGAATATATTCTTTTCGAGGATACTTAAAGTAACTTGGTGCAAAGATTTCCATCGGTTGTTTGAAAAAGCTCAAAACTGGATCTAAAAAGCTATCTCTGGCTTCACTAGTTGAATATCAATGAGATTATTTTGTGACAAAAGATGTTGCGCTTTCCCCTAGTTAAATTTCTAAAACGAATCTTTTTACTTGATAAAGTTGTATTATTTTCTTTGGCTAGAGCAACATATAACTAAAATGTAAAAAATAGAAATAGCGAGGGAAAGAAATGTAAAATATTAAAATTAATTGATATCGTAATTAACATAAAGTTATAAGGTTTATTATATAAAAATTAAATTTCATTAAAAATCTGTCTTTATGTAATGTATGGGGTGAATGGTTTAAATAACTTTTGCTATTTGTAGATTAAAGTTCTTGGGGTATTATTTGTACGAGTAGAACAGCCACAAAAATTACCAAAAAATCTTTTTATATTAATACAATCCTACGTGTCTAATCACGAACATTTTTTTCAGAAGATAGAAACGTCCAGGGTTTGTTAGGATCGCATAATGCTTCACTATTTTTTTTTATTACATTTTTAGTCATATTGGCCTCATTAAAATATATTAACTGTCTTTTATGCGCCAATACTTACGAAGGTAAATCATTGTTGTTTTGTAACTGCCTTAACATCTGTTATGCTATTACTTCAACTTCCTAAATTACATATTATTAAATGCAAAATCCTTCAGTTCTCTAGACTTAATGGCAATCACCAGCAAATATCGTATAATAAGGGGTAAAAAATTGTTGGAACTGGTCGTCTAATTAAGGATCTTGGAAAAATTTTCTACGAGAATCTAGATTTCTTCCTCATAGATACTGGATAAATGTTACTTGATTGATTTATAAACATTTAACAAATGGTATTCGGCTTGATTATCGATATCAACACTAATAAATCAGACATAGACATAACGAAAAAATCAGTCCAGTTGAAGCAGTTAATATTTAGACATCGTTTGCCAGATCAGGATTTGCCTAATTTACCAAAACTTGCACTGACCTAACTAAAAAAGCCTCTAGTTTTAAAGAAAAGAAATGATACTCTGTTCAATATTTCAATCATATTCCCGCGAGGGCAGACTTAGGTGATTGATCATCGTATGTCCTTTGAATTGCCATGGTTTAAGGGGTTTTATGAGCTGCAAGATAGATAATTATAATACACATTTCTCATACCGTTACATTTTCAGAACCGTATAAATTTGCTACGGTAATTTTAGCAATTCTGTAATATGATATTTGTTCCGAGTTCGCTTATGTTTATGTTTACTAGAATTGATAACTTTTTATCTTGAAACTAGTTTCAAGTTTCCGTTTGAACCTACCCGGTAATATCAGTATCGAATTTTCAAAATTGAACAACGTGAGAATATCAATCCTCATACTGAAAATAGGAAACTGTAATGCCTCGATATAATTCCAGCACTCGTTTTACAAATAAAATTCCATTGTTCTGCAGTTTTTTATTTATATGCACAAAAAAAGATGTCAAAATCCATCCGGTTTCATTAAAATTAATTTTCCCTTTAACGATGCTGTTTAATAATTATTAAACAATCTCCAAACACAGCAGCAGAAAATCTATGTTTGCATGTTAATTAACTTCATCATGCAAGCTTGTACGAATCGAGTCTGACAAAAAGTCGATTTGAGAATAACAAAATTTGGCATGTGGCAAACATAGAACTAATTTTTTTGGGACAATTTATTTTCATCAAGGAACTAAAACAGGTATGGGTAGATCCCAAAATAGCCAAAAATATATTTTTTGGGATACTCTGTTTTGATTAAAGCACTAAGACAGGTATGGATCGTCTTTTCATCTTGGCTTCGGTGGAGGTATTTTGAGAAGATAGCGTATTTTTCTTATTTTATTTTTGTTTTTAGATATATTTTTCATTTATAAATATGTATTATATTTTTTAGGGAAAGGGTTATTAAATTGAGCTTAAGGTTCATGCGTGAAATTAGGGGAGATTTTCTTTGAAACTAAATTTCGGGTATTTTGCATGTGAAATAGCTTTGAGCTTAATCGTAACCTATCTTTATGCTATTATATCTCTTGAATATTTTTTACAATTGATGATTTTTTTACAATTGATAGTGGGTTAGATTAGCTAGAATATCGTTTACGTAGTATCTCTTATTCCTTATATATTTTGCCAGTCGGGCATAGAGAATTAGGTATTGTTTGTTGAGGTTTAAGTCTTTTTGAAGGAAACCATAGAATTTTTCCTACAAAAGAGCGACGCTTTTAGTTAAGCAATCCATCAAATAAAACTGTCGGTGACTATAGAGTGTAATTAAGTTCTGGTTAGTTGAAGAAACTTGTGGAAGTTAGAGATGATTTCAATTGATGATTCTTAAACCTACATGCATTTCATTTATATTTTCTTCAATATTTAAAGAAAACTTTGGGCCGTGTCGGAAAAAAATACTTTAGGTTTAGTATTTGTCGTTGTGTTTTTGTGTTGTATATTGTAAGATTAACTGAAATCGCATTAGCTTATTACCTGATTTCTATTGACCTACGTTCTAGTAACCCATTTTTAACTAAATCTTTATTTTCTAAAATTATTTAAATTATAACGGTTTGGTGCACTTGCCTTTTCTGATAAAATCTTTAACTGCCTTATAACTTTTTTCTTTGTTTTGATAAGTAGGATATCATCCAGTGATGTCACGAGACAGATTCCAGGGCATCAGAATTTTTCTCATCACGAACTATGAAAATTTAGGGCTTCTACTTTCCTACCTAGCGCAGCACGCTTCGTACCTCTAAACCCTGAGTACTTTCTAAAGTTGTATTTTGTTTTTAATAAATTATGTGCGAATTAAAATTAATAAGAAAACGTTTTAACTGATGGATTTTTTTCATTAGTGTAGGGTATAAGTCATAATTGTTATGCCATTTTTGGTTATAAACCGATTTAAGACCCTAATTAATACATTACATCTTAAAATTATGGTTACCGAATGTGCATGTACCATTCTTTTGGATACCAAGCTTTTCATAAAATGTATTCCATATTTAAAAAATATATGAACAAATAAGTGTGAAGTGACCTTAAAAGCTAACAAAAAATTACGTCTAAAAAATTGAATCTTACCCTAGTTGAAGTTAAATTACATTTTAATTGATACTTTTTTCACATTCCCGATCCCGATAATTTTATAGATCACGTACCTCTAAAGCCTAATTCTTAAAAGCAAACCGCAACACTTCATTTGCTTTGCGCAGAAAATGATAAACAGAAATTGCATTGACTATTTATAAATATTTATGGATATCGCAAATTTTTAAAGAGTTCTAATTAAGTAAAATCCGTCAAAAAAACTGTCTATTCCTTGACTTGGCTCTTTTTTTATGGGAGTCAGGTAGTTAGTTATCTATTGACTTCAGTAATATTAATTATATTTTACGAATAATAATAAGTTGTAAGACTGTAGAGAAGTGTGGTACGGAAACCATCAGTTTGTTTACTTATGTGCAAAATAAATCGAGGAGATATTATGCTTTAAAAATAAGATGCAAACAAATTAAAAAAAGGTTAAAGTGAACGCTACTGATAATAGAATTATATGAAAGTAATGTTACCGGCTCTTAGAACAAATCTTTTAACCTTTGCTTTGCGACGCGACGGACCAATTAAGTTAAAATTGTATTATTTAATTGGAGATTACAAAAAATACAAATTAGATTATAGGTATAGATTAATTGTAATATAATCGCAGTTTTTTGTTCCTCAGAACTGGATTAATATATATTTTTAGAATTATATCTGAAATATGCAAATCTTCAAGATAGTCAGAGCATGCATAGCGTGAGGCCAAACGCCAGCGGTGTGTCAAAGGTCGTCTTTTTGCAAAAACTGGGCAGGACACCAGACCAAACGTCAAAGTCATACAGACAAATAAGTCTAACTTCATTCATGTTTAAAAAACCGGAAAAATTAAGCCCCTTAACGAGTGTCAATATGCGTACCAATAAGGAAAGCCTACAGATTTGGCCCTGTACGATTTAAATAGACTCTCTTATATAGTTAGTATGGTTATTAGACTTGACTGGACAAAATATCATTCATTCTACTTCTTAAATTATTATTTGCTAACCGTAAATGCTTAACAGTAATTTTCTAAATTTGATCTCTAATAACTACAATGAAACACTATTTTTCTGCGAAGTAATTTAAAAGAAATTTTCGAAACACTGAACCAAGTGGAAAAAGACACATTTTACGTGACTTTTACTAAAGAGAGTCAGCGGAGCTGATAATAATATTAAGGAACTTATCTGCTTAGATTTGCGAAAGAAAACAGTGCCTGGAAAATTGAGCTTGGTTATTGTATTAAGATAGCGCTTTCACACAGTTTTCGTTGAATTTATGACGGAATATAAACCAATACGTTTTATATTCCATGCGATGTCTGCTTTACCTAGGCAGGTGACTTAATAATAAATGCATCAACATTAAGCTTTTATAAATTAATTGGATGAATGGGAAATTACTATTACAACTAATAATTTTATTGATATTATTTATTTAAATATAGCCGGCTTCTGTTCATTTAGAGCAAGAATCCAACTTATAAAGTTACAATTCCCTCGATTACCATCTGATATATTCGGAGTGTTAAAATTAAAGTTCAACAATGTTTTAAAATGATATTAACAGATGAATTGTTTATTATTCAAATCAAGTTTAGGTTGTTTCTACGTATGCAAATCCAGTCTTTATACTTTTTACTTTAGTGTACTTGTCATATTTATTTATTGAAACAGTAGTCATCGGTAAACAAATGTTTTCAAGATTACTTTTACTTTTGTCTTGGTAATGTTATCCAGTTTATTCAAATATTTGAGTTCACTTTAAATCTAAGCAAAACCGAAACCAATAACCTTTATCAAGTACTAGCAAACGAAATAGTAACTTGTAATTATGGAAACAAGAAGGATAAGTCTTTGTCACTGAGTACTAGAATACGACAAAATGATCAATTACATGCATCAATTACAAGACTACTGCACAAATATTTGGCGAACAATATCACCAACAAAAGAGGCAAAATAAAATATTTTTATAGAATATAACAATTTTAAGAGTAACTTAAACTATTTAAAATTACGCCAAAATATAAAAAAAATACGTTTAAAGGTAACCATAAAAATGAAAACAGAACAAGGATAAAATAAAAAATACGTATTCTTATTAATAACACCAATATCATATGAAAAACGATAAATAAAATAAAGTTAGTATTTAAAAAAAGAAGTTGACGATGACCCCTTCAAGGCGAATCATCGGATTTCAAACTAGATGTTATAATTCGATAGAGCGGAAGAAATAGCGAAACTAGAGTGTAGTTCAATTAAGAATCCGTATTTAATTAAACCCAAGAACAATAAAAAAAAAGATGTTTTTTTTTTCGGATATCTCCGGAAATACTCGGGACTCTAAAACTTTCTAAACAGCATATTGTTACGCATTTAAATGAGCAATTTTTCTCTAATTTAACCAATACCTTATCTATTACGGTTTTAGAGATCCCCATACATAGACTCGAATTCGAACCACCTTGTACATATGGAATCGGATACTGGAGCTGTGCAACCAGGTCCAATGTAGCCCTCATACAAAGAAGCCAGTGTAAAATACTCAGAAGTGACACACTACATACCGAATTCATTATCTCATAGAACTATAAGGAAGAGCCAACAAACATATTGAAAAACTACATACTCATTCAACCCAAACTATTAAACCAGTCTTGCAACCAATACCTTACAGAATTCTGCGAAGAGTATGACCACTGCATCTTCAATAAAACTGAAGTGAAATTCCTGATAAAGTCATCTATTGTACAATGGACTTTTGCAAATTATTGTATTATTTTTACACACACACACTCAAGGAAGATTCTATGGCGCTCGACGAGCGGTGTGTGTGCGAAGATGTTGATTGACACGATTTTTGAATAGTTGTGGGTTGCAATTAGGGGGAAACAGATGTCCTGGGGGTGAGTTCCACAGCGATGCAGTGCGCCAGATAAAGGAGTTCTTGTAAAGCGACGTTCTAGGTATTTCCAGATGTACGAATAAATTCTGCGCTCTAGTCGTCTGTCGTGACTGTCTGACAGGCGTTGCCAGGGGCGGAATGAGGCGAGTCAAATCCTGGGAGCATCTGCCGTGAAAGTATCTGTATGATAGGGACATCTAGGCCACATGTCTGTGGTGTTCCAGACTATCCAGATTTCGGGTCGACAGGGCGTACAGCTCTCTTCTGAATGGAATCCAGCAGCGTTAGGGTGTTCTTTGGTGCGGCACCCCTGATGTGTGAGCAATATTTTAAGCACGGTCTTATTTGCGCTTTGTAGAGCAAGAGGAACTGCTGCGGTGTATACAGTTTTTTGTTGCGAAGTAGCGCACCAAGCTTCTGGGAGGCTGATTTGGCAACGTGGTTATAGCAGGACATATTGCTGTTGACCGAGACACCCAGCCAGCAGTCCGATTGATGAGGATTCTGCCATAATGATGTCAGGGCCCGCCGCGTTGGCCTTCTTGGTAAACGTGACTGCTTGGGCCTTTGCTGCATTGAAATGGACCAAATTTATATTGCCCTAAGTTTGAACTATATCCAGGTCTTAACTAATAGCTGTAAATTGCTCCTGTCTGCGATGATAAGTCTCAGTCGCTGCCAAAGGTTTTTCTGATCTAAATTGGGAGACAAGGGTACTCTCTTCTGCAAAACTGGATTATTTGTTTCGGTCAGGAGGTCATTAATATAGATGAGGAATAGAGTTGGTGAGAGTATTGCGCCCTGAGGCACGCCCGCCTTAATGGTGAATGTGTCTGAGATGTGTCAATCAACTGCAATGTGCAGAGATCGGTTCTTAGGGAAACTGGCAAGCCAGCTGCAAAGAGAGACTGGCAGCCCGGAGGACGGCAGTTTATTGGACAGTCCAGCATGCCAAACTCTGTTGAATGCCTTTGAAATATCCAACGCAATCGCTCGAGATTCTCCGTAGTTCTCAATTGACCTACTCCATATATGAGTGACATAGGCCAATATAGCCCCCGTCAATCTCTCTTTGCGAAAGCCGTATTGATTATCGCTGATTATTCTGTACGTTACGATGTACGTGAGTAGTTGATGAATGGGTACACGTTTCATAACTTTGTAGATTATTGGAAGAAAGGCGATTGGGCGATAGTTTGAGGGCATAGTTTTCTTGCCTTTTCTTGGAACAGGTTGCACTCGAGCGACATTCCAAGAAGATGGGTAAATCATTTTTCCGTAAGACAGAGAAAAATCCTTGGAAAAATGGGTGCTAGCTCGCAGAAGCAGTTCTTTAACACTACGTCTGGTCCTGATGCCTTTTGCGTATCTGGTTCTTTAAGAATTTCACGAATATCGCGGTTATGAAACTTGATTTCTGTTTTGGTAGCATTGATGTTCGCTATGGTGGGGAGAGCCTTGCCTTGGGGGACGTCTAAGGTCGAGTGCGATGAAAACATTTTGGCGAGCATGTTTGCTTATTCCTTGGCTGTAGTCGCCGTGATGCCACGTTCGTCCGTCAAAGATGGGAGCGACGTTTTTGTAAAGTTATTACTGACTGCCTTTGCTACCGGCCAGATATTCCTGGAGCCGTTGGGGCATTGCAAAAGTTTGTTCCTGATCCTTTGATTCTGTTTGTCCTTAGTTTCGTCGATCACACGTTTGCATTTGTTTCTCGCTTCGATAAAATAATTGCGATTTTCAGCGGTCTGATTTTGCTACCAGTACTTTCTTATAGGCTTGCTGTTTCCTACCTAGAGCTCTTTCGCATCTTATGTCGAACCAGGGCATTTCTTTTGACGGTAACTCGGTAGAACATACTGGTGTTTCTGTAAGGGCTAGCATGTGTGATCTACTTACCTGTAGATGTTGGTGTACCGAATTTATGTTTATATTTAGCCCACTTATATTGCAGAAATCTATTCTAAATTGGTTCGGTATCTTTGCTGTCTGTGAAATGTGGAATGTCTCCCAGGGCCAGCGCCTGGAGATCCGAATGGCCGGGGAGTTTACATCCGGAGTATTTTGATCCTGGAAGCACCATCATGTCCATATATTTCTACTATGGAACCCGGAACCACCAGCGCGGAAGCAGAAAGTGATTCGGAAAAAACCACTTAGCGCTTCCCAGTTCTAGTGGGGTTTCCACCGGACGATACAACTAGACGTATGCATCTACCACCTAGAGCCGCTTCGACTGGAAGCATCGGCCTCAAACTCATTCCTCTGGTGGTCCCTCTAGTTTGATAGTGGTAAGAGTGGGGTTTTTTAGGTCACTTCTCAGTGATCAGCTCCTGACATTGTACTTTGGTGTTGTCCAGCCTGAAGGAGGACGATGAGATTTGATGGGCCACATCCCGTGGCAACTCGGAATAGCAGGGGCGTCACTCCCCGTAATCAAACTGCTCTCACCAGTTGGACGTTCCTGCCTGCTAATACAATGCAGCTCCTCTCGTCACAAACTGTCATTGATCAGCTCCAGACTTTGTACTTGTTCTCTAGCCTGGGGCAGGACGATGGGATTTGATGAGCGACATCCATAGATATTGTTGTTCTTGGCGACGGGGACAGATTTGATTCCAGAAACGTCAACAGTTCTTCTCTTTATAGATTTTTTTAGCTTCGTAAGGGTCACTAAACTAGCACTTGTGCTGTTTACATCCTGGAGCCAGAGCCGAAGAGGCTTCATCATATAGGAAAAATTAGTGAAGAAAATGGCAACCATTTGCAAGGTAAACATGAATCCTCCGCAACAATATAGAACTATCTACATCCCTTGGAAACTCGAAATGGCGGGGACGTCACTCCCCGTAATCAAACTGCTCTCAGCAGTTTGACGCTCCTGCCATAATACGATATCAAATCGGCTTTTATAATATATATTTCTGATTTTTAACAAAGGCTTAATTAACTAAAAAGAGAAATAATCTTTCTATTTTTTAATAATATCTGGTATTAAATGTTACACTTCTTTCCTGATAACTTATTTGTTTCCTATGACAAATCGGAGTTACCGGTATGGCACTCATCAGAGTTGGGATCTCAGTGATTTTATCTCATAATTAATTTTGGCATGACATTTTGTTGCTCAGTACTACACGTTCAGGTTTTTCCCTATATTTTGATATGTTTCCAAAATGTCTCCTTTAAAAATAACTACAGGAGATACAATATTTTTCATGAACCAAGATTTTTTTTATCAAAACAAACAAAAGAATATTGAAAATTATTCAAAAATATCAACATCACTTTTTTAAAGGAAATAGGCCGTTTGATACGTATTACAAATGAGTCAGGTTTAATGCCTCTATCCTTAAAATTAATTGAAACTGTGCCATACGATCAATGATTCCTGGAAATTTTATCTTGGTCCCGATTATTTTCATTTGTGACCTCAAAAATTTTCCGGAAATAACTTAAGCACCTGTGATGTTATAAATGGGCATTATTAAAAAGACAGAAAAGCAAAATTCGACATTAGCTTTTAAAGGAACGTGAATAAAATTTATAGAACTTTTATGCCTGCATTTATAAGGGGATCAATTTTCTTGCTTCTAAAATATTTATTCGAAATAATTTTTACTATTCATATTTTCCACGGTCTCTCTACATTTCACCGAAAGTGTTGAAATATCGGATTGATCTTTTATTATTATTTTTTTGTGAATATGGCGGTAATTAATAAATTTTGATAGTTAAGACAATTATCTTTTAGTTAAAATTTTGTTTCCCAATAGCTATAATACGTTCATATTTTCATATTCTTTGAATTTATATTGCCGAATCGACAAATTAATGCAAATAAACATTATAGTGACATAGGATGAGTTATATTTTATAAAAAATTGCTGACAAGAAATTTTTCTTATACTTTGGATTATGTTTTATAACATACGATGAAATTGACTTTCACCACTGGGTAAAGTAATCTGGACTGGCAAATATGTCAGGCAATCTTGAAATAATATGACCTCGTCATTGTTTCAGTTAACGGTGTGCTTATGTTATGTCACAAGGGTACGTCTAATCAATCATAATATGTCACCTTCGTGTGCTCCAGATTTAACCCTTTACTCGCGCAAATATCCCTTTTGCTAAAGACGTCAAATTTGGCTCATTTTTGTTTGTTGCCTTAATGTAATATTTTGTTGGTGTGATGGATTGTGATTTGCCTTTTTATGCCAAATTAGTTTTTGCATTGTAACCGTAGATTTTATGTAGAAACCCTCGTCGAGGTGAAATGAGGAAACAGCTTTTTGCGTCTTGTGTTTGGAATTTCTCGTGGAGTTATATCATGAAACTGCCGGTTTGTTTTTTATTAATAAACTTTATCACATTACGCGTTAAAATAGAGTAGAAAAATTTTTGAGTGTACGGTTTATTAAGAAATTCCTTGGAGTTTGTAACGAAACATGGACTTTATTCTAAGACGTGCTATTACCAACCTATTCTGATTCCACACGATCTTGTTCTCTGAATCTCTCATCAGGGAAGGTATTATTATAATTACCATATCTTTATAATTGAATACTATCTATTTAGTGATGGGCTAATTGCATAATATTGGTTTTAAGAGTTTTATTTATGCTCACATATTTCAAAAATATGTTTTGATAAATCCTTTGAGAATAATAGATGTCTTATTATGCTACTGCATATATTTATCATTTAGAAATATCAACCTTGCAAACAATTAAACTTAAGAAATAATGTACGCTTATGGGAAAAAGCTCTACACCTTAAATTTATACTTCTACGAATATTAGGAGCATACGACGTTGTTTCGCATACTTTTATACAAGAGCTACATATCTCTGTAGCGGAGTAAGAATACCTGAAAAACTTAACGTTGCACAATTCCGCAAGGCTTTTCAAAAATATACCCATGTTTTCTGTATTCTTGAATAAATATACCGCAGACATATCGCCCGAAGTAACTGAACCACGCAATTGCTTTGATTTTATTTGCGGAAGCAATATGAATAATTTAAAATATAATAAATAATTACGTACCAGGGGCATAGAGTACATAGACTTTTCCTAACTAATTATTAAGGACCAACTGCCGCTCTGGTTCTTCTACTCAATTTTTATAAATATTGTAAGTATTAAATATTTAAATTATTTGCGGATTTAGGCTACTGGCTCTCTGGAAAAATCACCAAGGTATATAAAACGCGGATAAGGAGCTTCATAAATTAATAACAAAGATATATCCTATTAAATTCTAAAAGAAGTCTTATCAAGTTTTGCCTTATCGATATATTATATAAATAGAATAAATACAGAGTTTGTGCTACATTGCTTTTATATATACAGGGTGCCACAAATTCGAGTGCATGCATGGGGATCTTGGGAACCGTAAGAGATTAAATTAAGGCAAAGTTGTGTAATTTGATGCCCAACAAGATGTGGTTTTGAAATTTGAAAAATTCCAAATAGTTCCGGAGACAATCGTAAAAAAAACGAAAAGCAGCTATTTTATTTTAGTTTTTTCCTGACTTTATTATTATGAAGAGATAATATAAAATAAATATAACATTATTATGGCCACTTTTTCCCTTTTATAAAATGGCAGCATAAAATTTTAAATATGACGTTTCGAGTCCGGGCCCCCATCATCAACTTCATTTTTTTTTAAATACGGACCTGGATTTTTTATTTCATTTTTTAGAAGCCTTTATTCTCCCAAAACCAACGATGTATCACACTTATCAATATATCAACAAATCTAGATTTTTTCCATAAGAGATTATCTTTTCTGACCCGATTTCACTTATGAGATTATTTGTTACCGCTATTGGACAGGCTTATGGCAGTAATATATTTCACATTACAGAAATTTACTAATTTAATTTGTCGCCTTGAATATTGGAATATTGCCTACGTCTGTATATGTACACATTTACATCACTGGTTATATATATTTTTTTAATTTGGTATTTCTGAGGACTTTTTATTGGCATGTTGATATTGTCGCTGCCACGGGTTTGATTAAGGTTAAGATTTGTTAAAAATTATTGCATTTTTACCTGCATATATTTACTGGCTATACCTATACAATAAGATTTGGGCAATATTAAAGTTATAAGGCATAGTTTAACCTTATAACAGAATCTTCTTATTAGCTTAAGAGCGTAAGCATAACCTCATATTGATTTGAGATAGGATTAATAGTCCCGAAAGAGTTAGCGTAAGTTTACATTTTTAGATAAATAAGTTATTTGTAATATTGATGTTTATTTTAGCAAATTGCAGTCAAAATAAAAACTAATCTGTGTATTAAATTTTTTTCAACGTTCTTTTACAAAGTAATTTTCTAAGTTTTATTATCCTATTTTCAAGGCTCAATAATCATTGATAAAATTCTATTAAAAAAATGTATATTGGCGCCCTATCATAACTGCCAAGACGCCATTTAAAAAATAATAATAATTCACTGACTAAACCTGGTATATAGACCGCCTAATGAACAATTAGCAAATGAGGTTACATATTTGACACCCAACGCTTAAAGCTGGTTACCAATCTCATTGTCAATCATCGTCACCCGCTTTAAAATGCTTGGTAAATTGTGGTCTTCGCGATCAAGGAAAATGATTTATTTGACCGAGAAGCAAATAATAATTGATATCTTAATTATGACTGTTTGTGGTAACAAAATGTTTGCAGACTGTTTGGGCATGGAAATGTAAAATGTCCATTCTTTCCAAAGACCTAATTTGGATATAGCGTTAGCGCTTCAGTAATATCCCCACACGTCTCTAAATAGTTTGGCCAAATATGAGCGGGAGTTGACATATACATATTAAAAAAAAGACTTTGTTATAGTGTTATAGTTATAAAGTTTGCTAACGAAATGAATCCCTTAAAAATTAAACGTTACATTTTTATGAACACATGATGAGATTTAGTAACCAATTTCGAAATTTTACACAAAATATAATATTTACACACGAGGCTACAATTATAATAAGCGAAGAAGCTACCAAGCAAAACTATTATCACTGGTCTTAAACAAATCCTTATTAAAATATAGAGAATAATGCTCAATATCCACAAAAGGTCAACGTATAGATAGGCATGGTCACTGGTCTGATTTTAGGACAATACTTTTTCAAAGGAAATCTAAATGCTGGTAGATATTTGGATTTTTATCTTTAGATTTAATTTCTGCTCTGGAAGCTGCCGGATTATCTATCTACTGCGCTAATGTGGCTGCAGCAAAACGGTGCTCCTCCCCACGTTGTCGTACTCTTATCAATATCTCAGCTAAGTGTTTCTAAGTAAGTGGCTAAGAAGAAAGAGTATTATGTTATGGCCATCTAGATTTCCTGATCTAAGCTCTTGGATTATTTTCTGAGAGGATATCTAAAAGAAAATATGTACAAAATAGTTCGGCCACAAAGTATGAAAAATCCAAAAATTTCGTATATGAACCGTAGTCAGCAGTATAGTGTTACCCAACCAACCCAAACTGATCCAATTTTTCTATGACAGACTGAGATTTTGTCTAATCGTTAATGGTGCTCACATCGAACATTTGTTGCGACTAAAAGTATTATTTAATTTGGAAAATTTTTGTAGTTTCCAGTACAGTGTGTATACTATTTCAATAATAGTATATTATTTTATATGGAGGAAAAGTAATACTTTTCATGGCGCGCTCGTGTTTAACAGCCGAACGGAGTGAGGCTGGTAATAGAGAGCAAGCCATGAAAAGTAACTTTTCCTCCAAATAAAATATGCTGTTTTTTCTTCAAATGTCGACAAATTAATGCAAAAAGTCTCTTTTTAATAGTAATAATAATTATTATTAAAGATAAGTGGGTTCGCAAGGCGGCTTAGACCGGTGCGGTGTCGGTGAATAGGCTCAGGTTGTTGCTATAGTAATGTAACATAAAGCTGTCAGTGGACACTGTCAACAAAAATTATATTTTTAAAATTGCGTTTTCGATTGCGTTTTAATTCCGTATTGATAAGCAGTTATTGAGTAAATATTTCGATTAAATAATAACCAATTTGTTCCTAAATTAGTGATTTTTAGAAATGCAGTCACACATTGAGTGATAAATACAAATTTTAGTTTAATAACTCTTGAGTTGTTGACGCTTATTTTGATGTTTGCTTGTATTGCATCTATGTTGCTATGATAACACTTTTACCTCCGCCGGCGGAAAAGTGAAAAGTAAAGCTCCGGCGGAGGAAAAACGAAACTTCACTGCCGCCTACACAGTCGAGTAATGACGGATTTACTGACGTTTGAAGAAAAATATTATTTAATATCATATCGATCTAGAATTTTAATTGAAATTCGAAACTTATTGGATGCTACCATTTAAAAAAAGAAACCGTTAAATCTTCTTCATGAGTTAGTCTATATAAATAATAAATCCAGACAGTTCTTCATTGAAAGCTTCGCTATACCTATATATCTAAAACTTGGTTGGTGTTTCGTGGTGCCTAAGGTGTTGTTTACAACTGATTATTTTATGGTATAAAAAAGTGCAAATACTACTCAACCAACAGTTATATTAAATTTGTTAAAGTCATTGCATATGTTATTATACCATAGCTATTTTCCAAATGTTTGAGGTGAAAAAAGTGGAAGTATTTTAAATTGTAGGCTGTATACATAAATGCTGCCATATTAAAAAAGGGTACTAATCATGAAAATACATATTGGATTTTGAAATAATAAATATTACTGTTTTAGCCAACACAAATATTGGTCGAATATTATATTGAGGCCTTCATGGCACTATTAAGAAAACACCATTAATAACCTCATTAGATAAAGATCTATTCACCACTCCAGTTGATAGATTATGTTTTTGTTTAGCGTGTGTTTGCCATAATGAGAAATAAATGATTAATCTATTATATGTTTGTTCTTTCTATTAATATACAACGCGGCGTTATGCTTCCTCATATAAAAATATATTCACTAAAAATTTTAAGGGGCTGTGTTTTAAGATAGTCCGCGAGTATGACGTATTGATTTAAATATTGTTTGATTAATGATTTTAGTTGAACTGCAAAATCTATTCTTTAGCTTCACTATTTGTTGACACTTTGACTCCACCTTTTCTTAGAATTATCCAAAATTATTGTATTATTAAAAAATCATGTCATTTGACAACTAAATAAATTAATTATTTTCCTGTTATATACAAGCGACGACAAAAGAATAAAATATGCTTACATCGCGTTAAGTAATTGAAACAGATCTACTATTTTAAGTACCTACATAGCTATTATTCCGGACCTAAAACAGATTAATTGGATACGGTAATAATTCATTACTTATATTGGCTACAAACTGCTATAAATTCGATGCAAATGTTGATTTATTTATTTATTTATTTCACGAAGATATCAACAGCGAATTGTCAATTACAGATATACCTAGGCATTATATAAAATATGTGCACAAATATAATACAGAAAAGAAAAAAAATACAAAATAAGAACATATGCTTATTAATAGCTAAATAGTCGAATCACTACCCAATACGAATATTATAATTTAATGCAAACTCGTACAACAAAGAAAAACAAATATTGTTAACTTAAATCAAGTCTTTTTAAAGTCCAGAATAATTGTAGGCACTAAAAATGTGTAAGAGAGGTTGATTAAAATTAAAGCACATGATATAACAACATAATGTACGACAATAAAATGACATGATCCGCTTAATTGAAATGGTTAAGATAAAACACCTCAAATTAAAACAAAGAAAATAAGAGTTAGTTCAAGGTTGCCCAATCTTCGACGGACTGGCTTCAGATTATTATTGAATTCCATGTATATTTCATTTTATATTCACTGATATTGGCTGATTTTAAGTTTGATGTAAAGTCTCGGTGATTTACTAGTCCCCCTTTCAAGACTATGGAGGGCGGCTGTGTGATCTTTTCTCGCAGTGGCGTCTTCGGCTTTCGAATGACTCAGCGAACTCTGGTTGCCTTCTGACGTTTCGTTGTCTTCCAAGTCGCTGTGTGCATGGAACTTATTTCCTGTCGTTATTGGCTTTTTTCAAATTATTCAACCATTTTCTAATATGGGCAAAACCAAGCTGTCAAATAGGTGTAGACTTATATCTATGTTGAAGTTTTTGGTGTTTCTAGCTATGAAACCAGCAATTACCTAAGCACTCTCCATTTTTGTCACAATATAATTAGAAATGTAAGGTTAACTTCACATTAAGACCTTTGTGTTTGACAACTCTTTTGATTTTGGAGTTATCATAAATACAATCAAGCTGTAGACTGTGTTTAAAGAGAGTAAAGGGTGTGCATGTGAATTTACTCGCATTTAGATTAATACTATTGGTATCACACAAATTTGCTACATCGCGGAACTCATTTTTTGGAGTATCACAGATCGTGTTGGAGTCTATAACATTAAAAAAAATATTTAAGGTCAGCATCGAACAATAATAATTCTTTGAACTCTCCGAACGATTTTATAATAATCCTTTGACAGCATAATAATATTGATGGCAATTAAAAACAGAAGAGATTAGACCCTTGAGGAATTCCTGCGGTGCTCTTGTAGATGATCGATTTACATCCTGTGATTTCAGTATATTGGTACCTAAAGCTAAATCAATCAAATACAAGGAAATATCGATATCTTCCAAACCTTTTAAAAATATGCAGTTCCTTATCCTATCAAAGGCCTTCTCCATGTCCGTATAAATTACGTCTACTTGTGGCTTATTATTAAATGGCTCATGTATATATTAACAGAATGTAGTTAAATTGGTAAAAGTAAATCAGAAAAAAATCTGTACCGACATGAAGTTATTTTACAAGAAATTTCACTAAATAAGCGGTCGAGAATAATTAACTCAAAATTTTTGAGACATCGCATACTATACTTAAGGCATAGTAATTTTATATTTCACCTCTCAAGCCGGACTTGTAAACAGGTATTATTTTCCTTATTTTTCATTTATTAGGGTAATTAGATGGCAACAGTTTGCAATCACAGCACCTCTTAAGAATGTATGCCGGCACTCCATTCGGTCCTATGGCCTTGTTACCCTTAATATTTTTATCAGTCCTTTTGATTTCTCAGTAAATAAGCTGTATCAATGTCATTAAAAAAAAACGGATTTAAAAAATTCGGCAAAGCCGTATGCGTTGTTTTCGGGTACCAAATACGCTGTCATTAAAATAATTATTTCTACAAGCATCATGATTGTCTGTAAGACCCTTTATATAATATGACCAGAAATATTCAATTAGAATTCAAGAAAATACAACTCTAGTTTGTCTTTAGTTACCCTACGTAAATTAACATATTTGGACCCACAGAAAAGTGGTTTGAGCTTTTTTGATTTTAAGAAATACCGATGCTCCTCGGGAGGGAAATAATTATTATTTTGTTAAACTAGCAGGGTACTTCTTACCAACTTGTGTTTATAAACACTGAGGTTAATCTGAGATATAAATAAATTCTCAAATCGAATTTCATAATTCTAGTCTTTCACTAATGATTCAAAGCACAATTATCACTAACGCATATTGCATATACATTAGTTTCCTTTACTCCCATCCAGCTAGGCATCCAATGCAAATATACTGAAAGCCAATATAGCTTAAAAATAAACTATTTACTAAATTAGAATTGGCAGTAGCAGCGAGACTCAATTCTAAATAATTTAAATATTTTAATTTGCATAAAGAGCATATTTTACTACATATATTTGAACCTGAGAGGCTTAAGAGTATTTCTCTCCGTTATCAGCATGCCTCACGTTGCCGCCTTCATTTTGTGTTATCGTTTGGCACCAAAAATGTCGATGGAGTGAAATGGAAAATTATTTCATTTGTATTTAATGTATATTTACGTTTAACTTAAATGCTTAAAATGCTATATATTATATTGACACGCGACTAATTTTCAGTTTCCATTCGGTTGACAGCATAAACTTTTTATAAAATGGCTACCAGCAGAGCTCTCATTAATCTCAATGTATTATACCAAAATGAGAAATATCCCTTTTATTCTTCAGCTTGAGTAACATATTTACATTCTTTTGCTGGAATATAAAAAATGCAGTACAAAAGTTACTAGTACAAACTAACTGAGCTAGTTAATCTTATATGAGTATATGTTATACTTTTAAATTAAAAAATGTGCATTTGCATTAAAGATCCAATCAAAGTTACATGGAATAAAATTTTATTCGCTCAATTCCAAATTTTGAGTGCTCGGAGACCAACGAAATTTCCCCACTGCCATTAAAATCACGAAAACTTTTACCTATCCCCTTAATTTTTAGAGTCTCCCGATTATACCTACGTTCGCTGAGCGCTACTAAATTATGCAGTTGGTTTAATTTAGTACAGAACCCTTTCGAAATATAGTTGCTGAAAACTTAAGTGGGATGATATAAAATCTGTTCCCGTAGCAAGCGAATTCGACATTTCCAGTAGGCCTTGGATGGCAGCTACGAAATTATAGTTTGCTTAGTATATTACGTCGGTTTAGGTAAATAAATTTCCCGAAAATTGGTAGCCGTTTTACCGCTTACCTACGTTCTCTCCTTTTGGAAGCAGAATAAGATTTGCACACTGTAGTAAACGGAAAAGAACAAGTATTTTCTGTACCAATAATAATGTAGGCCTAAATTTCATGTTTTCAGCCATTTCATAAATAAAAATTAATTGTTTTGAGTAGGTGAAACCACATATTATGTGTATCCCAGTGTAGCTTTATCTGGACATGTTCCGCAGATTCAAGTAAAATTTCCTATTGCAAATGAACTGTGGCACAAATATGTACCACCGTATCTTTTTTTTGTGATAAACCCTAAAGGTATTTTTTGCCCTTTTGATCTTTCCTAAGTAGTCACTAAGTACAGTTAAGAAGAACAGGATTTGTAAAAATAAGTGTCCTGTAAAGTGTTCAATATGGTAGCAATATTATTGCAGAATTTAAAAAAAAATGAGGATTGCTTGAATAGCAATATCATACTGTCACTATTTTTTACGAAGTAACACCACGGCACATATAAGAACCAGCAATATCACATCTTCTTTTTTCGCATCTGCGCAAGTTCGCGCGCAAGATATTCCTTGGTAGGAAATCCGTCAAACTGCCACCAGCGGCGTCGCATTTTTACGACTGGTTTATTTTACTTGCTACGGGAAACCATTGGCGTGTATTTGTCAAATAATTGAAATAGTGAGAGACGAACGTTATTTATGATAATGTATAACTCAAAGAGTCATGGTGTTTGTGCAGTAAGAAGTTGTAGAAACCAGAGACATTCTTCCAAGAAGAGTTTAGATTTTCGGCTGATACACGGTATATGTAGTGCAGTGTTGCCGTTAAATTCTACAGTTTGAATTTAGGGCGTGTTCTGACTTACTCGATTTTCAGCAGCAGATTTAAAGCTCTTTCTTATTGATGTGGCGCAAATATAGTATTTTCGCGGACTATATTTTTCCTAACAGTATATAGTACGCTAAGCTCAAATATGGTAGAATATTTGTATATTATAGTACGGCTGGCAACCCCATTTGTAATAATTTTATTGTCATTGTATAAAAGTATGAATAAATTATAATTGTACATATACTTGTTTTATTCTTGGTCTTATTTTAGTATGTAATCAAATTTATAATTTATTATAGAAGATTTTTATTATTCCCTTTACAAAATATCCCTTAATATTATTAAAATAACAGTATACTTATTATCAGTATTAATTAGTTACAAGCCCCCGTGTCATTAAAAACATAACTTGACTAGCAAAATTTGTGATTTAAAAAATTACAGTTAGTTGTGAAGTGAGTCATATCAAAGTAATAATAATTATTAAAAACTAGCGAATACATTTTTTTGCCAGTGTCATCATTTTCAAATTCCCGAAGTGAAATATTTCTACTTACCTATTATACATCATTTTGATATTATATACTCTACAAAAGACATTAACTAATTTGGTCAAAACGTAAGAAAGTTATCATCATGGCGTAATATGCTAAATAAATAAATATATTTCATAATCCATTGATATTTGAAATTTTATATTACGGCTCTGTTAAAGGAAAATCATAAACTTATATCACAAGAATCCTTGTGCTTATATATTATATTTCAAATCCAGCCCTGACTTTTCCTACCCAACTGACATTAGCAAGGTCAAATTTAATTTTTCGCCTGACAGGTCGAGTAATATTGCTGGTTGTTATATTTGCCGTGGTAACACTCTAGTCTAAAATTTTGAGAAACAAGTTTTTTTTATTAAGTAAGTAAATATGAGCACCAAGCAAAACATTAACATTTAAATACTTAGCACTTCTAATTTACTTAACATAAAATATGAATTAGGTTTTTATTATCAGGTGTAATATTATGTATTTATTTTAGCGCAAACTAACCTTCTTCACTATTGCGCCAATAAATTGTAGTAAAAACCTTGCGCAATAAAAATTAAATGTTATTTTATGATCAATAGAGGTTATAAATTCATCGATTCCATAAAATATATCCTATCGGTAATAATATATAATATGCCCAGCCATTACCATGCATTATGTGGCTAAAGCATTTAATTCAATGCCATTGACATTTACACAATTAGATACTATCTTCTAATTAGAGTTATTAACATTAAAATAGTAGTCATTTGTGCATTTAATATACGGAGTTATTTCAAGACTTGCTATTTGCTTTCGTCTAATTAATAAAAGCCAATAATTGTTATTTTCTGAAAGTCTCTTTTTTTATTCATAGTTACCAATTTAAATAATATGGTATGATAATCTGTTAAAATAAAACTCCTCTTTATCAAAAATAGTATGTTCTTTGGTAATTATCCTAATTAACTCTTTTATAAAAAAGAATCTTCTAAAATAATGTCCCACAAGGAAAAATTATTATATCATTTTCACTTATAGAGATATTCAATGTTCTTGCTTTAATTTAAACATTCTCAGCTTAAAAACAATATTAATTAAAAAGTGTTAAATTTTAAAACAAGAAAAATTAAATAAATAACAAGTCAAAAAACAAAAAAAAATAAACGCAAATTATTTCACCAAGAAATCACCCTAACCTGTCATTGTAATGTTCTACAATAATGTATTTAGCCTCATTTTTGAAAGCATTGGAAACGGCGCTCCTGAACAATTTAAAATTTTTGATACTTCTATAAAACAAACGCAGGCGATTATGAATTTTGATACTCTCATAAATTAATGAATCCTTTGTTAAGGCCGATTTAGGGACGTGCAGATTGACGTGTTTGATAGGGCTCAGGCTAAGTAGATGCACAACGTTTTTTATGAATTAAACATGTGATGTGATGAAAAAAACAAGGACCTGCAATATATCTGGATAAGATACCTAACCGCTTTCTTCTGAAGAACGAAAACTAACATCAATCCCGCATCATAGCTGAGACTCTGCCCACCAGCAATAAATAACCCTTGCCGAGCAGAAGTCCATTTCATTGATTACTACTCGCAGAGCATAGCAAGCCGATGAAAATTTTGAATTCAAAGGGCAAATATGGTCGTAAAATTTAAATTTCGCATCCAGAGTGATGCCTAAGAATTTAACAAGCTGCTCTCAATTTTCTGATTATCCATAAAGGTAGAAGTTAGTGGACATTTGAACGACAATATCTTGTTTTTTTTTAACGTCAACACAGAGACAGTTGGAGTTACACCACTTTTTGACGCACTCAATAAGTATCTTGCAAAATGTGAGTTTCATGTCGCTAGTCACATGCACATACCATATAATTGTGGTATCATCAGCAAAAAATGTAATTTCACCATGAATATGTAGATAGGCCAGGCCATTTATATACAGAGAGAACAAAATTGGACCCATTACTGATCCCTGTAGAACACCCCTTAAAATACCTCCAGTTTTTGGAACGCTTCTTTCTCATTGCATTAGACGAGCTGTGACCGCCCGGAGATGTAGCTTTGTAACCAATGAAGACGAAAGTCGTATCGTTCAAGCTTCAGGAGGAGTGTTCTGTGATCCATGCCATACAGTCGAATACTTTTAAAAAAATAGCAGACCACTGCCGCCGCAGCATGGTCATCGTTAAGACGTAAGTAAACACCCTCCAAGAAGGGAAAAATAGCACGAGGTGCACTTTGATTTTTGGAACCCAAATGAATTAATGCTAAATTGAGAAAGGGTTCCATTATTCTTATTTTCACAAGTTTTTCAATAACCTTTTAGAGCGTAGACAGTATGGGGATTGGGAGGAGATTGGATGGATCACCTGCAGACGTTGTTATGCTGTCCGTAATACTCTTAATAGGAATGTTCAATCAGAGACACTTTCCAGAATCTAGACTGATATAACATGCATGCTTGAGGAATTGTTATTCCTTATGCTCGAAATTGTTCTGCTTATTTCCTGAATATTGGTGCGATATAGTACAAATGTATCAGGAATGTACATACTTTATAGGTAGCTGAGAGGGTAATTAGTTTTTCGTCAACAGAGCAGTAACACAGTACTAAGTAACATAGTTCAAGAGAAAATCATTAAAATATTGTTTTTCTTGAAACGTCAATAAATCTGTCATTTCTCGACTGTGTAGGCGGCCGTGAAGTTTCGTTTTTCCTCCGCCGAGCTTTACTTTTCACTTTTCCGCCGGCGGAGGTAAAAGTGTTGTCATAGCAACATAGATACAATACAAACAGACAACAAAATAAGCGTCATCAACTCAAGATTTATTAAACTACAATTTGTATTTATCACTCAATTTGTGACTGCATTTCTAAAAATCACTAATTTAGGAACAAATTGGATATTATTTCATCGAACTTACTCAATAACTGCTTATCTATACGGAATTAAAACGCAATCGGAGACGCAATCTTAAAAAAATAATTATTGTTGACAGTGTCCACTGACAGCTTTATGTTACATTACTATAGCAACAACCTGTGCCTATTCACCGACACCAGTCTAAGCCGCCTTGCGAACCCACTTATCTTTAATAATAATTAGATATTATTACTATTAAAAAGAGAAGTTTTTGCATTAATTTGTCGAGATTTGAAGAAAAAACAGCATGTTTTATTTGGAGGAAAAGTTACTTTTCATGGCTTGCTCTCTATTACCAGCCTCACTCCGTTCGGCTGTTAAACACGAGCGCGCAATGAAAAGTATCACTTTTCCTCCATATAAAATAATATACTATTTCTGCCTTCACACAAAAATCTTGGGTTTTAACTGATACTCGTAGCATTTCGTTACCCAGGGCATTTTATTTTTAATTTTTATAAGGAAACGACCTATTGAAAATATCAAGAAATAGTTCATAACATTTTTTAATGGTTGATTATAAATACATTCTGTATCCCAGTTTACTCTTAGGCAGTTTTCCTGAAACTTTTTGAAGTTAGACCTACTGAATATTCTGCCATATCTATATTTTTTCATATTCATAATTCTTATTGGTTTAATGTCAATTACCAGGGATGCGTGAACAGTTTAAGGAGAGAAATGAAAAAAATGAATATTGTTGCAGAAAAACGAAAACCAACAG
This sequence comes from Pissodes strobi, assembly GCA_016904865.1. Lineage (NCBI taxonomy): Eukaryota > Metazoa > Arthropoda > Insecta > Coleoptera > Curculionidae > Pissodes > Pissodes strobi. Next base: position 779,073 of record MU181914.1, read on the forward strand.
AACAATTTTAATTGAAAAATCTGACGTAAGACATCTTCGAATCCAATTTGTAATGAAAATGAAAGCTTACCGTGCAGAAGGACGTTCAAATATTTATATGGATAAAACATACATACATTCATCACATACAATCCAAAAATCATGGAGTGACGAAACTGACGAAGGCATAAGACAACTTGTATCAAATGGTAGACGCCTAATACTCATCAACGCTGGGGGAGAAGATGGTTTTGTGCCAAATTCATATGTCAGATGGAAGTCACACTACAGCACTGAGGATTGCCATAATGAGATGAATTATGAAAAGAGGGAAAAAACGATCTAGTGCCGAATTTGCGCCCTAACAGTTTAGTTAGTAATTGACAATGCGTCATATCACAATAGGCAAATAGATAAGTGTCCTACATCGTTAAAAAAGAAGGAAGACATGTAAAAGTGGTTAGGCGAAAAAATATTCCATTTTGCGATAAAATGTTAAATCCGGAGCAGAACAGTCTGATTAAAATGGTCAAACCAAGGAAGAAAACTTATGAGATCGATGAAATATTTTGCAGTGCCAGACACACCGTGGTTCTCTACCTCCGTATCATCCTGACCATAACCCCATTGACCTATGGGGAGCACAGATGAAGGGGGTTGTGAAGGAACAAAACTCTTAACTTGACATATGTTATGAAATTAACCGATGAGTTTTTTGAAGAGTTTAAGATGGAACAGTGGAAATCATGGTGCAGTGTGAAAAAGCAAAGAGATTTGAGATTCGGTATATGGAAAACAAACCTGTGGTGGACGTTGTTGTCGATGAGTAAATAGTAAGTTTGGATGACAATGACTGGAAATTAGACAAAAGCTCTGATGATAATTTATGCGAGGGTTTCCTGTCTGGATTACAAGAAATGCTAACATGAAAATAATAAATGTATTTACCTATCTTTAACCTTTATGTAATATTTTGTATCATTTGTTCTGTAATATTATCAAGGAGTTCCTAATATTACTAGTATATATGAAAATTGAAAAAAAAATTTCTAGCCTTGTTCAAATATATTTGAATGTAAATATAATATTTGTATGATTTTTCTTTGTAATTTTGCATACTAGCCAAGTGCTGCCAATAAAATTTAATTTTCTAATGCCCAGCTTCTCAAAGTATGAATACATTATTAATCAAATAGTTCCTATGACAACGATTGATAATACAATTGTAACCATAGTAATTATAGGCTTCATAACTTTATACAATAGATATCTAGTACTTCAGAAACCGGGCATAAATGATGCGAAGTAAGAAATGCTCATTCAAATTGGGCAACCCACACTTAATTTTATCGCAACCATAAATATCATAACAATAACAGCATAATTACATATTACATAAATAACAAACAGATAAACAGGACTGGTACCTATTCTAGAGACCGTATATGAATCCAATTCCGGTTTTATTTTCTACGCGGAGTGTATTTTACAAAAAGATGGTCTTCGCTACCTCTGTCGTACACCTGTTTTTTTCTTTCATCTACACATCTCAGAGTTCTTCCAATTTTGCATGACCTGTGTATCGCATTAAATACTCACAACACCAGTTTTCTTCTTAGAATGCATCAAAAACCCAACCAAAATTTTGTTTTAAACTACTTTATATTTACGAAAATGTAGTAAGTGCCAAACATTAGGGTAGGTAATAAATATGAATGAAGGTTGCACAAACCAGCTGCTTTACTGGCGAGTAAAACGACCCACGGTGGAAAATAAGCGGGTTTGTCGGATTTAACTTAATTAAAACTCGTCTCAAAAATCTGCTGTATTCTAGTTTCATAAACATTTTTAAAACAAATGGACTAAATTTCTGCCGACTATTTTTGTGTGAGGTAAATTAAATTTTGCAGCTGGCATTGTTTTTGCACTTGTATTGTGCGAGAAATAATTAAAGATAGCGCTGAATGTTCTTTATTCGACTTTAATTATAAAAAGTAAATCATTGTTTAACCACCATTGTCTTTTCAATTGTTTAGAAAATAATTAGTAAAATATATTTCTTACATGACAGCTAGTAAGTTTTCATCTAAAGTCAGGTTTTAAAATTTAAATATTTTTTACTGAGAAATATCCTCGGAAATATCATAATAATAAACTGCTAGACGTAAATAGTGTTTCAAGGGAATTCTGAATCAAAATTCAGAGATCCATATTCTAGTTACGGCACAAGATATCAAAATGCGGATCCCGGTGTTGGGTAGTTTGGTACGTAGGATATGTGCTGCCACTTGCATGATTTCAGAAGAAAAATACATACAATTTTTAAATAAAATTTGCATTTTTCTCTTATCTGCCAACTAATTATGTGTGAGGTTAATTAAATTTTGTTACTGGCATTGCTTTTTCGCTTGTCTGGGGTAAGAAACAATTAAGAATAGCGCTGAATGTTATTCATTCAACCAAGGTAAATAACCCAGTACCCGTCATCCTTAGGCCCTTGCCCTTAATATGTGTGTTCTTATTTTTTAAATGTAATAAAGACTATTCCAACCGTTTGAAGTTGTTAAAATGATTATTACTTTCTCTGTTTGTATTGAGAATTATGAAAAAATCCAAATATCAACTTTTTTGATTGTAAAATGGCAAAATGTCGGAGTATCCATCATGGCTATGACTCAAACCCCGTCATTAAAATGACCCAGTATCAGTCATGCTTTAAAATAATTATTAAATACGAATATTTATCATTGTTATTTTAAAAAAGTTTATTTTTGAAAGTTGAAAAAAGAACAAAAAACAAAAATAATAATCCTAAGGTATCATATTATCTAAGATATTATGTTGAAAGACCCAAGGTTTATTTATCTTAACTCTAGAAACACGAAATTAACACTAACAGGTACATACTTACTTATTTCTTTGGTTCATTAGAGGAACTAAATTATTAAACAATATAGATAAATGTACCAAAAAACTATTGATTGAAAAGTACGTCAGGAAAAACTTTATTAAAATATCATTTTCATTCTATTTCAGGAAAATTATTAATCCTAAAATTGCCCCTTGAAATTATTTGCAATGGTTTCGAAATTGCACATAAAACATCCTTTATTTCGTAAGTTAATATATATTCTTTTTGACCCATTTCCAATTTACACCGATAGGAGTCATACACTTAACTGTAAAGACGATTCTGCTTTTTTTTTAACGGCTAAACCTGGAAATGATTTTCCGTTGTATTTAACTGCAACATATAATTCTAGCCATCTTTTTCTACTATTGGTTTGTCATTTACTTTGTTAGTATGTTCTCCATTTCTTTAATTTAGAGTCATTTTTCTTAGCACCCCCAGCTGTTTTTGTTTGAGTTTTTAATTTCTCTTAATTTTTTGTTTTCTTTTTCTTGAATTCTTTAACGTTTTTTATTTTTCTTTTTCTAAAGTTACCACTGCTGGTAGTTTTTCTTTTCAAGTTTTTTTTTGTAATTTTGTATATAAAAGCAATTAAAAATGGTTTGTCCCAGTATCAGTAACCTCTATGACCAAGAACTCGTCACCGTACTTTAATAATGATTTCCTAAAAATTGGTGTAATACAGACGTCATACTCTAGGAATTTGATTGCGTGATTGTCAAGTGTTAAAGGAAAACGTCTTAGCTTTGTGTTTTTGGGATTACAAATTCTTAAAATCTGAATAAAAACAATTTGACGAGTAGTGGGTACCTGACGGGTACTGGGGCACCTACCTTATACCCAATTATAATTGTTTCAGCACCATTTGCCTTACAATTATTTAGAAAATGATTGCTAAAATATATTTCTCACATGACAGCTAGTAACTTTTCACCAAAAGTAGGGTTTTTGCGGCGTTGCTAATTTAAATATTTGTATATGCAAATTATCATATAAATACCTAGAAACAGCTTGACATAATTAGTGTATCAAGGACTGTTTAATCAAAATTCAAAGATCGATATTTTAGTTATGAAACAAGATATCAATATGCGGCTCTCTTTGGCTCTTGCATGATTGCATATGGAAATGGTATATAATATATACAAAGCGTGAAATGAATCAATTGAATTTTTGCAAAAATTGTTAACTCCGAGAATTTTCAAATCAAATTTGTGAAATTCTAACAATACACCATTTGCCTAAGTTTTGATAAGTAGTTATGGCGTTAAAAGTTCATTCCACAGTTTTTCTTTTAGGTGTGAAGGAACGTGGAGTTTTGTGCACTTTGTAAAAGTTATTTGGTATCGAATAAATATAAATCACTATTAATCACTAAAGCAGAGCAAACCCCAGTATTTAAATTTCTCGGCTTGTTCGCAATTGAATGCCTGCTGTATGATTTCGATTACTTTGTGGATTTGATGAGTGAATTAAAAATATTGAATTTATTTAAGTCGAAATAGTGACTTCTATGTATAAATAATCATTGCCTAAAAATGTTGGAAAAAGATAAAGTGTTAAAATTTTAGAGCGCCAGCAACGATGACATCTTCATTTGGTTGCCCCAGAAATCTAAGCATGAGATAATATCCACCCTCATAATAAAAAAAAAACTAGTCCACGGTCTTGAAAAAAAATGCTCTTCCATCAATAACAAGTTACTTCGAGAAAGTTTTCTTAAGTATTACAGTCCTTAAAAAATGTTATATATTTGAGCATATAAACTTTCTATAGATTCTTGTTAAGTCCCATCAATCTTTTGCCTGTAGTCTGCAGGTGACCATTTTTATCAGATGTGGTTAATATATATATAAGTTATACCTACAAAAAAAGTTAATATGTTTTCTTTTCACTAATTAAATAGTTTCTAGTTCTGCGCCTTTCACTTTCTTTCTTAGAAACGAATAATTTTAATTCATACGCAGCAACACTTTTATTGCGTGTTTTTAATTTTTACTCTTTATAGGTTACCTAGACAGGCTTGTACCACTCCCTACCTGACCTACAGTAGATAGTTGCCAAATTTAATATTAACATCAAAATATGCTTGTTTATAAACTCGTCTTGGTATTTATTTGTACCACATTTCCTTGTGGCAACGTGATATATGAAATATAGCATTTACGTGCCAGAAAGCCAAATCCTGGAAACATCTGCCGTGAAAGTATCTGTAAAACAGAGACGTCTCGGCCACAAACTATCCAGATTCCGGGTCAACTCCTGGTCGCCGACAAGATGCACAGCTCTCTTCTGAATGAAATCCAGCAGCTTTAGGATGTGCTTTGGTGCGGCATCGGCACCCCAGATCTGTGAGCAATATTCTAAGCACGGTCTTATTTGCGCTTTTTAGAGCAAGAGCAACTGCTTCGGTGTATACAGTTTTTTGTGGCGAAATAGCTCACCAAACTTCCGGGAGGCTGAATTTGCAATGTTAGCAACGTGGTCATGCCAGGACATATTGCTGTTGACCGAGACACCCAGCAGTCCGAATGACGAGGATGACGGAATGGTCGATCCTGCCATTATGATGTCAGGGCCCGTCCGCGCCTTATTGGCCCTCTTGGTAAAAGTAACTGCTTGGGTCTATGCTGCATTGAAATGGATCAAATTTCTGTCGCCCCTAGTTTGAACTTTCTTCAGGTCTTGGTTAATTGCTGTAAAATGCTCATGTCTGCGGTGATAAGTCTCAATCGCTGGTAAAGGTTTTTCTGACCTAAATGGGGAGACAAGGGTACTGTCATATGGAAAACGATAAACAGGATTATTCTTTTCGGTCAGCAGGTCATTAATATAGATGAGGAACAGAGTTGGTGAAACTATTGCGCCCTGAGGCACGCCCGCGTTAATGGTGAATGGGTCTGAGATGTGTCCATTAACTGCATGTGTACATTAAATCTCTGCCTTCATCTTCAAAATTTATTTTCAAATTAATACAATTAGTGAACTGCCTGCTCTAGAGCATCTGACTATCAGTCGATCATGAATTTACATCTGTTTCTGTAAATCATAAGACAGCACGCCTACACGAGACTGCGTACTCTTGCTGTCTAATATGTCTTGGAACATCATTTTATCTGCTTTACGGTGATATAGATCTCGCATTATTTAAATTTTTTTCAACTGTAGTCTGGAAATTGCTATATTTTGTACTGATAGTAAGTAGGCCAGATATCAATTCTTAGTGCTCCGAAGGCCAAGCTTTGAAAATTTTATTAAGCCGTTGCCGAGACGCTGGTGGTTTTGTTGTATCAAGTTAAGGCAGTATGTAATTTGCCTACATTTAAATCTTCTGAAAAGTATTTACGTAATTTGTTCTCGACCATAATGGCTTCCTCTACTCGGTATTGGAGCAATTAAATTTTTGTTTTCAAAACTCTCAATTTCTAGCGATGTGCTTGCCACTCAATGAAGTACTAAGACATCAGGGGACGAAGAAGCTGCAGAACTGGAATCGGACGCTGTAGATCCATCACTGTGTGATTTTGCTGAGGAAGACATTAACTTAGAGATTTAAGTTTTTGAATCCTTTTAAAAAATATAGATATTTATTTCATTTTGAAGACCATCGTTCAAATTCTTCTTTAATAAGCTGGGAGTTGTTTTTTAATATTCTTGTTTTTCAAAAAGCAGTTTTAATGGGAATAGAAAATCGAAGACCAATTTTTTAATATCCTGGTTTTTCAAAATTCAGTTTAAATGGAACGGAGAATCAAAGTGCAGTTTTGTGTCTTATTCTGGTATAACTCAGCAAATATACAGGATGGGCTTTTGCAGGTATCCCTAATCATTTTTTTTTCTTGCAAAATCTAAGATTCCATATTTTTACTAAAGCGTTTTGCAGTTGCATATACGCGCATTAAAAAACCTGTTTGTCACAAAAGGCACATTTTTCAGAAGCTGCAATTTACAGATCACCTCTTCAATTATTATTGAGGACGACACTCAGGATTCATCAAATAAAACACAAAAAATTAAATTCCACCTAGAGATGCCTGCTCGAGAAATGAATGATATGAAGAAGGCGGTTAATGCTTTATCAACTTCTGTACATCCGTTTCAGGGAAAATTACTTACTTTTCCAGCTTATATTATTTCAGCAACTATTGAATGTTATGGTACGCCTTCTTGAATCTAATAATAACTTTTTCTTGTTTCCGAGTACAGCCAATGAAATTAGTATTATTACTGAATAATAGAGTCAGCAGATTAGGAAAATCATATATACATATATACCTCTTATAAAAATTTGCATAAATATATTAGTACCTGGTATATGACCTAACGGATTTTTCTTCGGAGGGCAGGTGTGCTCTGAACAAACTTAACGATCAATAGTTATTTAGAGCAATATATTCTTTACATCCCTGTGAACAGTTTACTATAGTGTGTGATTTTTGAAAGACTATTGCCATTATGTATAGATTATGTACTATTAAATCAATAGAACATTAGAGAAGCAGAGAGAAGGGAGGCGTAACATCAATTTAACGTGTAATTTTTGGTGCCGAACACGAATATGTCACCAGGCAATTGTTTTGCATTTAAGGCGTTTAAAGGATTCTACTTGATAAAAATGGTTGCTTGTATCTTCTGTGGGTATAATAAATGTATAAGTTAAGCAAATGATATCCTGAGACTACATATCACAGGTAGGGAGTGACAGACTCGCTTGTCGAATGCTTATTAAATTACATTATAATGCTGTTGCAAGAGAGTTAATTATAGTAATTTTATTAGTACGACTTCGACAATTGCTTTATGCCAACAATTGTTACGTACTGAATGTCAGAGTGAGATAAATAATGAACATTACTGCCATATCACATTAGAGCGCTTTATCCTTGTTTCCTCTCTCAGCAAATATGAGGCATTAACATAGGTATAACCGTAATGACTAAAAAATATTTTAATCATGACGAAGTTCCATGCTTTTTTGTACGGACTGCGTGACGCTAGTAGAGGTGGAGAATAAAATTTGTAAAGCTACACCAAAGGAGTTCCATTAAAACCAATTAAATACAAATAATACAAAATAAAATAATACTTACAGTATATATCAATCGATGTCGTGGATGACAGCGGCTGGCTGATATTGTTATTTGAAGCCTGGCAAGTATATGTGGCATGCTGGTGAGATCTTTGCAGGCCGTGTATAGTCAGTTGGTTTGTGAGCACGTTTTCGGAACCGCTGCGCGTTTCGGAGGAATCAATTAGTAGTCCGTCATGCCACCACTTTATTGTGGGTTTGGGTTTTCCTAAAATATAAAACGCTAATAAAAAATATATTCAGTTATGTAAGAAAAACCTTGCCGTGAAATATATATTAATATTTTATACGCAAATCACATTCTATTTTAACTAAATTAATATATTTTTATTCTCTCGTGATTAACACTTAGCTATATACCCGTAGCATGGAGGCATATATACAGGTGACTCTTGTCAGAGACTTAATATAAGGAACACAGTTCTATAATTTAGGATTGTAACTATATGTTGTGAAGCTTTTTGTAATTTTTTCATTACTATCTAGAGTTGTTTTTATTTTTCATTTCGAATATTTGAAGTACTCTGTTGAGTGGAACCGCTTTGCGTGACTGGCGCAGTATGTGTATTTTTAATCTGTAAATATTGGATATAATTTATATAAAGCAAGAATTGAGATGCTGAAAAAACTCTTAATACGAATCCTTCTTTTATAAGAGCATGGCTATGTATTGGTCTGTTGTGTGTTTATAAGTAATTTGACGATGAATAAATAATGTACATCTGAGAATCTAAGCTGTATATACTGGAAACATGTACTTTTAATATTAAAACTCTTCTCCTACTCTGAACGCTAAGGCTTAAAGGCTAATCTTGCCGGTTTTCCAAGACTACTTAGAAGTAAATTAGAGGGTACCAATCCTGGTATATCGTCAAGATTTTGAGGGTATAAATCACTTCCGAAATACAAGGTAGAATTAAATTAAACTTCGCAAATCTCAAGTTGTAGGCCTGAAGTTCAAGTTGATGGTAAATAATATGCACATAATACGTCTTGGTGTTCGGAAAATCATGCACCTAAGTGGTATATACTCGCATAACTTAATATTTTGGTTGCTTATTCGTGAATGTTGCATGAAGTGATAATGGACCTATCTATTTGGCGTCCCAATGTTCGGATCAGAAGTTCTCGTAAGCACAACTCAATCTTAACCAGCTTTTAAATTAGGGATCGTGAAAGTTGACTCTTTTTAACGTATATATTTGCCTATATTATTGTTTCCTTTATAATTATATTTAAATAAAAACTTGCTGGCTTGGATTATTGGTTTTATGATGCATTATTAAAATGCTTCTATAGAGTCTTACCCAAAATCGCGGGAAATGGAAAACCGAACAATCTGAAGCTAATTCTTGCATTTTAAATTTTTTACCGATGTTGTGCGGTCTGAAGCACATCGTTTCTTTATTTCTTTTCTGTATCGATAGTTTATATGTTTTGTTAAATTTAAAAGCTGAGTTTTCAGCAAATGTACTTTTATTTATTTCTGGTAGGCTGTGTCCATTAAAAAAATGTCTTCACACTTATCGAGACAATTTTATCATTATAATTCCAGTTACGCTATTTTAGACAATGATCACTATATGCATATTCGTATGGGTACACATGAGTGGGCCCAGATGGAGCCCTCCGCTGCGAACTTTGGTTTATTGTGGCTCACATTTGTGGTTTCCACTAGGTCAGAGGCTCGATCCTTTTCATCAAGTCGATCAGCTTTCCAGTGGCGGCTATTCAGCGGAAGTAAGGGAAGTGACACTTCCTCAAGAAAATGTAATTTAAAGAAATACAATTAATTCATTCATCAGTAAAATAATATATTTTAAGATTCAATGATAAAATGTTCTTAGCTTAGGAATAATCTGTTTCCCGTTACCCCTCTAATAACTAATAATTCAATTATTTTCAAATATTAAAATCAAAGCTTCATAAAACAAGAACAAGAATCTCGCCACCTGCACATTGCCCGTTAACTGCACTATAGCACTATCGAATAAAATAGAGGTGAACCCACATGAAAATGTCTATTTCTTTTCGTGTACGCGCCGATAGCAGTAACAATTTCATTATTATTTGTGTAGACCTTTATGGAAGAGGCAGTGCTCGAGAGCCGTCGAGTCATCAAAAGTATAAGCGCAACTAGTTGGTTGCCATGACAACGATGACGTCGTAATGGTCGTACATTTGTTTGGTTTGCAATGATTGGAAGAGCTGGCATGTAGCACTTCCATTCTCAGATCAACGCGAAAGCACGTTGTTTCGTTTATTGCGAGTTTATTGGGGACATTCCGCCGTGAATTGTTGGAATTATTTTTTATTTACTTTCAACGGTTGATCTATTATAGTATTATACAAGAGATATTTTCTATATATTCTAGTTTTAGTGTGTTGTTCCTAGACATTTGTATTGGCAACAAAATGATTTGTTGCTAATACAATATGAATATATTTTATTTTTTGATGATTTACATAAAAAATACCGGTAATAATTATTAACAAATTTTGGCAGTTTGGGCGTGGACTCCAAAAATTTCGCGCTGTTCCCTCTGTCGTTATCGGAAGCTCTTCCCCACTTTTCAAAGGCGCGAGCCGCCACTGCAGCTTTCTGGGGTGAATAGTTTTCAAATAAGTGCAATTTGATAATTTACAAACATTATTTGTCTGGTTCTTTCCATTGCTGGACAGTGGCATAAAAAATGCTACATTGTTTCTTCGTCCTCCAAGCACAAGCGGCATTCCGTTCCTTCGGAAAACACTATCTTGTTCATGTGGCTTCTTAGCCGACTATTGTCAGTGTGCAGGCTAACTACAGCCTGTACCTGCTGTCTACCAAGTGGAAGAAGTTGTCTTGTTCTTCGGTAACTCTCTCCATTTGTCTACAAATTGCTGCTGTGGCATCCTAAAGAGGGCTTCTTTAGCTGTATTGTAAGCTATTCCCAGTACTGTTTCTGGTCCTATGAAGGCCGTTGCGGCCAACTATTTCGAAAGAGCATCTTTGGTTGCCTTCCTGTATGCCCAGGTATCCAGATCAGTGTAAATTTATTTCCTATACCTAGTTTGGTGAGTAGTTCCCTGCAGTCGCATACTGCCTTGGATGTACAACGGCTAGATTCGAGAGCTTTTAAAGCCGCTTGACTGTCCGAGGATATTTTGATGATGGACTTGCCTTTTCAGTTTCTATCGCCGAGCCACTGTGCAGTCATATCAAGGGCTTGAACTTCAGCCTGAAATATAGTTGCATGTTTGGCTAGGGAATATTTAAGGTCAACTTTACCATTCTTTTTCCATGCAACAGCTCCTAGACCAATATTGGTAAGTTTTGGTAAGCATAACACCTGGCGGTTTACCCAACACACGGTTCCGCCCATTGACGTTTTTCAGCCAGTTGGGCACCTTGATTATTGATCATCGCCTATGTCAATTTATACGTAGCCCATAATCTGACCTCTCTCTCCAGTACTATTGTTAGGTTTAGAAGGCAAGTGCTGCCGTGGGCGTACTGCCGAAGGCGTCAGTAATTGCCGACACGCTCGTCTTTGTAAGGTACATAGTTAGATTCTCGCGAAGCTCTGTAAGCTCTTAGAGTACCAATCTACTGCTCCATATTATTATATATTATCATTGGTCTTATCGCCCCAATATATAGCCAGTGCATTTGTTTGTGATGTAGGCTCCATGTTTTATTTCGGGTAATTCCCAAATACTTCACTATATTCGCAAATGAGATAATTTTCCCTTTGAGTAAAAGTGATTTAGGTTTTCCAGCCTCTTCTTCTTTGTGAACGGTACTATAACTTATTTTGTGTGGGTTCACAGATAGTTGTTCCCTTTATCACAAGTCGTAGACCATGGTTAGCACCTCTTGAAGATCCTCTAACATAGTTCTTTGCGATTTGCTTCTTATAGGTATTATTAGATCATCTGCGTATACCTGCACCTCCACATCCCACAGCGAGAGGACCGCTAGCAGACCATCAGGAGAGACCATAGAGAGGGGCAGCAAAACCCCATCCTGTGTATATCCCCTAACAGCCCTGAATCTGAGCCCGCCCCTTGTAGGTTTGTTTTGGCTATTCGGCAATTTAACATATTCCTGATTCAGTTCCTTATCTGTTCCTCTATCAGCTAATGCTGTATATAAGGAATTTGATAATGCTTTATTAAATGCTCCTTCAATATCTAAAAACACACCCACCGTGATACTCTTGTAGTTTAACTCTTGTGTTATGTTCCCGACATGGTTGTTTAGTGCTAGTTCTGTATATTTGTTGGCCTGATACGCATATTGGTGACTATTTAGTGTATATTCATTAAGTGTACCCGCTCTAATATGCAAGTCCAGTATCTTTTTATGCATTTCAACAGAAAGGAGGTCAGACTTATTGATCTCCATGAGTTAGTTGTTGATTATCTACGTCCCATCTTCGGGTGTTGGTGCTCCCAGTATCTTCCTCCTTAGGCGACTCCACCTATCACAAATTCCTATATAGTGGTATGAGGACTCCTCCCCTGTCCCGCAGTTCAGGCAGAGTGGGCTATCCCTCACGCCGTGATATTACACCACTTTCAATTTAGACCAGATGCTAGGTATGTAATTACTCGCTAGGCTGACTCTAAAAGGTTTAATTAAGAACAGCGTTAATACATCCAGACCGTTTTGCAACAGTGCTGGAAATATCCCGTCCTCACTAGGTGATTTAAAAGGCTGAAACGATAGAATGGCACTCTTAATTGTTGATGTATGGTTCGAGCTTCTGATTCCGAGGCAGAAGAAATAATTTGCGATGGGAAAGAGCTGCAATTCAACGCTTTTAAAATAAAAGGTGTGGTATTAAAAGAAATGCATATCTTTGAAATGTTATCTAACCATCAATTTCATTGATGTGGGAAATGTGTCTACAAAAGAAAGGAGAAAATCCGAAAATATTTTGTCTAATAGTCCCTAGGTAAAAACTCTACTTTACCGCCTAATTAATTTTCTTTTTTAATCAATTGCACAGAATAATTTATAGTATAGTAAATATATTTTTCTAAATAACCATATTTTACCACATTTTTGGGATGTTCTTTTAATTTGGATAAGTCCCGGAATGCACTAGTTTCTCATCATCATCACAGTCATAAAATCTTATCAGATGTGTTGTGAACTCATTATATTGTCTGTTGTTGCTGATATTGGCTGAGGCATTACTGATATATAGTTTGTCGATCGCTTTTCTAAATGTGTTTCGCCATCTCATCCGATTAGAAGTCAGTTCGGAAGTCTCGCTGAAGTTTAGATCAAGACACATCTTTGTTAGATCCACCCAGCGCAGCGTGTAGGAGATCGACTCCTTCGTCGACCAGTGAGGGGATGACTCTGTACAACTAGTTTCTCCATGTTGTCGTTCATGTGAATGTGTCTAACAAATGTCAGGGCACGCTTCAATACTATGGAGGACAGGCGCCTTGGATTACCA
>MU181914.1:792517-815823 GCA_016904865.1 Pissodes strobi
AAGGCATCTATACGATGGCGATCAGCCTGTTTGGTAGTCCACCTCTCCGACGCGTATAGAAAGATGGAAAAAACCAGGGATCGAACCAGAGATATTTTAGCTGTTTTGGTGATGTTAGAGTCATGCCATATTCTATTGAGTTTTACCATGGCTAGTCGTGCCTGTTGAATGCGCCGGCGGATTGCTTAGGTTAATAGAATACAGTAAAGACAAAGGTTTTCCACTAATCGTGGGGTGTGATGCAAACGCGCATAATATCGTTTGGGGGAGCACTAACACTAACGCGAGAGGTACGGCTCTATTAGAGTATTTCGTATCGGAAAACCTTGAAGTAGCTAACGTAAATGCGGAACCAACTTTTGTGAATCGGCTTCGTCAGGAGGTTATCGATATTACAGTGGTAACTCGAGCATTTGCGGAAAAGGTAGTCAATTGGAGGGTAAGTAGGGACATAACTATGTCCGATCATAGAATGATCCGATTTGAAATTAAATCGGATAAGATGGAGAAGCCACTAAAAAGAATTCCGAGGGCAACAGACTGGAACAAATTTAGGGAAAGTCTGGTAATGTCCATGGGAACTTTAGGGCAGGCTATTTCATCAAAACAAGAATTAGAAATTGAGGTGGTAAAGCTAAACAGTGTAATCGTCGACTCCTATGAACAAGCGTGCCCACTTAAGAAAGCGAGCGCCAAGAGGCTGCCTTGGTGGAGTGATACTCTGTACCGTCTTAAAAAAGACGTGAGAAGATCACACCGCCACGCTTTCAGGGGAGGGCGGCAGGAGCTCTGGGATGTGTATCTGGAAGCCAGAAGGAAATTTAAAATCGAGGTCCGGCGCAGCAAAAGAGACAGCTGGAGGAAATTCTGTGGAGAGATGGAGTCTCTCTCGGACTCAGCGCGTCTGCTTAAGCTGCTGGGCTCGGAAAGACAAAAAGAGATTGGCTCACTGAAAACAGGCGAATAATGGACGGCGAACAGAGAGGAAGCGATAGCGCTTCTTCTAAAAACCCGCTTCCCCGGAGAGGTACAGACTATCAACTGGGACGAGGAACCAGAGCCAGAGATGGACTGGAACCTTGCTTGCCCGCAGTATGGTGACTGAGGAATCCATAACTTGGGCAGTGGAGGAGTTCAGTCTATATAAGGCAGGAGGGCCGGATGGAATTATACCCATGATGCTGCAGGCGGGCCTTGACACGTTACTCCCTTACTTAAAGAGAGTATTCGAGGCCAGCATAGCACTAGGGTACGTTCCACAAGCTTGGAGAGCAGCGGATGTCGTCTTCATCCCCAAGGCAGGGAAGAGAGACTATTCCCATCCCAAGTCATTTAGGCCTATAAGTCTAACTTCATTTTTAATGAAGACAATGGAAAAAATGATTGACAGGTTCATCATGGAAGAGATCTTAACTGATTCTCCTCTACATGATAATCAGCACGCCTACAGAAGGGGGAAGTCGACTGAAACGGCTCTCCATTCTGTAGTTAGAAGGGCTGAAAAGGCAATAGAAAACAAAGAAATGGCGCTAGCGCTCTTCTTTGACGTAGAAGGAGCTTTCGATAAGGCTAAAACGAAAACTATCTGTCAAGCCCTCCAGGCCAAGAGAACACCAGTTCATTTGGTCAAGTGGGTAAAAACGGCACTGGAAGACCGAAAGATCAGCGCCACGCTGGGAGAAGTTCGCGTCGAGGCCGGGGTAAGAGGGGGTTGCCCACAAGGCAGCTGCCTCTCGCCACATTTGTGGTGCCTGGTGATGGACAGCCTCCTGAGAAGGTTACATCTTGAGGGATTCTACGCACAAGCATATGCTGACGACGGGCTAGTAATGATCACGGGCAAGTTCGTGAGAACGGTCTGCGAGCGTATGCAGGTGGCGTGTCGGATAGTTCAAGGTTGGTGTGAGGAGAATGGTCTCTCAGTAAATCCAGGGAAGACCGAACTCATTCTCTTCACAAGGAAACGAAATCTAACAGGTTTTATACATCCCATACTCTACCAGACGAGACTGAGCCTAAGTCAACAAGTCAAATATTTGGGAGTTATTTTAGACAGTAAATTGACGTGGAAGGCACACGTTGAACAGGTGGTGAATAAGACAACCGCGATTATGTGGCAACTAAGGAGAACGGTAGGTAGGAAGTGGGGTTTAAAACCTTACGTCCTCCAGTGGCTGTACACTGCTGTGATAAGACCGAGGATTTCCTACGGATCCGTGGTCTGGTGGCCAGCGGTAATGCCCAGAAACTGGCCAGACTGCAAAGGCTGGCTTGTTTGGGTATTACCGGAGCATTAAGAACCACTCCCGGAGCAGCACTGAACATCATCCTGGGGCTGCCGGACCTACCGATCTGGATTGAGAGAGAGGCAATGGCGGCTCGCAAAAGGATGATCGACAGGGGCCTATGACGAACGGACTACACAGGGAAAGGCCATACGACTATTGCCGCCAAAATGAGTAGGGATCTACCCATCATTGCGACCAAAGGCAATGTTCCAGATGGCAGATTAAGACTGAGAAGAAATTTCCAATTGGAATTTCCATCAAGGGAAAAGTGGCTGTCACGCCAGGTACGTACGCCGAGCGGCGCACACGCAAGGTACACTGACGGCTCTTGGATGGCTAATACACAGTCATCCGGAGCCGGTGTGTACCTAGACAACACTAAATCAGGAGAAAGCACTTCGCTGGGGAGATATGCCACTGTTTTCCAGGCGAAGGTGTTTGCTGTTTTGGAAGTAGCAACCAAGGCGGAAGTAACAGAAGGTGTAGAGAGTATATATATATATATATATATTTACTTGGACAGTCAAGCCGCTCTAAGGGCGATCCAAAAACCCAGGGCAAGCTGTAAGCTAGTTCGGGCATGTAGAGACGCCCTAGACAGATTGGCTGTGCGCAAGGAAGTAAGACTCAGATGGGTTCCAGGGCACAGTGGCATCGAGGGCAACGAACGGGCCGATGAATTGGCCAGACAAGGCTCAATGAGCCACCTCGTCGGTCCAGAACCTGGTCTAGGCTTAAGTAAAAGGCAAATCTCTCAGGAACTAAATAACTGGGCCTTGAACAAGACAAAGCACAATTGGAGAGGAAAAGAAGGATGCAGACAAGCCAAGAAAATGATTCTAAATCCTGACGGATCCAGAGCAAGGCGACTGCTAAAAAAGAGCCGAGAGGACATCAGGAACTTGGTAGGTATTCTGACGGGGCATGGAAGCCTAAACAGACATCTGCACCTTATCGGCGTGAGGGATAGCCCACTCTGCCTGAACTGCGGGACAGGGGAGGAGTCCTCATACCACTATATAGGAATTTGCGATAGGTGGAGCCGCCTAAGGAGGAAGATACTGGGAGCACCAACACTTGCTCGGGAAGATCTAAAGGATCTGGACTGGGAGGACGTCCTCACCTTTATCAAGGTGACGGGCCGTTTCAGTGCGGGCCGGGTGTTCGAAGTAGCCAGGTAGGGGAGGGCGGATTGGGGATGGTGAAAAGGGACTTATAGGCCTACTTACAGGGCTTCGGCCCCCCCACCCTTACTACTACTACTACTACTACTACTACTACTCCACCTGGAACCCCGTTGAATCCTATTCTGTTAGACAGGTCCCAAAATCAGGACCCAAAAGCATTACCCACTTCATTATTTATAAAAATGCTCGAATGTTTAATACACACAAATTTTTAATACACAATATTTTAGTGCTTAGTATATATTGCGGTGCACACTTGGATATGATATACTTTATAAAAATTAAAGTAGCATATCAATAATTTGTACGTGTAAAACAGAAAAATAAGCATCTTAAACGAATCATCTACAAAAATAGATTTCGAACAAAATTCTTAGTTAATTTGGTTTTGCTTTAACTTAAATATATAATCAAAATCATCGTAAACTAATCAAAATGATATCAATAGAAAATTTGATTTACCTCCAGTCACAATACAGTTTATTTTTATATCGCCCCCTTCTTCATACGGCCCAGCGAATTGGGTGACTTCTCTTCCATTTTCATCAATGATGATTGGGGCACTGGGAGGAACTGTGAAAAAAAAGAAAATATTATTGATTTTGGTGTCTTTAGTTTTTTCAATACGCGTAAAGTATCATATCACACATGTAAACTTAATAAGATGAATCACATAAACGGAGGAAAATATTTTCTAATAACTCAACCTATTAATAAGCCGCGTAACCATTTTCATTCTTTACCTCGTTTTCTCTATTATTTGTTAATGTCAAACTCCCCACACCCGATTCATTTTCGAAGCCTGACAAATTTCTTCTTCAATGACTTCGATTAACTTTTTCACTTATAAGAAGTGTCTTCACGCCCTTTCGTAATTTGTCATCTATATAATGGCTGCAGGGTCAAGAATCAGTCCCCATTCTACCTAATATTTCCGACATAAGTGGCTGTTGTAATAACGAAAATCATGTGTGTCCGGATGATAGATAAAATAATATCCTTAAAGCGTTTTAGATAAAATATAAAAATGACTCGGGGTCAGTTGGAGCTTTCTGTTAGCCTGAAATATGTGGGTTGAGAATAATCTTTTTTGGGTTATATCTCTATTTGAATAATAGAATTTCGTCTAATATAAAAGTATAAAATATATTCATATTAAAATAACATGATACAAAACATGATACCAACTAATTGAGGATGCAAGAATTATTTTCCATCGGGCGTATCAAGGAGTTTTAATTTGCTAAATTATTATTTCTTTAGAGCCTTTTGTTATGGATTACCTAAAGTGGAATATTCAAAATATAGTATTGGGTAGGAAAGAAAAGAGGACTATCTTCAGAGACAGGATTACTTTTATTAATATGCGAAACTCTACGTTATAATCTGCAAATTCAAACCTATACACTGTAATAATTTGCTGCTCATAGCAAACCGAGTATAATGCGCGCCAGTTAAACGATAAACGAAACCACGCTATGATTTAATAATCTTAGCACCACTGTTCCACTGTAATTGGGTATGTATATCTATTCAAGGAACGTGCATCATATTGGTTATTTTCTTTTAATTTATATATAAATAAACGGCTGCCTGCATTATCTTATTAATTCGGCTAAAAAAACAGGGGAAATAATTAGAAGTGTCGCTGGTGAGGTAATTGCTCGCGTTATTGATATATCTGATAGAGAAGCAGAGAATAAATGTCTATATATTTCCCGTGAATATCGAACAGAATGGAATGTATTTTACACCTTTCTTTCTGAAGGTAATATTTAAAAAACATAATTCACTCAAATCGTTCCACAATTTTTACATATACTGCCAAGAATAGACAGCAATTATAACATAAAGATAGAACATATGATTACGATTTTCAAGCAATTGGACGAAAATAGAAGATATTTTCTCGCAACGGACGGATATATAAAACGTTAAATCTCCTTTTGGGATCAAACAAAGGGCTTATTTGGTAATTATCAAGGTAAACAACAATTCCTCATTTGGTGTTTAATATTTTTTTACCGGCGCGGGCGTGCCAAGTATCTTTCAACTCCATGGTAATACAAGCAAGGAAGATGGAATATAATCTATATGACTGTGAACAAATGTTGCCAAAGCGAAAATGTTCCTGGTGTAATTCATGGAATCTGCTCTAGAAGCCGATTAATTATGGTGCATGCTAGAAAAGAAGCTGTTTTTCTTACAGGTGCCGCATTAGTTCTTCCCTCGGGACTAATAACTGGAGACTATCATGGACAAATGAATAAGGATACTTTTAAAAAATAGCTTATTTAGGAGCTTCTAGCTAGCATTCCACCAAAATTAGTCGTGGTATTGGATAAGTACCAACTAAATGCTCTACAAAATCTCATATGCTCTCTTTCTTTCAGATGAACAATCTCACTTTTGACCATACGTGGAGAAATTTTTATTATTTAAATAAACTTACATTAGAAGTGATTGGCTAAATATCAGCGGAAAATTGAAAATCATACGGTAAACGCATTCATTGTATTGGAGAGAAATACTGGTAATTATACGAAAAAACTGAAACTTTTATAGATCGTCACTGTAGGATATTAAAGTATATAAGACGTGATCTTTAAAGTTCAAACCTGACACACACGATCGTGCTCCGTCTCCCAACTCATCAACTTTATCTGCAGCTCAATAAGCCATTTTTTCAAAAGTAATAATAAGTTGAATTTGTCTACACATTTTGTTGAATTGGAGTTATTTTAATTTACTTTCATTGAAATGGAAATAAAAAGACGAAGAAGAAAGTTGTTGCTTGTCAAAAAATTATTATGTTATGAAATATATTCATTAAAATAACCGAACTAATTTATTACTAGTTACTATTCTGACATCATTTTGGATTAACAATTTATACTGATATATGTTATTTGCTTTCGCAATATTATCTAACCTATACTCACTTTTATTTCGTCTCGTGCATATTATTCACGTTTGTAATTTCTCCCTATTAATATGTCAAGTGCACTCGAAGAAGGTTTTTAACTCAGAAAATTGTACTATGTTATGTGAGGCAACAAACTTTTTGTCTTATTCCAAAATTGTTTAAATAGGGTGAAGTTCACAATGAGATTGGTATAATTTTAACTGTATTTCTTTGCCCTTCGATCGACAGTATGTTCATTATATTTATGATTTTCTCATCTTAAGGGCAAGTAAACTGCATAAAAGACTAATAAAATCATCCTTGAATTAAATCTAAAACATATATTTTGATTTCGTGAGATACTTTAACTTGTGTTTGGGTTTTTAATAGTTAGAAGTAAATATAATAAACTATAGTACATCACTGCCAGTCCGATGCTATTCTGGATTAAATCTTTTTTTATATACCTATATCTCAAATATGATCTCTAAATTTTCTAATTTGGCTGTAATTAAAAATATGTACTTTGTATTTGTACATAGGTAAAGTGGCATTATAAAAGGAGAGGCAAGATAAAACTATTACCACTTTAAGTTTAACACAATATATTACTACCTAAAAGTTTAGAAGACATTTCTCACCCACTTTGAGTTATATATGATTTTGAGTTTTTATCACCAGATGTTTCGCATAAATATAAAAGCTGGCTGATTTGCGTGGAAAAGGAGGACATTGCACATTCATAGAATTTAAAGCAAAGGCCCCATTATAAATAATTGCACTAAAAACGTTCCTTTAGAAACAAATATGGCCATTTCTTCAGTTAGCTAGTCTGGAATGAAACGACGTAATTGCTTCATGCTCCAGACTTTTGGACTCATAATTACTATAAATTACACAGTTACGTACAAAGTCTAGTGTTAAAGGCAGAAACTTTACGATTTACAACCAGTTAACAAGTCTCTATGTGCTCCAGCAAAAAGGAATTAATGTTCGAGCATCTACATACAGCGCGATAAAGACCTACATTAGGGGGATATCTCAGGATACCAGTGGCGCATCAACTGACGAATTAGACTAAATCATGTTATGCCGAATTAGCTTAATCCTCTGTTTGGTATAATTGACAACTAGATTTAAATTATTTTAAATAACCTCACCCAGCATGGTGAAGCCCTATTAAACTATTAACCCATTTAATATACACATATCCTTAAAACAAAATTTATGAAAATGCAAGTAAGTATTAAAGTCGAGGCCTCGTGCTAATGACTGACCATTGAACATGGCTGTTAAGTGTTATTATTAACTTAGAACGCTACATCACTGACTAAGTGAACTTGACTCAGATATTAATCAGACCAGAAGTAAAATGGGGGAAATTATTGTTTTAAATAATAACCGCATCTTTATCTCATTCACCAAACGATAAAGTAATGGATACTTCATAGTGGATATGGCACGCGCAAAGGATATTGATTAAAGTTGTTGGGGAAACACCACAATATGTGTATTAACTTATCGTTTTTCACCGTATAGTTTGGTGATAACACCCTGTATGTCCGTAGTATGATTGAGTCGTAATTAAAGTCCAAATTAATTTATTTCACCCCGGGGAAACAGTAATTTGTGCATTTAAAACATTGTATTTTAGTTACTTTTTAGTCCGAACATAGATCGTCGGTAGAATAGATTCCATTATATGAAACAATCGCTAAACAGCAAGTTGTTTAAACGTTTAAATTTATTATACCTTTGTCTCCGTCAATGTTGTGTAAACAACAATATGTCAAATAAAGAAAGAGCATTCTTTACCCTCTCAAATGCGATAATAGGCTCGCCCACGCCGTTCCCGCTTTTCGATCCACTTCTAGAGAAATTGGACTTTAGTGCCTTACAAACATTCAGCAAACATTGCTTGAGTTTGGCGCCAGGTACATCTACCCAGTCGTAGCTCTGTTTGACGCTAAAATAGTAATTTTTCTCACAATATCCACCAAGTCGAAGTTCTTTCTTCACCTTAGTTTAGTAAAGTATAGTTAAAGAAGTCGAAGAAAATGAGGACTGCCCTCCTTTCGTTCTCGTTCACTCAAAAAGTATCTACCTAGTCGTAGCTCTGGTTGGCGCCAAGATTTAAGACTATTTTCTCATTTTGTTTGCGCAGATATATAGAACATATCGGCTGTACTCCGCTCTATTTGTCCAAGCTTGGATAAAGAGCTCCTTTGGACGTATATACGCATTTTTCCAAAACAAAAAAGCATAGCGTCTCTCCAGTTGTTCGTGCCGTTCGAGGAAGGTAAAAATAGCGGTTGGAAATTTGTAGTCTGACTGATCTATTCTTGTACTCAAGATTCAAATAAAATTTCGAAATCTTATATCTCTGGTGAAGCTAAGTTGAGAGATTTGTAGAAGAAGAAAAGTAACAGAGTATTTAGTGTGAACGAAAAGGTAGTCAGTTGAAATTTTTATATAAAGAAAGTTTGATTAAATTCAGTGAAGAAAAAGTTCATGTGAAATTATATAATCAAGAGGTTGTGTTAGACATTTAGTAACAGTTAACCTGATATACAGTATTTTAATTTTATGTGTGAAAGTATGAATGCCTGAAAGTAGTTAGAAAACACATTCTATATTGATCATATTTAATGCAAATTAAAACCTTGCATTATTAACGTACATAATACATAAAATACATGTTTCAATTCACACCCTACGAATACAACCCGACCAGGGCCTATTTTCCAAGGAGTTGGGTCCTAGGTCCTAACAATTTTTCGGGCGCCAATATGACTTCGGCTCCCATTTGATTTTTTTTTGTTTCGATTTCGAACTAAAAATATTATTTATTATGTAGTTTTTTATTCAGATTTAAATTAAGTTTTCCTCTTATTTGTAAATTTACATTAATTTTAATAAAATATTATTGAAAAACTAGAAAAGGAACACGAAATAAGTTAAAAAAGTTTTATTGTACCAAAACATAAATTAGTAAAAATGAAATAATATTTAAATTAACAGAAACACACTAAGGTTAACGTTACCACTTTTCTTCGCAAAAAGTTTGCATGTATAAAAGTAAACACAGCCAGACTTTGTAAGTGCCTGTTTTTTTACCGTCAATTTGTTCCACACACCCACTTATTTTCTCTATATTTTATTCTTATATGTTTTTAATAAAATGTTCCTGAAAATTCAAGCTTATGTTCTTCGGCCAGCCTAGAAGATCAAGGGGAGACGCCTCTTCGCCTTCTTGAGAAGTAAGTTCCTTATTTGTTGCATTGTCAATTTCTGAAGTACTGATGTCACCAGCGTCAGTGTGTTTTTGTTTTTCGATCAACCTTGTGAGACTATTACTAGTTACTTTTTCATACACTGAACTAGGCGTTTCTTTCAACACATGATGGTTTTCTTGCGCGGTCAGAAGATATGTCAACGTTGCATTTTTCTGCATGTTTTTTTGATTATCCCTTAATGTATTATTCTTCCGCTTATTATTCTAACCCAAACTACCACTTTTGTACTTGCAACTCATGGTACTTAATAATCTGAAATTAAAAACAAAAATAAAAATATTTTCTATTAATTTACTTTAAACTTCAAGACAGTAACAAATAAATTAAATAAAATCTATTAATTACATAGAAAGTATACCTATATAACTTACCTTAAATTTACTATTCAGGGCAAACAATTTCATATACGAGCACAAATTGATGATCAACACGTCACTTTAAAACTGAACAAGAATAAATCAGAATAAAAATAAAAATTTACTACCTATATTTTCTTCCCCACACGAGGAAATGTATAATTAAAAAAAAATTGATTATGTAGTTTTTTATGTTGCAAATTTTGGGCCTCACTTGCCATTGGACCCTAGGCCCGGGCCTAATGGGCCTAATGGTAAAAAAGGCCCTGAACCCGACCTACAGGTAATATAGTCTGCTAGTTAAAGTGGTCAGATATAAAGTTAATTACCACCCCCTCCTTTATGGTGATACATGATTTAAATAATTAATTGTTTATACCTACTAAAAGTATTAAAAGGTAATCCTATATAGACAACCAATATTCACCTGAAATAACTGAATAAATCAAAAATTTAAATCGTAAAAACCATAATATAATCATTTTAAATGTCCATATTTTATAACCTCTAAAACTCTAAATGATAATTCAAAAAAATTTGTACAGATTTTCCTTATAAGTTGACATGAAGAAACCCCCCGTGATAATAATACGTAAGTAAATTCAAAAAATTACATAATTTTCAACAATATAGAATGTATGATTTTTCAACCACTCTTTTGAAATTAATTTAGAAAAAAATAACACTAGGAAGTTCGCACAATTAAGACGCAGATTGCTGTTGAATATGTATGTACGTAGACTTTGAAACGAGCAGACCCTGGCAACCTAAAGTTACCAGATGTTTTCTGAAAATTCTGAACATTTAATAGCATCTTTTATTGCTACACCAGAGAGTATTAGGTGAGATTTTACTAAACTAATTAAAGTTTATTATGGTATACAATTAAACGTTTATATTAAGACAACTGCGTTTAGTTTGGGTCATATATTTGTAGAATTGTATAATTGAATAGCGAGAATATACTTTTATAAATATATACTGTTGCGCCCTGCAATGAGTTAATTAGAGTTAATTGAAGATCTATAAAATAAAAATCTGTTACAATAGTAAAACTGAATAATAAAAATATACAATTATCGAAAAATAAAAACGTTCAATAACCCCTGCTATGTTTAAAGCGACCAAATACCAGTAAGATTAAGACCTGATCATCATGAAGACAAACCAAATAATATTATTTAGAATTATAGGAGACAGTTTGATTAATTAGCGCTACATAACTTTATTTAAATTGCTAAATTTCTTAAACGTATATATTAAAAAAATATATATTATATTTTCTCTAGTTTCGTTCCATGAGACCTAATGCCACACGTGTTAATGCCAAAACAGTCAGTCAGGCCGTAGTATTTTAAAGACAATAAGGATTGGCAATGCAATAGGGAACCAACCGACTTATTTTTCTAAATCGAGATATTAACATTACACGGACTCAGATAAACTTTTCTATCATTCTGCACTAAGAAATAAAAAAATTTAAAATATCAGAATTAACAGGATATCAAGACTTTCCGAATGAGTTTAGGTCGACTTGCAATACTTTTTACTATAAATATATTTTCGAGTGGAATCAATCAAGAGGGATCAAAGAAAGGTTTTTTGAAAAAAAAAATAAAAATTGGCTTACAACTGTTGGTAAAATTAAAAATATATATATTGTAAAAGGACGCGAAATAGTAGCGTCCAGTGAGTGTATAACAGGTTGTCCAAAGGACGGAGAAAAGAACCACTCCGAGGAAATTCAACACCACAAGAGTTAACTTCATCATGGGCCATCAAATTAAAAATTTAAAACCCTTTTTTACAACGGAGGAGGCCTTAATTTTTAAAATAATTTTTTAAAAGGGTTTAAGAGCATACAAATAATTTTTATACATGATTTTTATTGTTAGTGATAATTGATACACCCTATATGTAAATATATATATTTTTTATGGTAGTGGCACAGACTAAAGAAAGATCCTATGGCGAGCGACGGGCGGTGTGTGTGCAAAGATCTTGATTGACACGGTTCTTGAATAGTAGGTTCTAATTAGGGGGAAATAGATGTCCTGGGAGTGAGTTCCATAGTGATCCACTGCGCCAGAAAAAGGAGTTCTTGTAAAGCGATGTTCTAGGTGTTTCCAGTTGTACGACAAACTGGTGTGCTCTTGACGTCTGTCGTGACTCTCTGACAGGCGTTGCCAGGGCTGAGATGAGGGAGGCCAAATCCTGGGAACATCTGCCGTGAAAGTATCTGTAAAACATCTCGGCCACTTGTCTGCGGTGTTCCAGACTATCCAGATTCCGGGTCAAGTCGAGGTCGCCTACAAGACGCACAGCTCTCTTCTGAATGAAATCCAGCAGGTTTAGGGTGTGGTTTGTTGCGGCACCCCGGATGTGTGAGCAATACTCTAAGCACGGTCTTATTTGCGCTTTCTAGAGCAACAGCAACTGCTGCGGCGTATACTGTTGATTTTTGTTGCGAAATAGCGTACCAAGCTTCTGGGAGTCTGATTTTGCGATGTTAGCAACGTGGTCAAACCAGGTAATATTGCTGTTGACAGAGACACACAGCAGTCCGATTGACGAGGATTAAGGGATGGTCGATCCTGTCATAATGATGTCAGGGCCCGCCGTATTGGCTCTCTTGGAAAAAGTGGATGCTTGGGTCCCTGCTGTATTGAACTGGACCAAATTTCTGTCACCCCAAGTTTGAACTTTCTCCAGGTTTCGATTAATTGCTGTAATCTGCTCCTGGGTGCGGTGATAAGTCTCAGTCGCTGATAACATTTTTCTAATTTTAATTGGGAGACAAGGATACTGTCATCTGCAAAACTGGTAAACGGGATTATTCGATCAGCAGGTCATTAATATAGATGAGGAACAGAGTTGGTGAAATTATTACGCCATGAGGCACGCCCGCGTTAATGGTGAATGTGTCTAAAATATGTCAATCAGCTGCAACGTGCAGAGATCGGTTCTTAAGGAAACTGGCAAGCCAGCTGCAGAGCGAGGCTGGCAGTCCGAAGGACCGCAGTTTGTTGAGCAATCCGTCATACCAAAATTGGTCGAATACCTACGAAATATCCAACGCAATCGCTCGAGACTCCGTAGTTCTCAATTGTACTAATCCATTATGAGTGACATAGGCCAATATAACCCCTGTCGATCGTTCATTGCGAATGCCGTATTGATTATCGCTGGTTATTATGTTGTGCTCAAGCACCTTGAGTAGTTGCTGATTGACTACCCGTTCCATGACTTTGGAGATTATTGGAAGCAAGGCAATTCGGCATTTGTTTGAGGGCGTGGTTTTCTTGCCTTCTTTGGAACAGGTTGCACTCGAGCGACTTTCCAACAAGATGGGTAAATCTCTTTTCCGTAAGACAGATAAACAAGCCTAGAAAAATGTGTCGTTGACGCGTCAAAATGACCCAAAATTTGTAAATTATTTTTAAAAATCATTTAAAGCAGAAATAAACGTTTATTAACTTAGTTGCAACAAAAATACTTTGTTAAAAAGGCGGAAACTACAAAACATACTTTAAAAGTAATTTGGACACATTTTTTGAAGCATTGCATTGTTGGCATACTGCATAAATCACAAAATGTGTTTTTTTTCGGTCACTTTTGGGCGGCCAACCTTAATACCATTTCCTTATATATGCTGGTTGACGTTGTTGAACAACTTCTGGAGCCTGTATGATTATTCCAAGTAGATCGGCAGTCAAATTACTCAGTTAGCACGGCATTTTGTTGTGATAGACTAGCATCGTCATGTGGGGTTTGCATAGATCACGTCCAAGTTTCTTGAGAAAGAAAATCAAGTCTAGAAATTTTAATACCATGCGTTGCAAAATGGTACAAAACTCTTCTGTTAATTGCCGATACATTTAACATCAAATTGCCATGGGCCATCGAAGAGTTTTGCGAGATGTGGAATAATTCGAGTAATTTTGATACGGGGAGTCAACACCAGCTTTGTTTTCCTTGTAAAATAGAATAATGTCGAGTTTTTGGGACTCCTCTTCTATAGAGTTGTCATCATGCATTACGGATAACAATACTACAGCTTTGTTTTTTTGGTACATGAGATACGATGGTATGATTTGAAATAAACCTAAAAAGTGAAGAATCAATTTCATGTTGTTTAGATGGAAGCAATTCGAGAAGAAGATATCTTTTCTTTTTTTTTCAACGTACACACATAAGATAAATTTCGATGTAAAAGTTCATTCCTCAATCCCAACCAGGAATACCAGTTATCCCCTGTGATATTCCTTCCAGGAAGTTCAGCAAGGCGAAGAATGATTTCGGTTGGTACTGAAAATTTACTAGCAGATTTTTTATTTTGTCTTTCACAATATATTGCATAATTGACCATCAAATGAGTTTTTGTGTCTGCTAAATTCTGCGCTTTTATAAATACCGTGCCGACCTATTTGGCATATATATTTTAAAGCTCAATTCTACCGTTAGAAATTCTCCAGGCGTATAATAATTCTTTGAATTCTCAACAAATTCGTTATAAACAGGTCAACATATATTCCTTTATTCGTTCTCTTCGGCTACCTTCGTCATCAAACCTGAGACAGTACAGCAAAAAGGAACACAAACTTAAAACAACCCAGTAAATATAAAAGACCTTAAACTGCGTTCAATTTCTCTTTGTTTGTTTCCGGAATAAACGTCGGAGAAAATAGCAACCTCCTATTCCTTCGTTTTTTTTTTGTATCGATTTGTGTACTTCGTATCTTTGCCTGTGTGAGGGCTACTATTTGCACATTATTGGAAATGGTTATTATTAGTCTTTAAGTTTCTAATACACTTGTTGGAGAATTTTGACGCGCCGAAAGTTTCAAACCTGGGAGAACCTATTTTGTGGCTTTGTTTTCTTCTTCTTTCCGGTGTCATTTTTGACCATTAGTCCATTCCTTGTCATGCCACGATGATCTTTCCCTTACTAATCGCTGCGCTAAAGGTGTGTCCTCACTTTCGTTGGACCAGCTTTATGCAGAAACAGTAATTTCATCGCAAGTGTCGGATTCATAGACAATTGGATTATCCGAAACATGTTCACTCAACTCTTCAAAATATGTTTCTTCATTTTCGCTTTCATCTCCGCCGCTGACAGCACGCATTTCGTTTATCATATTTGTTATCCTGAAAGCCATTTTATGTAGATGCTTCAGCAAAAATTTCTTCTCAGTTCTGTCGTTATCAACTCCTAACTGAAGATCTTCCCAAAAGTCATCGCCTTCTACTATCAATTCAGCTTGGGTTAGCGGCTTATCCATACTCTGAGGAAAGAGAAAAACACCATGATTTCTGACAACAAACAATCGCAAAAATACACATAAAATATAAATAATCGACTATAAAAGGAATAGTAACAAGAAATAATTTACTTACGTTATTACTATCCACGAGTCCTTAACTACTACCCACGGGTCAAACTGACTCATGGATCACTCTAAGTGCAAGAGATCACATGCACTGTGAAGTAGTTTGAAGTAGTTTTTATTTGATATTGACTGATTTAATCGAATTTTGTTATTATCAAGGTTTAGTTCCTAATAGTCGTCAAATATTACGTGGTAAGTAATGCGTTGTGCTGTGGCTATGTACAAACTTGTAAACTGAATAATCAAGCAAAGGGCTGCACAAAAGCGAAGAACATTAGGTTTTCCCAGTTTCCCTCCGAGGAAGTTTTAAGAAAAGCATGGATGAATGCTTGTAAGAGATTGGACAATTTTAATGTGAATAATGCTAGGGTGTGTTCGAGGCATTTCGAATAAGAAGAAGAAGAAGAAGAAAGAGAGTTGCGGTTTGAACTGTTGGGAAGTTCGGGAAAAATTTAAATGGGAAGTGCTACTAGCCAGATTTGAAACACTCAAATTACATTTTTCATAGATAATTACTTCGTTTTACAATGATTGTTTTTAGAACTAAAGTGTGGCCTCCGATACCAATACTAGATGTATTGACTATGAACTTACCAGTCATCAAGTATTGATAATAATTACCATAGACAGTAATATTTATTAATATAGACATGATCAAATTGTATGAATATATGACTGTAAGTTGTAAATTATGATTCTTAAATTAGCCTGTCAAATATTACCTGGTAAATCATGCGTTGTGCTGTGTGGCTCTGTACAAACTGAATAATCAAGCGAAGGGCTGCACAAAAGCAAGAGACATTAGGTTTCTCCAGTTTCCCTCCGAGGATGTTTTAAGAAAAGCATCGATAAATAAACGCCTGTTAGAGATTGGACAAATTTTATGTGAATAATGCTAGGGTGTGTGCGAGGCATTTCGAAGAAGACTGTTTCGAAAGAGACTTTCGGTTTGAACTTCGGGAAAAATTTAAAAGAGAAGTGTTACTAGCCAGATTTGAAACACTAAAATAAATTTTTTTATTGATAATTACTTCATTTTACATTGATTGCCTTTAAAACTAGAGTGTGGCCTCCGTTACCAATACTAGATGTATTGACTACGAACTTACCGTAGACAGTAATATTTATTAATATAGATATGATCAAATTGTAAGTATATATGACTGTAAACTGAAAATTATGATTCTTAAATAAACTATTAAAAAATAAATAAATAGGTATTATTAGCATTGTTTCTGGTGAGATTGAAGTATACTTATACTACGCTTTAGGTCATAATACACTGTTATTCTCTATTTTGATATGTATTAACAAAGAATAATAAGTTAGAGAAAAACACTAAAAACACAGATTACTAATTAATTACATAATATATGAAACTGCAATATTTTTGATTTAAAGTACAGAATACATTTTATTTATTGAGCTAAAAGTAAATGTATTGTAGGATTTATATATGTTCCTTTAAATATTATATGGTTCATATTAATAAAACGATTATAAATATATTTATAAAGTATCCAATGTGAAACATCCACACCGATAAACCGAAAATAGATTCTTGTGAGAAAAAGCTCTTTAGCTTTTCATGTGCTTTCCTTATATGTCAGATTTTAATTAAATATTTTAAAATAAATATGGGCTAGGCGTTAAAATTTACATATGTAACATTCTTAAGAAACTACCTTTAAACCTTTAGGTCGGGTACCAAGATAACTATTGTTAAAATAAGGTTTAATAAAGTAAGAAATATAATGCCGCCGTACGCTTGAATTTGAAATCAGTCACCAATGACGTCATGCGCACGGCAGACGAGTTTTAGACAGCGATCAATCATATCTCGTATTCTTTGCATCATGGGTATCATATATTATGATTCCTATGAAACTCATGCACGCATGGTCTTCCGCTCGCTACGCGGGCGCAACCAACAAAAACTAACCAAAACTAACCCAAGGCATGCCCAAAATAAAGAAAAAAACACTTTTTACAACCCTGACTTTAAGAAAAAAATTTTTCGCTGACGAGAATCGAACCCAGCCTGTCGCCCAGAGTTGTGTCTGCTGCCGTCTCACGAACACTTCATTTAACCTCTCACCAGGCTCACTGCAAACAATTCGTCGAAAATTAAACACCTTTTGCTAACAAATGTGTGTCAAAACCTGAGCATGT
Source organism: Pissodes strobi (assembly GCA_016904865.1). Taxonomy (NCBI): domain Eukaryota; kingdom Metazoa; phylum Arthropoda; class Insecta; order Coleoptera; family Curculionidae; genus Pissodes; species Pissodes strobi. Next base: position 810,112 of record MU181914.1, read on the forward strand.
GCCAATTTTTGGTGTACCTATTTAAACATAATTCAAGTCGCGTGGTCCCCACATTCCTTGTGTCAGTTTGCCCCGTGGGTAGTAGTTAAGGTTTAAAATTAGGTTGGGTCCCAATTGCGTTTTTATTGGTAGAGCAAAATTGAATGTTCCGATGTAGGCAACTGAAGCATGAACAGCTTATGTAAAGATCAGTTCCTAGTCCGGCTCCGGAAGAGCCTACGAGAAATTTACGAGAATACGACTAAAGGCAACGACGATCTGGAAGTACGTATGCTCGACCTATAGACCGTCATAACCAAAGCTTTTGATAGATTTTTGCCCCCTTGAGGTATCACAGCATCAGTCTGAGGAAGCCATAAACCAAGAGCTGAAGGAACTCAAGAGGACAGCGAAAAAATATTTTAACAGAGCAAACAGGATCGGCTTCAATAAATCAGGCTGATTGGGAGCAAAATAGCAGCAATCTGCGGGAGTTTAAGAAACTGGTAAGAAAAAATAGAGGGATGCCTGGATGACGAAGATCACTCACAGATTGAATGGCTCCGCAAATTTCTCGCAAAAGATAAAGACCCATTTCCCTGGTTCGTCAACGATAGATGGCATGAACTGGTTTGATCGAATAAACTTTCAGCCTAATTTCGACCGTTAAATTATCAACTGAATAGTAGGTGTGAATACAAAGTACGATGTGCGGTACAAAGCCCACTACCCTTCAAATCGCTAAGTACTGACAGCATTCGTCCGGTGCTCCTATAGTGGGAATTAGACGAGTTACTGCCGCAACTGGTAATGGTGTTTCTGGCATGCCTTGCATTGCGCTACATTTCGAGGGTATGCATGGAGAGAATTAAGAATGGTGTTCATACCCAAAGCTGGAAGAATGGCTTACAACGTTCCCAAAGCTCATCGGCCAATCAGTGTTGTTAACATTCCGGTACTCCATTGAGTGGGAGAAGAACACAAAGGGGGGAAATGAGTCAGGGAAATGGATGAGGGGAATGGAAGAAGGAAACAGGTCATGAAGATGGAAGAGGGAAGTAGACGTAGGTAATGTGACACTTTCGAACCTTCAATAAGGTCAATAATATCAGCCATACAGGTATGGTTGTGAATAAAAGTCATTTTGAATGCTATTGGGCGAACCTATTTTGGTTTCCAACAAAAATGTGTCTTTTAAAATGGTTATAGCTCATAAATTATGTGAAAATTTATCAAGATCAAGATACACCTTATAGCATTTAAAGATCCTTTACACAAATAGTGCACTATGTAAAAATCTCCTATTGGTCGATCCATCTCGTATTACGATATGTCTGCGTGATGCAAACGGTTTTTATCAGGAGCTCTGGTGGTGCAGAGGTTTATAGAGCTGGGTTTCACCTGGACGTCCGAGGTTCGAACCCCGTTGCTGTTTTTTATTTTTTTTCTTTAAGATTATGTATCTAAACAGTTTTTTTCTTAATTTTGGGTATGTCTTGGGTTAGCACCTGGTTAGTTTCCTTTTCTTGAGTCTCCGTAGCGAGCGAAGCGAGCGGAGGGCAATGCGGATCGACCAATAGGAAAGGCCGATTTTTATATAGTGCACTATTTGTGTAAAGGATTTTATAATGCGGCTGATAATATGTTGCGGGCCACCGAATTTTTCAATTATAAATCAGCACATAGTTCATTACTTCCGCAAACTAACCCAAACTACCAAAGACGTGATGAAATAATTAGATATAAATAATGGCAAATTACACCACTTACGCATGTTCTATTATTGGTGTTACGTCCTGAGTTCTTAAAACGTATTTTAAGAACAATTAAATATTTTTGGTACAATCATAAATATAGGGCTCCTCGTATATAAAGACTTACAATTTGTATTAAAACCAAAAGTTTGGCAAATACTCTCTCTTGTTCTTTTTATCTTTTTTAATTCATCAGGGAGAAGCCGTTCTTGCGAAGCACTTTTAATAATACCAATATCGCCCACATTTAAATCTTATTTAAATTCCAAATTAAAATCCTCTCTTCTAAAAATCCGAATACTAATTTAATTCAATCAGTTTCGCTCCACAATTCCGTAATAAAATAAAAAAATTGGGGATATTCTTTTCACTTCATCGACACAAAGGCTAGATCCTTATTAGCATATTTTTGTGTTGTTCCATTTTTAAAGGCACATTTCGAATTTCCGTTTGTCATAAAAGAAAGGAATTATTTAAATTTGAATGAAAAATAATGAACGTTTTTGGGCAAGCTAGATTGAAAAGTGCATCGTTTCTGTTTACGATTCACATCACGGCAAGCGTAATGCATGAAAAAACTATACATTTTTTCTCTTTTGCGTTGAACTTTTGAGTTGTACTTCACACAAAATATTTTTTAAAATGTGTTAATCTGGCTGATATTTACTACCAAGCATAAAATAGATATTACTGTAAATTAGTGGGAAAAGGTTTATTCAACCGTACCGTACGTGTAAATTAAAACAGGTCTGGTACCCATTTCACATAATATTATAACTTCAATGGCGTAAGCCTACTATTTTCTTTACAAAGTGAAAAAGTAATGCTCAAATGAACGAAACTATTCTAAACAATCAATAATCCTTCTTGATTTGCGCATATCTAGTAGATGAGAAGTAAATAGTTCATTTTAAATATGCAATATTTTTAATAAATTAAATGCGATTCATATTATAGAGTTATGTGCTAAACGACTTTTACTACCTTAATTTTGCACTTAATAATTATTGTAAGTAGATCAAGTTCTTTGCAAAATCGGTAATTTATAGCAAACCTTGAAGGTTTATGGCTAGTAAAAACGGCATTACTTTGCTTTTAATTATGTTTCGTGCCCCGCTATCATAAAAATATTATTTATTCCTATTTTATAGTTAAAATATTAACATGCAATTGCAATTTCTTATTTGAAAAAAGAGATAAGGCTTACCAATGGCCACTTATTGCATGACGTGTTATTAAATGTTAACATATTTAGAGGTATTTAATTATTACTCACTTTTTCCTGAGGCTTTGATCGCTTGCTAGTGACTATTGTTATTTTAATTATAACTCCATAAGTCTTGATGCAGCACGGCCTAGACATTCAAAACAAGCCAAGCGTATAGCGTATTAGGAACCAATCATTGACAGCGTTTTAGAAATCCTATTTGGTGTTTTCGAGCCAATTAAAACCCAACAAGCATGCGAGAGACTGTCATATATACGGATATTTCAGGAAACAGCAATATATAATTAAATTAAATGGAAGAAAACATTTTAATTTTTATATTCAATGCCACCAAATAGCTTTCCCTAACGAGCTAAAACAACAATCCAATACAGAGAAATATAAAATCGCCTTAACGCAAATTTTCAATTCGCGAATGATACCTAAATGGAAAATACTTTTCTTCCGCAACTGTTTTATATTATTCCGAAATTATGAAAAAGCCAGGAGAATGGCATTAAATATGATTTTCCTCTTTGCTTATATACAATCACGAAAAACGTATTTTTTTCTCACAAAGCCAGAGAAGGTCTAAAGGCTTGAATTTCTATATAAAATACATACGTGACTCTCATATAAATTCAATTTCGTTTATCTGATAAAAAATTATTAACATTCTTTATATCTAGAAACATATTTTTTATCGATAACAGACGATCGAATTCTTGGAGCATTCTCTTGGAAAAAGTAAAATGGAAAAAGTAATAAAACGAACACATATTTTCATGTGAGGACATGAAATCTTCAAAATGTAATAGGCAGGGGCATTTTTCATTAAAAACATTTGATTTTTCTTTCTTGTAGACAGCTCTTGGGGAATAGTAACAAGCATTTAAAAGTGCCCGTATCTGTATTGGACCGCCGGAAGGACCCATGATCACAGGTATTTTGGTCACCGAACATATATTGTGTTGCCCAAAACATGATAATGAAGTTGACTTTCAGAGAGAAAGCCAATTTTTATTGAACTTCAACGCAAAAAAAAATCATGGTCGTAGCTCCTAGTTTTGCACGCGCTATGGCTGACCCGACGCATATTTACACATCTTCACATACGACAGCACCAGGGTGCTGAAATCGGTTAGGGTTTGTAAGTGTTTGCATTACTACAAAAGCTCACTGATTTGGGCACCTAATCGCGCCATGTCTTCACGGTGCAATCAATTTGCCGTAACAGCTTTCGTGGTCTAGAGCTGTAGATGGATGGGTCTCACCTGGACGGTCCGGGTTCAAACCCCGTTGCTTTTTTTCTTTTTTCAGGTTAAGTTTCCAAACAATTTTTTCTTGATTTTGGGTTTGTCTTGGGTTAGTTTGGGTTAGCACCTGGTTAGTTTCCTTTCCTTGAGCCCCCGTAGCGAGCGAAGCGAGCGGCGGGCCATGCGAAAAGCGAAATATTATATAATAGCGTATTCCAGGTGCCCAAATCAGTGAGCTTTTGGACGCTTACAAAACATAACCGATTTCAGCACCCTGGTGCTTATGATAGAAAGTTATGTAGGTGCCGAAATCAGTGAGCTTTTGTAGCGTAATTATTGTTTACAAAGGCTCACAGTTTTCAGCACCCTGGTGCCATCGTATGTGAGGATGTGTAAATATGCGACCCGGACGCAGATAGCGTCTCCCTACAATCGGAAGACATGCGATTTAGGCACCCAACAAAGCAGTAATATGCAGATATATTTTCACGAAGCCCTGGAAACATCGATTTAAGTACGCTAAATGTGAATAATCAGTTGATGCTTTCCAGCCAATTTCTGGAAAGTCATCATTCTCACCTAGCAAGGCCATTGATCACTTCAAAAAGCTACACTAATTAAAGCTTACCTCTTACATCACCAAAGAAAAGGACAGTGAACCTAAAATTAATACAGAAATAAAAAAACGATCAAATTAGGCGACAACAGCTCATTGTGAACATAGAGTTGGGTCACTCCCCTATCTCTATTAATTTAAAAAGAGACGCAGGATGTTGATAAACTAGCCAACCCTAATAAGGAAGATAGTTAGAATCAACTTCTAATTGTTCAGGTAAAGAGGTGTTCGAAACGCCCTGTAAAACAACTTCATTAAAACGCAACATACGCAAAATCCAACTTGATGTAGAAGTCCAGCAAATAATGCATCCGAAATATATTTAGATATGGAAGATAAAGAGCGCATCCTATCCTCTTCTGTAGTAAGCTATTACAGCAAACGATCGAGAGCCGCTGTATCTAGCGCAAAGTTAGAAAAGAAGGTACAAGTGGATATTAATACCCTACCAAACATCCCCATGCGATTATACGACAGGAGACAATCTAAAGCCATAAAATGTTCCAAGTTGATATGCAGAAAATGCTCATCAATAAATTCTCTGTAAAATATGCTAGAAAAAACCACGCTAATTTATCTTGAAAGCTTAAGGAGTGGACAAATTTGAATCAAAACTTTAACCACGAGAATCTGATATACCACTCATATGCCGAATGAAACTATAAAACCAGAGCTTCCGTTCCTCGCGGCCTAAATACTAATATGCCGCTAGAATATATCAAATGTACACTTACGGGCGAATACAATGCAATGCAATATAATGTATTGAAGTCCCGCTATCCTGGGCATCACAGTAACCCTCCGAAAAATTCAGCAGGAAATAAAAAGGCCTTCACCTGGGAGAAAAGGCAAGCAATATTGCCAGCCGGTTCTAATGGCATGAGCATTCGATATCCTAAT
>MU181914.1:836483-854923 GCA_016904865.1 Pissodes strobi
AAATAAAAATTTCTCTTGAATATTATTCCCCAGGCTACTCTGGTCTCCAATTAGCTCCTGCTAGAATAGTCCAGATCCATTACTGTCATAATAGCATTGATGGACTCAAAAGACTAAGTAGTTTAAGGAGTATTTAAAGTAGCTAATCGTAGTTCAATCCAGTGGCTCTAAACTCAACAGGAAAAAGGCAATTCCTATTTATTTTAGGGAATCATTCCAAAAGGAGAACAGTCCTTTTGGCTAGTTTTCGCGGTCATCTCTTTAACATTTCCAGTCTCAACTATTCTGAACGGATGAGATAATCTGCATCAAGAAAAAGGGTAGAGGGGAGTAGGATACCAAAAGATAAATATCGAGAATAGCAGATTTAGTTGAGGGAAGCCTTTGTCCAGTCGTGTTCATAATGCGATCTATGATAATAATTGATGATAATTTTAAAAATCTAAAAAGTAATTTTATCTATTTTTCTTTTCAAATAAACACAATTTTTTTTAAACGAAGGACCAAATATTTACAGACATATGAAAACAGTAGGTATTGGAACATTACAAATTTATTTATGATATATTATATCAGTAGAAAAAATATTTTTTTTTTACAAAATATAGATCTTTGCTTGAATGTGCAAGTAATGATTTCGCTTTGGTATTCGCTTAACTAGGCTTTTATTATGTTCACAATGTTTTGATCAGTTATATCTCTGATAGTCCTTTATCCCCTTAAGAAGAGATGCACCCAGAGTATAATTTTTGTCGAAACTTTTCTATCTCCAGTTCTGTTTTGATGTTATCAATTATTTTAAATTTAAACAGAGAAATTTGCCTACAAATTTTAAATAATGTTTTCGTTATATATACGAACATAAGTTCCTTCCAGCATTGCGCTTCATATTCCTCACCTAAAAATTTACACTTTAAATTTCCGAGAGTCATGTTTCCTGCTGAAATTTAGTTTTAGCAACATGATATTAAATCCTCTGGGATTTTGAGATGTTTGAATAAATTTCTCAGTAAGCCTGTTACCTACGTTTTGCAGATCAATAAGTGAACATTTTAAATTTTTAGGGATAAATACAAAACAATACGAGAGTAATGACGTCTATATTTAAATCGCCTGCTCAAGTATATTGTAATAAAGCGGTATATGCATTTTTTAGCCAAAATGAGTTAAGTATATTCTTCTATTAAAACGAACTCTCTCCACTACGAAGCTTACTTTTTCATTGCGGGAAGAAATTGGTACTTATTTTATTTATTTGGGTTAACACATTTCTGGATATATCTTTATTGCGGCAAAACCTTCATTCTTTCACCAGCTTTTTAAGACTTGTACATTTTGCTACTCCCAGCAAAGGATTTTGATCAAAGTTTCTTTCGTTTGCCGATCTTTTTATTACTACTGGTTAACTATATTTCGAATATTGTCAAGCCATTCAAACTTACAGATCATTTTAGTTATTTGAAGGGTGGAAAAGCTAGGGAGCCTAAGTGCCAAAAATCAAGATTTGTACTTTTTTGCATGAAACAGACCTAGTTACTGATATCGATGTTCTATTAGAACTAAGCATTTTGTCTATGCAAGCATATTCGCCAATAGCGTAATATTTTTGTCAATATTTTAGAAGCGTATTAAACACCCAAGATATTGCAGTGGTGACATCAGTATTTTTTCTATAGGGCCTATCCAAAGCGAAGGTAAGACAGAATAACCAGTAGTCGCATCAAAGAAATAGTGCAATGGAAGATGTGACATCCGGTTCCATCTATGGCAAACAGTGCTTTAAGATCTTGAAAATTGAAGAATATGTTAAGAGTACCTCAAATTTTCTAAACTCCACTATATCAATATCTCTATGGTGGTGTCGATCAGGATTAAAAACTTATGTCTCACCTGTACCGCCGTTTAAAGCGATATCGCCGTAAATACAATATGCGCGAAACTGAGATAATTGCGTTTAAAGTTTTTGTGCTCTTTTTTACTGTAGCCTTTTTGTAAATAATTTTTCTGACTTTTCATGTGTGGATCTAAGGTAACTAAGTTTAAATAAATCGATTTTTATTAAAAACTTAATGGGGATTTTTCTCTTGTTGCTAGGAAATCACTTACGACCTAATCGCTGAGGAGCCTGCATGACAAAGGGCTATCTCCTGCCAAGCGACTGGGACGTGTGCGTATGATTCTTACGGTTATGGTGTAATTGCTGTGCAACGTTTAGACTTTTGTTCACATTTACTAAGCACATTACAGCATAGGTAAATAATTAATAGGAATCTAACCTATTTAAATATATTTTTATTGCTCAAAACATGTTTATTTAAAGGGATGATTAAAAAAAATAATAATAATAAGTAAAATAGTTACATGTAATAAAAAAATAATAATTTGAGCCTTATGATTCTGCATCATCTTCAGAGTTAAAATAGGAAAGTTGTTCCAATATTGATTTCTATTTTCTGGAATTATCGCATGTATTACCCTTAAAGGGGTTTGCTTTTTTTTCTATGGAAATCCATTGGGTGCTCATGGAGTATCTAGGTTACTTAAAAGTGAGTTTAATCATGACCTTTTCAATTTAATAATCCAGAGTATGTTCTTGGTCCAAAAATAAAGTTTTATATTTTAAGGTAAACAGCAGTAATTTGGACGATGTCTGTTAGATATGAACAAATTGTTACTTTTGCTGATGACAAACAACTTCTACAAAAACAAATAATGTTGGCTTTCTTTTCATGAAAGCTCCACCTGATTGCTGTTGGCCGACATAAAAGTGTGGCCGGGCTCAAAGTAAAATCTGTTTTCCAAAAAAGTAAACAGTGCCCAGTTTTTGTTTTGACAAGCACATTGTCTAGCCAAATTTATTTTGTTTTGCGTCTTTTTTACACTTAATGCTATCTTCGCTGTGAAAATGAAGATAAAATGACTCGCAAATATCGCAAATGATATTTTTTACTTTTAACTTTTTTTCGGAAAGTTTCATATGAACCTTTAGTATCCGGAAATTTTTATTTTAAACCATTAAACAAGGTCGTAATGTTGATGTCACTCTTAGATAGCAAACATTTGGCACATGATCCCTACGGTAGTGTGATACACACAGGAACGGCCAAATTTTTGTCAAAATCATGCCTGGTATGATCTCAGCTCGGATTATCCTTATTACTTCTTTGTTGAGCCAAACCTAGTATTCGCTGGGATTTACTGTATAATAAGGACATCTTATAAGGCTTTTATGCGGATTTTAATTTTCCATCGAAATCAGTTGAATTAAAACACTACACAAGCGCAAAAACAATGCGAGAATATAACGAAGCATCACCTCGCTTTGAAAGACAGGCATACAATAAACACCCGTGCAAAGCGAAAAGACGGTAAGCCAAGTTTTCAAGGAGAATAAGCCGTATCTGCGCACGTCGACGGCTCCCATACGGTCTTTTCGCTTGGCATTCGGCAGTTACCGCATTTTCGCTTTGTATCCCCTAGCAATTTTGCAGTAACGGTAAATTTCAATAATGGAAAACAAATCGAAAGAACTAAACTGCAGTGTTCTCCATTTCTAAGAATATAGTTTGCTCCATTAGAAGTCCAAATAAGACAACTCAATTTTCCATTTTTTTTTGCAGTTACGGTCTTTTTGCTTTGGACGGCAGTGCGATAATTTTCGTTTGTTCGTAGAATGAGTTCGGCTAATATTCCTGTAGTAAATATGGATTCCCAGGAAATAAGCGAAGTACAATACTTTATATTTTTTCTGTTGTTCTGCAGGATCAATGATGCCCGGAAGATGTGTAATTCATTATGTTATGTTGTCTTGTGCGCGCGTCTAAGTTTGGAGTTTCCACAGAACAGCGAAATGCTCTTGCAGAGCCATGGCCCGATTTACCGATATTTGCATAAGTTTATCCACTAATAAAGTGAATTCTATAAATGCAAAATAGGAAGTAAATTATTTCCCGCAATAAGTTCGAACATTTGTTCTAAATTAATTCTCACGTCTAAAGCATGGTAGTTTTGGCAAAACAAAATAATAAAGTTGACTGTCTTTTAAAATGTTTATAGGTATATAAAGATTTACGGCAACAGTACGATAAGTACTGAGACAGCCAATACTTTCGGTGTCATCTACCCAATAATTTTAAGATATAGGCAAAAAGAATAACCCTTCCAATTTTCTATGCTAAATATGAACTTAACCTCCCTAGGTTACTCGAGGTTGGATCTATAAAAGAAGAAAAACGTAGCTTTAAAAATAAATCTTTGTGAAATGATTGATAAAGTTCCCCGTATTTTTAAGAAGATATTATAGCCCACTCAGGCATCGTCTTTGTCTCCGCATCAATTCATATCGAGAGACGGATTGGCATTAATAAAACTTCCTGCGAAAACTGACGTGAAATAAAAAGTAATTGAGTGACTAACCGACTCTTCACCGCCTAAGTTATTAAGAAAGAAGCGACGAGAAATAATTTTTTCGACATTCCTTTCGCAGGTAATGGGCAATGACTTTTCTCTCGGGCTTGAAAAAGCAAATTAAAAATGAAAATAATTAGTAGGCCTTGTTTGCATTGAAATTAAAAGCTCCATTTTCTGCAAAAAATCTAGCAGGCGGATGATTTGATGATTCATACTAGGGTGGTAATTAAAAATAATTTATCTTGTATATGATAGTTTCATAATATCGTACAATTATTCTTGCTTAGTAACCAATGCCTGATATATATTTTTCAGTCCTTGGTGAGACAAGTGTTGAACAATTTCTAGATGTATATTTGTTGTAGGTTGATTTCTAGATATCCCAAAAGTTTACAGCCCATTTACTTTCCGGAATTCAGGTTTTAAGAAATATTTGAAGATCCTGTCCTCCAGAGTATTAAAGGCTGTTGAGTCGATTCGGACTTCTATTACAATACAATGCTGGGGTTACAGATTAATATGCTGCAAAGACAATTTATTATCTCTATCCAATAGAAATATTGCTTGTGTTACGATGGTCTGGACTGAGTTTGAAAAGGCATATGCATGAATTTCTTTGAGTTCTTTTATTTCCATTCCTCTCAAAATGATACATAGACGCTAACTACCACTTATCAGGGGTTACGAGTGTCTGAAGCGTATAGAAAAGTAAAAACTTAAGAATGGTTAATGTTGAAACCAAACTTAGGACGAGCAATTCGCCAATTGAAGAATTTTCCAACACCAATAAGCTGATGCCCCATAAGGACATACTATGTTACTCAAACTTTTAATTCAATGACTAACCTTGTTCTCTTTCTTGGTACCCCCTCCTAAGAAGATGTACTGCCTGATAAAAGTATTAAGAATTTCTAATTCGCCTTTACGGGGATAATATTTCGGGCCAGAGAAGTTTGCATAGTTACCAGTTTGGTGGAGTAATTAATTAATTGACTGTGGATTTGTTAGATTTTGCTGAAGTCAACATATTTTTTGGTAACTGGCCACGTGCGCAAGATTCCGGAACAAAATACTTCATCTCCTTCCTCAAATGGTGCCAGAAGAGATTGAATGTACTGCATAATACTGCTATATAGAAAGCATTTATTAATTCATGCACTTGTTATATCATGCAATATCATCGATCATAAGATAGCTGGGATCTAGAACAGGCATACTATAACTTTGTTTTATTCATTCATTTTACATAAAGTAATATTCTGGGAGAATGAAGCATATTGAATAGTAATTCATAATGCCGTCCTCGGTATCATGTTGCAGTCGATCACTAATAGCTGATTCCTTTGTTTTTATGGGAACTCGTATTGTAAAATAAGATATAGGTTCTATATGCTTGAAAATGTACATATTGCGTTTATCATCAATTCGTTGAAATTGATTTTGGATCTTTCGTAATCGTTTATTATGTTATATTGTAACTTTCGATGTGATCTAGATCTATATTTGTGAGCATATATCAGGTTATTATTTGTTTTTAATTAAGCTCTTTTACATTGTTTTTAATTTATTTCATTTTGTTTATTGAATGAAACATGACAACACTTGAACGCCAAGCCTAACTAGCACCCGATAAACTTAACCTGCATGAACGTACCGTCTTATATTTGCTCTGAAATACCTCCACCACTAAACAAATGTAGTTGATAGTCGTTTGATTTGGGATCCCCTTAAAGATACTCAGTTATTTCAAACTAGTGACGCCCTGACCAAAACATTGACCCACATCCACGCCGACGAGCTGTTGAAGCTCATGTTGCGCTGGTCGCATCCGTTTAAAAGGGTTTTACGAACAACACACTCGTCATATCTGCAATGTATGTCCGAATAATATTAGGTTTGGAACGCAAAATTGGTATCAATTCGAATGTATTGCTATAAACCTCGTCTGTTGTAATGGAACTACGCATATGAAATTGCATACTTTTTTTCAGAGAGGCATAAAGAACTGTGGTTGAACTAGTTCTTAGCAAGTTGAGACCCGAATGCTGAATTTACAACCAGCAGCAGTAAATTTTTTTTTATTACAAAAATAATACTAGTAAACCAAAGTTACTTCATAGAAATGGCAAATCTATATTTTTTAAGTTCTTCGAGATTGCTGTCATTTGCTTCCCTTAGGCGGGATTACTTACATTGGATGCCAAAAGATTCTTTTTACCCTGCAAGCATGAAATTAAAGATGCCTTGATATACATAATCAATGCGTGTTATGAAGGCCTGTATATATTCATGCACTGCTTATAGCAGGCCCAATGCAGGTGTTGGCTGCCATATTTACTGGAATTTGGCTTATCATATAAAATTAGTTTTATCGAGCCGAACGAATCAGATATACTGCATTTTCTAACCGAAAATCAATGAACTAATATTGCAAAGGAGAAAGAAAGGCAAATATGTGGATCTAGTAAACAATTCGCGTTGACATTTTGGCATAAAATGTGAATTCTATATTTCTCAATAATTGAGAGACCTCTAAGCAACTCGTTTAATATCAAAAATTCCTTTACGGATAACTGCATGAATATCATCTTATTTTACACCTGAAATAACAAGTGCAATTTCCATGAAAATGTTAGCAATTCATTCCTTCTCCTACCTGCTGGAATAAATAGAGAAATTAGATCGAAGTTGAGATCGTTGTGCTTCGTTTTATTACCATATACAACAGAAATTGTAATGTTGTTTTGCATAATAAGATGCACTTAGAGAAATAACTTAAATCAAGAAAATGTGAGGGAAATAGAATTTTATTCTATACAGGATTAGAAATTACGGCCATCATTGTGACCGTAAGAGATTATTGCCGAACGAACTATTGCATTATAAATTTGCATGTCAGGTGATGATCAAAAGTGGTATAAGACGATACATTTAGGGATTGCAATCCCGCACTGTTTCCAATCCCTCGGCATTTTTGCAGGATTTACTTCGTAACAGCGAGATCCGGCGGGATCCCGGGTAGTTTATAGTTTTCTATGGAATTCAAAATAATAAACTTTATTATGGTTATAATCAACTTTTTATTAAAAATACAAAAATCAACAACGCCTTACTTACTAATAACTGGCTAATTATTTTACCAGTTTGGCTACTTATTTATTAATAAAAGTCCAGTCCAGAAACATAAAAAAATATCAATATTTGGTAGAACTTTGTAGGTACTTTTGTGCTATACTAGTTAACTAAAAATATTAATTCTAATCTTTATCTGAGGTAATAGTCATAATCAGTCTTTTGTATTTACAAAGGGTATCATATAAATTTAGTTTACTAATAGTATTTTAATTCTTCTTACTAAATAATTAATCGTAACGTTAGAAATATGAAATATTCAAATAATCAGTCACAAATATGAAATAATCAAATAATCAGTCACTTTTTGAAAATATGATCTTAAAAAACAAATGACATCAATGGTTTTATCTCCCAACCTACTTCTTATAGAACTACATATGTAGCCAGCGGCCGAAAAGGCTCTTTCTGCCTCTACACTTGTTGGCTTGATAGTTAATAAATAGTCGTGACCCAAAATCAAATATTTTCCTTTCACTCCATCGGTTTCAAATGCTGTCATTTCCTTCTTTAATATTTTATCAAAGTGTTTCTCTTTTGTAGTTTCGGTCTGTTTAGTGTAATCTTCATTGTCTTGTTTCAACTGCATTTCAAATTCCTCTTGAAAAGTTAAATTATTTTCCAGAGATTGTTGGCTATTATCCGCATCTACGTTTATGCTGCAATTTCTATGTTCTCAGCATCGTCTTTAATGACTCTGCATAAAATGCTTTTCATTTCTTGCCGTAACTTATTCTTTTTTGGCATTACAAATGTAGGATTGGGCGTTTTCAATTATTGGTCATACTTAATTGGATGCTGTAAGTAAATCAACATAGCAGTAATTTCACTACGTCTTTCTTTCACTCTTGCACGTAGCGTCACGAAAAGTTCTTTACTTAAAACTGTATCTTGCTTTTACAACTTCTCCAAAATAATTTGAAATGTTGTGTCTGCAGTTATTAGGGTAGACTCTCTTGTGCATAGTACTTCAACACCCAATTTAAAGGGATGTAGGCTGTCAGCAACATTTTTGATTTTGTACCATTCTTCATCCGTAAATTTTATCTCAGATGCTATGTCGTTGAGAGTTTTCTCAATACATGCTTTGAGACTGTAAAATCTGTCCAACATATCAAGCAAGTTGTTTCAGCGAGTGCGGCAGTCTAGAATCAAGCTTAATTCTTTTCCTGTATCTTCTTTCACATATTTATGCAAATACATATCATCTTTAGTTGGCAACTTTCGGAAAATCTTAACCACTTTTCGAACTTTTTTAATAATATCATCATAGTCAGGAATCACTTCAGCGGGTTGTCTATCGATAGTTATTGACAAACCAAGTTCATCATTTATTTCTTCCACATTTTCGTCATCATCAATATTCAAATCGGTTAACGACTTTTTTGTAAGTTCTATATTTCCTTCGACCCTTTTTTTGTACAGAATATCGACCACAGCTAATTGTATACCGTGTGCAAAACAAAGCTGTTGATAACAAGATACAAGTTTGCCAACTTTTACCATGACACTTGCACCCTCAGTTGTCATGCCTATAATATCGGTTTCAAGTTCAAGACCAAAACTCGCCAAGCGTTCTTTAACCAATTCAATACAATGCTCAGCAGTACATGAACCATGTATTCGAATCAGACCCAGATAAAAATGAGTTTCTTTGTGATGAACATTTACTTTAAAATATCGGTGTTTTTTTTTAGATGTCCACTCGTCGAAGCTAAGCGAAAATCTTTGTAATTGTTTCTTGAAATGTGAAAATTCGATAATCATGTCATCTTTAACCGAGTTTGAAAAATTTATAACTGTAGATCTGATTGTATTAGGAGAGTTGGGGAGTTGAAATCCCCTCTTCGAGAACAAATACCTTAAATCTGACGACGTACAAAACGAATTAAGACTAAAACCATCCTTACAAACCATTCTAGAAACTATTTATTGCATTGAATTTTCTTTTATTAAATAGTCATCGATAGTTTTTTACTATTCTTCTTGGGAAATTCTTCTCCTTCCTTAACAATATTTTGAGATGATGTTGACGGTGAGGGTACTTTAGATGATACCTCCGTGTTTTGTTGAGATGATTGACCTATTATTTACCAGTGTTTAGTTCTCAAGTGGGTTTTTAGGCCAGTGGTAGAACGTTGGATAATTTTTAAAAAATTTGAACATAGTAGACATTTTGCTATCCCTCCATCATCAGACTTTTTGAAATAATGTCATAAGTTTTTTTCATTTTTCTCATCAACCTCCTTCTGTGGCGGTTTCGATAGAAACATCCTTCAATAATACCTGCGAAGCAATAATATCTGACTTTGTAAATAGTCTAGTTCACATGTACGATTTTTCATGAAATTTTTGTATAGTCTCTGAAAATTACGAGTAAGGTGTCATTCGATTAGGATAGTTATGTAGATAATTTAAGGAATGGTTCTGAGAAGAGCCGAAGAAAATAGCAAAAGTTATAAACAATATAATTTTATTATTAACTATTTTTATATAGTTATTAACTATATTGTTATTAACTATATTTTAATATAGTTTTATTTCTTTATTAACCATCAATTAATTAACAGTTTAAGCTTTTAGGTAAAGCTCTAGCTCTATTATTTATTTAATTATTGACTTTTATTTATAAAAAAAAATAGAAAAAAACTTGAAGTAATATTGCCGTATCTGCCATATTTCCAAAGTTATTTCAATAATAAAAGCAAAAGAAATGATGAAAAATAAAATCTTTAATTTTTACAGAAATTCAATAGTTAATAAAAAAAACTGGAAAATCAAAATGAATTCAGAATAACTTTCCGTTGGCTACGTAAAAAAAATCTTAAGGTTTTAGTTTAATAATTATCGCGATTTTTCCGTTAACATTTAATGTAGAAAAAGTTGTTAATTAACAAAAGCATAAATAATGGAAAACATTTTTAACCGCGGATTATTGTTTGTTTATGTATTCCAATAGTACTTGAATTTTATCATCCCTTAATTTCATATTTAATATGTTTATATATATTTTTTTGTTACTGTGTCACAGTGACGCAACGCGCGTGAAAGTCAGACTACCCGTTTTCGGCACTATTTTGAGGGCTCTGTAAAAATTATAAATATTGGAGATACAGATCAGGTAGTCGAAACTTTTTTTTAGTAAACTTAATGATCTTTTTTTTATCTTTTTTTCAATTTCGAAAATCTTTAATATTTTTCGAGATATTAAAAAAAAAACTAAACACCCACTTTTTTTACTATATTGTTTATAACATTTGCTATTTTTTTCGGTCCCTCTCAGAACCTTTCCTTAAAGTATCTACATAACAATCCGAATCAAATGACACCGTGCTCGTAATTTTCGGAGACTATACAAAAATTTCATGAAAAATCGTACATGTGAACTAGACTAAAATAACTAGTGGCTAGTACAAACAGTTGGCAATTATTAAGAACAGTAATTCGAGGACAAATAAATACTATATATAACTATTATACTAACCTTGCAGATCGACTAAAACAAAACCACGTCGACGAGTAACGACTTGACGAGTCGAACGACAACTGTGAACTGACTGACATGGGTGAGTGACACGAACATGTCGCGGTGTGAGTGGTGTGGTGGCGCGATACAGACTATGTACGTGTGTACATGCAATTCAGACGCAAAACAAAATATTGAACGGCAACGTTGCTGGTAAAATACGTTGCTGAGTAGATTAAAGGCGGCAATTTGAATAAATTTGCGCCGGCTGATGCTTGCGAATTCGCATTGCTGATCCTCAAGATATTGCGGGACGTAAGTAGCCTGGATATATAGCAAAAAGTGATACAAGTTCATCTTTGTACTGCTAACCCAACTAACTCAAACTAATAGTTATTAAAAAAACTTAAAAAATAAGCACATCTAAATTTTAATCCATTAAATTCTAGTTTCCATATAGGATAAAGTTCACAGTGATACTTGC
Source organism: Pissodes strobi (assembly GCA_016904865.1). NCBI lineage: Eukaryota > Metazoa > Arthropoda > Insecta > Coleoptera > Curculionidae > Pissodes > Pissodes strobi. The sequence goes on from MU181914.1 coordinate 847,976, forward strand.
TGAGAAATAGCTCAATAATACGGTTATTGATAGTTGAGAATACCTACCAAATTATAAACAGATCAAAGACTAAAATAGCCACTTCCCTAATTATTGTAGGGATATATTCATAAAAAGGGCTTTGGCTCGTATTTAAAATTAATTGATAATCAAATTGGTGTAGTAAAATTATAGTATTATTTAGCAGTCGTGATTCAATATTGAAATATTTAGACATATGCATGTTTAAAAACCAGGCTAGCAAATTTCGAATATTTAATTGGCTACAGTAGCCAATATATAAATTGTTGAATATCTGCCAATCATAAGAGAAAGTAACAATTTAGCGCAATTTGTTTTAATATCACATTGGGGTTTGGAACCTTCAACAACATGCACTAAAACAGAGTTTTATTCACAACACCGAAACAGAATTTATGGACTCCAGTGTGAAAATTCTGTTGCGGAATTATGGATTAAACTCTGTTTTAGTTAAATCACGTGAATGGTTTATTATTCATAAGTTACAAATTGAAGCCCTAAATTCCTACAAGAGCACCATTAGATAAATCTAGAGCATCAAATTCAAAGCGAATTATCTGCAAAGCAGGAGACACTAGCCGAAGTTTGCAAAATTTTCCAAACATGTGTTATTCGGTAGTTGTAACCAGATGTTTTGCATAGCTATATCGCCGAGCATATTAAAGCACTATTTGACATATCGCAAGCATCAAACTGGAAACAAATATTCGAGTCTAATACGAATGAATACCAAAAGGCAGAGCCCAAAATTTTGCACTTCATTTTCCTTCCTGCTTTCGTCTCGATTTACACCTTATAATATCAATATCTGAAAAACATTTCAAATTGAATACAGGCTATCTTCTGGCAATTTTAAAAATAAAAAATGCTTAGCAGAAATAAAACACAAATTGATGTCCCGGACGAGCCACTAAGAATGGCCCTCGGCCGTCTCTGAAAAAAAAATTGTGGCAAATATGGCCACGAGAAGTTGGTAGAAATTATTTTCAAGTTCATAAAACGGTCGCTATGGGATGTAACTGTTATACCCAATGAGAAAAGGGTAATTTTCTCAAGATTCTTAAAAGTGAAGAGATATTTAAAATATTATCAGTAGTAATAAAACAAGTGCAATGGAAACTACTGAGAATTTTTGTTAAATATGCTAAGTTGAAAAAACACACGGGTGCACGTTAGTGCACGAGTGATTTTTCCAGTTTAACTTGCATGAGTGAAGATTTGGCGAAAATTATAGGTAGGTAATTTCCTTTGCAAGAGTTATATTTTATCAGAAAATTTCATGAATCAATATAATTACCCCTTGTATATAATTAAAATTCTTGTCATCGTCACTTACTGTCATAGTTATAAATTTGAGTTTTAAACATAGAGAAAGCAAAAAGGGTATGGTTTTAAACGAGAATGTCGCGATTCGGGAACGCCTCTGAGATGGAAATTATAACAGAACTTACACCAACAAATACAAAAAAGAATTAAAAAAAGACTATATGGAAATAATTTAAAGAGTTCTGCTTCTAGAGAGGTTACGTGTTGGATGAAAAAATCCATAGAAAATGTGGCTGGAATTTTGAAAGATTGGGCAAGTAATATTCGCAAAAAAGATGGATCATACTACAAAGAAAGAGTTATAAAGACTATGTGGCATGTGGTTGCATAACTAGTTAAAGATAAATTTAGCCGTTCTTTTGGAGTTGTTATAGATCCAGTTGCAAATATAAGATTCAAGTCTGCAAGAGATGCCAGGGGCGCTATTGGACGGATGTTGCAGGATGATCCAGAAAAAAGAAAAAACAGTTCATTAGCTTTCAGTTACTTTGAATGTTTGAAAATATGATGGAAATACAACAATTGGACTCCTGAAAAAATGTTCCCATGTTTTATCGTACGAATCGGTCTTTCGAGGAGGTGAAGCATGTATCTATTTAATCGAATGAATTGAAGAGGAAAAACATCACGATGGATCACTAACATATAGGATTGACTACAACCCTATATTTTCGAAACCATGTCAAGGTGGGAATCGCAGTTTAAAGGACAGCAAATGTCTTATAAGGAACTGCCAATGTCTGTCCTGACAGGTAAACCAAATCTTTCTAACGTTTTTCCAAAACTTTTTAACAAAAAATACTGTTTCTCTTACAGATTGTACAGAAAATTGATTTTAAAAAGGGGAGGCAATATAAAGACAAACCGTCTTTTTCTCACAAGTAAACTGGATTGGCAAAAAATGGCGTATGGTGCAAAAACTGTCCGGTTGATAGGAACAAACTCTCAAAGTGGACAAGCATTTCAGCTAAAAAAATTGGCCTGGCCGTCACAAATTTTAAATTTACTATCGGGCCACTACCGTAACGCAGTTAGCAAAAACCGGAGTAAATGAAAATCAGTTAACAAAAATTACGGGTCATGGCAACGTAAATCTAATAAAACCTTACTTACAACTGGACAAAGACCTTCACAAAGAGTTGATGTCCGGTCCAAGTTCATCGGGTGCTCTAAATAATTTTAATAATTGTGTTTTTCATTGTCACAACCGTAATAACTACTTTAATACAATGAAATGATTTTTAATTTAATTTCTATTTGTTGTTTACCAAGTGCAGCAGTAACTCGTTAGTTGTCCTTATAACCAGAGGATTAAATATACTGATGCATTAAAATTTTTTGAAAAGACGAGAAACGTTTGTTAGATTGTAAATCAGTGGCTTTTAGAATGGGCTGTAAAATCTATATTACCATAGTTTGTAAAGTGGAATATAAAGTAAGGAAATATCTTTGAAACGAGATGAAATATGTTTAATTCGGTTAATCTAATCCGCAGTTTCCAGCATTTAAAAAAATATAGTTCAACCTTCCCCACTACTTTATTTCTAAAGAACAAAAGGCGTTAAACAAAAAAGGTACCTAGGATTAAGATGATAATATTTAAAATATCTCTTCCGTTTTAAAAAACTGGGAAAAATGCCCTTTTTCTTAATGGATATAGCAGTTACGCCTCCTAGCGGTCATTTTAGATTGTTCAAAATAATTTCCAGATATATTAGAGAAATAACTTTAATCTAGAATATGTAATAGAATTTTATTCTATGCAGGATAGATATTAAAGCCATCATTATGACCGTAAAAGATTGCTGCCTGACGAACAATTGTATAAAAAATTTGCATGATATTGCAATCACAATAGTGAAAGTTGAAAAAAATATTCTCGTTGATAGAGCACATGGAGTAGTTTTTCTCATATTAAAAAGATTTAATACGCTTTCATGACTGAATTAATTTACTTTCACAGAACTTACATTTTGTTACATGTAGGTGTATACGTATATATGTATGGTGATGGTAAAAGATGGTATAAGCAAAATATTTCGAAAATAATTCAGAAGATGAGTGTCTTCCAAATAAATGGTTGTTCGAAAGGGAATAATGTTATAAGCTACTTTCGTTTAGATAAAAAGTTATTTCTTTGCTAGCCATAAGTAAATTGGATAAATTATTATAATACAGTAAAAGCTGAGACAAGTATCTAAAAACCAAAAAAAAGAAAAATAGCTGGAATAAGTCCAGTTATTGCTTCCCATAAAATTATATTGTTATTTTTACAAAATATGAAAATATCCTATCTCATAGTTTATTAAAATTATCCCCACAATAATTGGAGCTTTATAAATAATCCAAATTTTTCTAAAACGTGGTACAATATATTTGGAAGATATAGTTTAATCATGGCATTAAAATTTTTTGCTCAGTATTCCATATCTACTATTTCTACGAGAATTTTCATACAAATAATACCATCCCTACTAATTATTATCAGAGCATCCCAATTTTTACGCATAATTCCACTTGAATTCTACACGCTACACGCAATTACAATTACACATTCTGCTAAGCAGATAACCACCACCTCTGAAACACACGTAAAATGGGAAATAAAATATTTCTCTAAACAGCGTCTGAATAATAATCACATTCCTTGTTCAAAATTTATTGTTTTGAAATGGTAATTTGTGCACATTCTAGCTAAGGCGTCAAATCAGAAGCTATAATTTAATAATTTTATACCACATACAAACACCCATTTATTTAAAGCAGTGTCGTTATATGATAAATATAACTTGGTACATAAATTACGAGCTGCATATCTGAATAATTTTCCATTCCCAACTTTGAAATTACTATTTACGGCTTTGACTTCGAAATCATTATTTAACAAGGTGAAAAGATATGATTTACCCGTAAATTAGATGACTGTGCATAACTGTTCAAATAATTAGATTTTGCATTTAAAAGAATATTTTATAAGCCAGGGTTTGCTGCTTTATATCATTCAACAGAGTAAATTCAATAAAACATCTTACAGATTTGTTCAAAAGATTTTAAAGATTTCTTCGGGATTGACGTTAATCGATTTACTATTAAAGTCTAAATTTTAAGGTTGCAAGATGCTCTAGAAGACTAAAAAGTAAAACATTTCGTTTAGTGTGCGTTTCTGAAAATGTTTTATGGATACGATATGCACATGGCAGCCAGAATATCGTAAAAATACACAAAGCTAAATATTTAGTTTATAACGCTTTATACATTTTACAAATAATGCAAGGGGTGGTAGCAAAATTAGTTGCATATAGTGAAGGTTATTTTATAAGGAGCAATCTTAAGTTTTGATAAATAATAAATAAATCAAAACTAAATTATTGTTTATTCGAAAATTAGGTAACGACGCAATTATTGTACCGCACTATTTCTCTTATGCAATATTCCAAATACAGAATCTACCTAGCAGGTGAGGGGAAAATGAGATTTATTTTAAATTTCCACCTTTAATATAACTTAACCAGTTCAACTCAGTCACGTTGTTAATTTTCATGTTTCAATGATACAATTAATTTAATTTATCAGAATTAATTTTTATCCTAATGTTGCTTCTTAAATGACATGATATCGAGTGGTCTTTTATATTGTTTGATAACGACTTGATTGTGTGTTAACTATAATTTTGTGCACAATAGAGCTATTCCAAGGATTTAGAACAAAATGGCTATTTAACTTGGAAAGTTAAAATAAATCTCATTTCTCTCTCGCTTGTTAAGAAAATGCTGCAATTCGAACATTGCATGGGCTTAAGCCGAAGCAAAACTCGAAAATTAAGGAAATAGTGCAGTACAATAATTGCGCCGTTATCAAATTTTTAGACAAAGGCGATTGTTTAGGTTTATTTCATATTTATGACTGACAGCGTCAATAGAAATTATAGACATGACCGGACATTCACAGCAGAATCATTCAGTACTTTCAAAAGATTTTCGATCGTTAACTGACTATAAGCAGTCACGACAGTGATGTTTCCTTCTGACTTCCTAGGTACGTGAATAAATATCGCTAAAGAAATTTTGCATGGCTCTTGATCTACATAGTATTATCATTTTATGGCTACTTTTTTGAAAGTTAGTTTTAAAATTTAGATTAGCCATAGTTTTGTATTTTACTGAGTAAAGTCGTCAAGGGTTTTAAATCGCCAGCGATATATCTCGGCCAAAATCACCAATTCGTTCTGTTTCAATACTTTCCATCAGTCTTTATACAAAGTAAGTATATTCTAGTGAAATTTGTTGAAAATATATCACTCTCTAAAATTCCTTAGATTCTGTTAGCTCTACCATACGTGCCTCAAGATCTCGTTATCTATATGAAAGATGAAAGTTAGTGTTTGTGTTCAGTGTATATCTGACTCCTTTATTTCTCTAGCTTCAAACAAAGATATATTGTCGAAAACACGAGTAAACGATAAACTATATACATTTATTAGTGAAAGGAAACACAGGATATCAGCGCAGACACAGAAAATAAAATTGATTTGCGTCTTTAATACTTCTTCACGATTAGATATTATTTTCTTTCCTCTGTCAGATCTAAAATCATATTATTAAGTAATGCTGGCTTTCTCGTCCCTTGTGTAATGTGATGCAGATAGATATTTCATTGACTTCGTACTATGTGCCATTCTGATCCGTTCCTGGATTTTTTTTGGATCATAGTTTCCCTAGGTTTAATACATATATTGAAATTGTTATATGTCATCTGATTTTGTGACTTCATTTATTGTATTGCTAGTAGTTAGCAAAAGTATATAGATCGAATAATATACTGTGACTTAAGGTGAATTTCCATGCTCCCGATATCCGACGATATGATCGATGATTGGGTTGCCAAGATTTTCTTATCCGAATTTTACAGGAAATCTGATATCTCGCGTTCTCATTTATAAGCTAATTTGAAATAATAGTTTTGAATTGGACATGGGAAGAATTTCGAAAACTTTAATATTCAGCGCACAGTTAGGCAGGAACCAAAATTTTACTTCGCAGAAAAATGTACCATGATCTTGATTTTGGACCTAATCGAAATTACCTTAATCTAGGTGCAAACATCTCGCCAGCAAAAATCTGGGTTAGTATGGCCGTCAAAATATTAGGTTGAATCTTGATGGGTTACAGTCTCATTTTCTTTAAATACTTATGGTAATTATTTTGTGGTGCTCTATTTTTATAAATACTCCGAACCCAATATTTTTAGTTCGTTTTTCATGTTTATCATGAATGATTTGTTATTACTAGCAGACGCAGACGGGGCACAAATAGTACATTATTTGCCTTTGAAGCATTCGTATTGACCAATAAAACAAGACAAAAAACAAACAGAAAGAATCGACTGGCTGAATGGATTAGTCATATAGTTGAATGTGATATACTCTTGCTCAATCGTCCTCAAGGATACACTTGCCAAATCGGTTTGGTTTGTCAAATTTCATCTAATCGATGTCTTTAGCTATTTTACTCCATCGTTTCCTTCTGAGGGGGCGTTTTTTCCAATTACGGCATTTGCCTTTAGCCCCTAGCATTTTTAATTATTGGTCCCAACTTTTTCCAA
>MU181914.1:879923-897751 GCA_016904865.1 Pissodes strobi
TACTTACAATTGATTATGTATAATAATAAAATATAAAAAGAGGCTTTTATTTCATTTTGGTTATTTACCTATGATTTTAAATGTTGCAGGACCGGAGTTTTTTTTTATTTACAGTTTGAGGATTTTTTACTTTTTAGTAACAATAATTAGTAATTACCGAGGTATTGTTATTATTGTTAGTACGTACCTATATAGGTATGGTAATAGGTATAAACATATTTTTTTTAGTTATTTAGGCACCTACCTATTATAGAAACCTAACATAACATGTCCTATAATATAATCATATTAATGATGAGTGTAATAGTACATTGTGCAACAAGTGTTGAGTTGAAAATAACACTTTAGAGTTTGATGGCACGAGCCGTAGGCGAGTGACATAAATCACACGTGTGTTGCATACTATACTTTTCTACGACTGCAAATAATCTTGATATTATATATAATTTTTATTATAATATAATATATCAAGCATCTTGTCTTTAAATTAAAATTTGCAGTTTACGAAGACCATACAAACACTTCTACAGCAATTTGTGTAACTAGTTGATGCGTAGGTATTGAGATGCCAGGGCTGGGACAACGCCCTACCCGGGGCGTCCTTTTAGGGTTTCGTCCCTCATTGTAGGGTTTCGCCCTTAATTTTTGGAGCTATTCTTTTCATATCTTTGGAAAAAGGCGCCAGGCGCGGGCGGTCTCCTCTTATGGCTTTGCCTTCCCTCGGGGGACCCATTTTTTACATATTGGAAAAGGGAGCATCCGGGGGTGAAGCCCTAAATCGGAGCTCCTTGAGGCCTAAAGCCCTGAAATGGGGTCCCTGGTACGGGAACAATTTTTCACAGGTTTTAAAATGTGGCTCTCGGGGGGCGAAGCTTTTGAATGGAACCCCCGGTGTGGGAGCCTCATATTTGACACATTTGGAAAAGGGCCCCCCTGGTCGAGGTCCTAAATTTGGGTCTCAAGCCTTTAAAGGGAACCACTGGTATGCGAGTTCCATTTTCTACAGTGTTGCAAAAAGGGGCGCCTGGGGGGGGTGAAGCCCTAAAATTGGGCCCCCTTTTTTAAAGATCTGGGAAAGGGACTTCTGAGGGCGAAGCTCTAAAACAGAGACGAAGCCCTTTAATCTAAATACCCGAATAAGCGGTTGAAAAGTATACTTTGCACGCGCCGTGTGCAAAGTATACTTTTCACATGATGTTTGAAATGACCAGTGCGTTTTTGTCTATATTCAGGGCAGTCGTAGACAAAATTATTAAAAATCTTATACCTACTACTACACTACAATAAATATATGAAATCTAAAATAATGTATAGGTAGGTAGATACCTATCAAATCTGACCCCGGACCCGGAACACTAAAAAACATTAAATAACCGATTCAATAATACAATTATTATCACCCTTATTTCGTAAAAACGTATAAAAAACGCTCTCTTTCGTCTTGCGAATATTCAACAAAAAACTGTTTCGCGGAAAACTGCGGCCGGCTCGGCGCGATGCATATGAACTAAGGTAAGACCTACGTGCTTGCTTGATCCTACAACAAAAATCGCGCGGCGCGCTGTACGGCGCGCGTAGCTTAATTTCCCAGATCATCGCAATTGCAGCAAGTAGTTAGGTTTATGGCAGCATCAAGTGTTTGCGGAGCTCTCACAATTCATACGACATTAATTATTATTCTCCTATTTTTGACTATAATATCTTGATATTATTATTGTTTTCAACATGTCAGGCATCACCTGTTGTTTTTATAACTGCAATAATAATCGAAGAAATCACGGCATTAAATTATTTCGAATTCCCATAAAGAACGACGAACTCTGCAAAAAATGGATTTTAAGTCATTTCATGCTTCATTTCAATCATTTTCCAACTGACTAGTGTGCCGATTTTGTTCAAATTTGGTAACCGACACCAGTCACTTCTTAATTTTTAGTTGATGGTACATTTTTGCGTCCTTATCTGGGTAGAGGGTGATAACATAAGATATAGAGGGTGTAACATAAGTTGGTGTATTTTTAACAAAATTTTAAATACCCCCCATTTTTTTAAGTGAAGGCGCGATGTTGTTTTTTCTTGTTTCTAATCTAAACTTTAGATTTTGTGTGTAAAAATGTTGTTTTAACTGAAACCTTGAAGTTAATCTGAAGGTATAAAACTGGGGGTATAATCAAGAACTTTATCGAAACCTATAATAGTGGGCATAACAACTCGAGCCGTTTCATTCGGGTGTCTCAAATTTGTGATATGACGTCGTCGACTATTTTTTAAATGAAAGCCCTTTTGTATTATTCTTTTAAAGGGCATAATAAAGTTTCAGTTCGGCACATAGTAATGACGTGTGCTAGCATAGTTTAGTTATCTATACAAAACATTTCTTATTTACTCAATTTATTCCAAAGTTAGAGACTCGCACTTGGGGATCGGCAAGACAAGAAATCTTGTCTTGACCAGCAATTTCTTGTCTTGTCTTGAAATATTTGCAAGAAATAAAAAAAAATCTTGTCTTGACCATCTCTTGAGAGTTGGTGTCTTGTCTTGACTCAAGAAATCTTGAAAATTCTTGACATCTTGACGAAAGAGAAACCCCCGTTTAAAAGTCGGGATGGGATTGGTTGCTGTGATTTTTATGCTTTATGCGTAGAATCGAGGGTCACGTGGTAGGGTAGTATTGTTTTACTGCGTTGAAAAATAATTATTTTTTTTTATTTAAAATATTTTACGTAAATCCAAAATTTCTGTATGCCACTGAAGTAGATCCGCTTTGCAAAGTTCTTTTTGATTCTAATATCTTAGGCCATATCATATCCAAAAATTATAAAAAAATCCTTTGATAAATAAGCATTAAAAAATTATAATTTAACCCACAAGATATAGTTTTACCAAAATTAAAATATCAATTTTTATTTTGTTTGTATTGACCTCATTTTTTAATAGTCAATATTTCGAACCCTCTCAAATCATTTTTTGCCTATTTTTACATATTTATTTCATTTTGCTGATTTTTGCAACGACCTGGTTTGGTTTTGAAAAATTCCCTCTTTTCTGTACGCCACTGAAGTAGACTAACTTTGCAAAGTACCTTTTTAATCCCAATACCTCAGGCCATAACATATCCAAAAATGATAAAAAAAAACTTTGAGAAAAAGTTATTAAGCATTAAAAAAGGTTCCAATTTAATGTTGTAGGTATATGTTAACTTTGGACATGCGACAAAGTGCCTCTTGGTAACATAAACATTTTTTGCATAATATTTTTTTTATCCTTCCATTAAAATGTTGCAGTGCTTTGTTTTTTCCCTAATAAACTAGCAACAAATGTGCTTTTTTTAATTTTATATTTTCAAGAAATTTCAAGAATTTCATGATTTCTTGCCAAGAAATCTTGAACTTCATAAGTAATTTCTTGTCTTGTCTTGGAAAACAAGGATCATTTCTTGTCTTGAAAACAAGACGAGATCAAGAAGTTGTCAAGAAAATGACGACCCCTACTCGCACTGTGTACCTACAAGCCGCCAGCGCCACTGCCCATGACTATACAGGGTGTTCCTTAGGGACATACTAATATTTGTTTTAAGACAACCGGCAATAAGGCATGACTTTACCGTCGAATTGCACGCCATCTCATACCGAGTAGCAAAAGTAAGCGAGCCGAAATCGAGCTTTGGACGCTCGCTTGGGCAAGCGAGAGTCCAAATACAATACGTTTTTATATCGTTTAACTGCGCGTCTATTCGGAGTAGTTAGGTTTATGCAAATACGAATATATTCTTAGCTTTATTTTATAAGAATGTTGTTTATTTTGGTAATAAAAATAATAGTAAACCCAACTCACCTTCAAGTATTCCTTTTTTAGAACCTTGTATATAATTTTACAAGTTTAAGGAAGAAGCTTACTTAATGCTGCCTTGGAAATCATGGTGGTGAACTCCAGATCTTTATAAATTCTGCCGGTTCGGTTGCTAGAAATCTTAACGTTGCAGTCAACCTTTTATGTACTGACAGTGCATTTCTTATACAGGCATCTTGTCTTCTAATAATATATGAAGTAACTAATTCTATCATATAATTGTATGCTTTGGCATCCATCCTTAAGTAATTTCTCCCATCATCAGGTTTACTTCGTAGTTCGTTAATTGACTCTACCTGGGAATAAATACGTCTTTTTAATAACCATGCTCTGGATCATCGTGAACATGGTCTGCTATTTAAACGCTTAACTTGGTTTCTTCTTATTAAACAGAGGTCAAAAACAGACAACAAACAAAAGCATTTCTTCCATGTCAAGAATCATCCATCAACAACAAATTATATTCAACTTATTATTCAGTGCGAACGCGTTTTCTCTGAAAAGTTTTATTTGCAACGTCTTGTCGACACCGAATATGGAACCAAATATTGTTTAAAAAAGTTAAGTTATGCGAAATTTGAATTTCCGACGTTCAATTATTGCTTTCTGACGATGGATTCTTGAAATCCAAACAAAACCATTTAACTACCTACCAAGGTAAAGACTGCAGGCTTCAATATGTATGATAACACCAGAGAGATATATAATTTTCTGTTTAAGGGCATATCTATTAAAATTAGAGTAGTTGTAGGTCAGCTTGCTTTGTTTAAACTATGTATACCGGATGTACTATGCAAAACAGGATGTACTCTGTAAAAAAAAAAACACAAAAAAAAAGGTTTGTTTTTGAATCTTTTTTTTAATTTTCAAAAGGGAGAGTCCCTTTTGAAATGAGAGCAACCTATTTAATATTTTTGGAATTGTTGGTTACAGCTGACCATCCAATAATAAGGGATATTAAATAACTTATATCATGTAATGACAATAACATACTGGGCACAATCAGAAAAGGAACTTTGTACTTAATTTAAAGTGATTTTAATTAATTTTAGAAATTCTTAGGCTAATTTATATTTAATTTTGAACTGAACAATAATAATAGCTTATGTTGATTATATTTAGAAAACGATGAATAATTGTCATGTCTTGCATTACTTTTACATATATCACATGGATATCAGTGTTTTAAAAGATTTTTATTTAATATCCGTGCTTAGGTGCAAGCACGCCAATGCTAAATTTAAAGCAAAGAACAGAAAAACCTATAAATATGCAATAAAGTTACTGGCATGTTAAATAAGGACATTTTTTCCTGTGCATCGAAAATAAGTCATTTGAGAGAAATGCATATTTATATAAATATATTAGCTGGTAAAACGAAGAGATCTGAAGCGAAAATTCAGAAGGTAGTTTACGTATGGGTTATATATGAAAATGAAAGGAAAAACAGTTCAAGATAGAAATACCGCTGACAAGCAAACGATACTTCAGGGTAATTTTTTATTAAATAGAATAATAATAATTATTATTATTACTTATAAGTCCTAAGTCAAATAAACAGAAAACTTCATTTCACCCCGTTTCGACGACTCTAATTATGAAACGTGTTTAAATATTAAATTGTCTTTTAAGCCACTTGAATCTGTAGCTTCAGTGAAAACAAATATTTACCACCATAAACCGAATCCGCCACAACAATATGGAACATATCTACATGAGGAGTGTTATCTTGTATTGACTTTATACTGTATTTAGTATCAGCTTACCTTTTTCGGATTCACAATCTACACCAATTTATTTCCGGATGGATCGGGTTATTGGGTTTGTTATTTAGAACTTTTACGAGTTTTTTATTCGTCGTGTTTTATGGTAACAGGCTTTTTCAGCATAAAACTGTACAAAGCCCATTTCTCGCTTTATAGGGGCATGAGACTCATATTATTGGATATGTGATGCTAAGAGAGTTCAGGAATGAAAACGTGATTCGGAAGGACTTGAATCTTCAAGTTTCAAATATTAAAATACATAATGGCTAAATATCAGTTACAAATATGTATTTGTGTTTTGCTATTGAGTGGGTTAGAATTTTATAGATACATACGGCAATCATATAATTTGGGCAGCAGACCAAACAATATTTCTCTGAATTGATACATGTTTCTAAATGAGTTTGGTTTGTTAAGAGTGACATATGATGGAAAGGTAGAAAGAGCCTGTATTCACAAACGCCAAGCCAAAAGTTAGGATTCAGTACCGAAATACCAGTGGTCCTTCTTTAGAGGATAATGCGTTCGTTCATAATAACTGTAAAAAAATACATATAAACGAAAATATTTATTTTGCATATTGGATATAATTGTACAAAGAATGCAAAAGTGTTAAAAAATTCTCGGCTGTGCTGACATCGACTTCGTTTTTTTAAATGGCAATTCACATTTTTTACATTTTTAGAATCCTTGTTCAAATCCAAGCCATTTTTATGCAGAATGTCCTTTTCTTAAATTTAATCACTTTGAAATTAAAAACATTAAATGCATTTTTCATCATTTTTGAAATACAAAAATATGAAAATCAATGCAAATGAAAGATAAGGTTCATTTTTGAAGTGAAACTTCCTAGCGAGGGTAGTAAGTCCGAAAAATTAAACGGATATCAAAGTGAAACAGTTTAAGTCCATTATAGCTAGAGGGCTGACATTTTTGGGACATGCAGTCGGCGTGAAATGAGGATCCTGGACGAATGGACCCTTGAATGTTACAGAAATGCGGTTTTCTGCCAAAAAAGGCGAAGGAGTTGAGCTACGAAGTCGAAGATGCCAAAAATATTGAAAAAAGCAAATAATAAATTAAAAAGTGTCGAAACCGGGGGCGTTGAAGAAAGCTTAAAAAAAATCAATTCCTAATATCTCTTTCAGAAGTTTCTCTTCAGTTATGTGCTTATAAAGGTGAGGTACATAATTTTTTTTTGCTTTGGTATTTTACAATTTGATGACACATATGCCTGTCAAACCACAATTATTGTCATTTTTAATCCGGCCATTGGGAATAAATAAATATAAATTTTTCAGGTTGCCCACTACATGAACTCTCTTTTGATAAAGCATCTATTTCCGTTTAAAATTGCTGATATTTTATATAAAATTGACAAATTAATAAGAAAAATTGTAAAAGCTGTTTATTTTTCTTTTTTTTCAAAAATTATACCAGTAATTAGTCTATTTGACAAGTGAGAAATCATTATAAATAATAACAAAACAATTTACTAGTGACGAATAAAGTATTAAAAATAAGAACTTTCAACTTCTGTGCATTATTATAAGTTTTATTGAAATCGATTCCGTATTTTCTTAAAAGTTTAACAATTCAGTCTTCAAAGTTAAGATATTTCTTTTCAAAAACTTGTCCCCATAGAAAACATTCACAGTCCTTCGCAAATATGCAACCGGGGGAACATTCAAAATGATGAATAAAAACGTAAAAATGTGATTTGTGTTGTAATTCAACTAGTTGTTAAAAGCAGAATTTAAAAAAAAAAATACAAAAACGAGTGTTTATAATATATTTAATTGAAGAAAAGCATTTTTAAGATTAATATCAAGTAATATCATAATTAAAAAAAAGTTGCGCATATGAATATCTGTAATAGTTTTAACCTGTTTCAATTCGTTTTAGCCCATTTTGGTGCATTTGGTTAGTTTTGATTAGTCGTTCAATCAACTTTCGGTTATTTTCAGTAAGTCACAATTTATTTTAGTCAATCAAATTTAATGTTTTTGGTTACGTTTGTTTCGGTTAATTTTATCTTCCTTTAATTTTTGTAACCTATTCCGATACATTCAAGCCCGTTTTGGTGCTTTTGGTACTTTTAATTAGGTTTGGTTAGTCATTCAATTAGCTTTCGATTAGTTTCAGTTAGCTTTAATTTATTTTAGTCATTTGAAAAAGTTCCGATATGATGTAAATGTTTTTGGCTAATTTTAGTTAGTCACAAAAAATCGGTTAATTTAAGTTAGTTTAATCTTACTTTAATATTTTTAATCTCTTTTGATATGTCTAAGCCCTTTTTGGTGCTTTTGGCTACTTTTTTGTGTTTTCAGTTAGGTCTAGTTAGTTGCTAAAATTCGGTTAATTCGGTTTAGTTTTAACTTATTTCAATATCTTAAATCTATTTCGATACGTTTTAGCCCGTTTTGGTGCTTTTAGTTACTTCTGGTTAGGCATTCAATCAATTTACGGTTAGTTCCAATTTATTTTAGTAATTTGAATCGGCTACGATACGTTATGTCCAATTTAAATGTTTTTGTTTAATTTAAGTTATTCGCCAAAATTCGGTTAATTTGAGTTAGTTTCAACTTACATTAATAAATCTGTTCCGATATGTTGTAGTCTTTTTTGGTACTTTTGGTTACTTTTGATGAGTTTTGGTTAGTCGTTCAATCAACTTTCAATTAATTTTAATATATTTTACTCATTTCAACCGGTTCCGATACGTTGTAACCAGTTTTAATGTTTTTGGTTGGTTTTGGTCAGTCGCCAAAATTCGGTAAATTTAGGTTAGTTTTAACTTACCTTAATATTTTTAATCTGTTCCGATACGTTTTAGGCCATTATGGTGCTTTTAGTTACTTTTGGTTCGTTTTGGTTAGACGTTCAATCTACTTTTGGTTAGTTTTATTTAGTTCCAATTTATTTTAGTCATTTCAACCGATTCCGATGCCTTATGATCAAATTTAAGTTTAAATATACAAACTAACACGACCTCTCATGCGCGTGACGTCATGTGGCAAATGCAGCATGCACTTTTCCACGATTTGAGGCCCATACCAGGATAACAGAAACCTTTTCAATGTTCAAAAATATATGGGCGAAGACGTCATATGACATTTCTGGCCATACGTGGTGGTGGCGTGGGACTGGCATGGTACGAGCATGTGCCAGCCTCATATTAGCCTATGAGGCAATACAGATAGAGGTGACGTGGTATTGGCGTGGTTACTCCCGGCACCGCCACGCCACGCGAAACCTACATTAGCGACACATTATGTCATACGAGAGTGTGAAATTCAGTGTTTGTCTTTCGCTTTTTAGTACAAAATGCGTGACGAATTCCAATTTAATATAGTTTCAGCGTTATTAACAGATTCTCCTCTAGACTGACGGGTTCCCTTCAATTCGTAGGGTTATTTTCAAGGTTAACGCTTACTAAACCTAATATTCTACAGAGACATCATCGGTAGAAAGTTTTAAGATGCACGTAAGGTCCCCGCATAACGTTGAACGAACCACAATTTTGACTTTTATCTAACCACAAAGGAGCTAGCCAGTACCTCCTCTCCCTTTGCATGTTAGCTAAATTCAGAAGGTCCAACATATCATGGTCGTCTTTGTCGTCTAAAAGCATTCTCACTTCTAACTGACAAATGACAAATATCGGTATATTTTCTATGTGTATTGAGCCCGCCACGTCCACTCCCCAGCTGTACCATGCCAGTTTCAAGCCACCACCACGCGTGCACCCATTCTGTGTGAATTGCGCCTTTTTAAATATGAGAACTGACGAACTGCTTTCACGTGATGGAGAGGGGGCACATTATGAAGCACCAGCGTACCTCCTCTTATATTTTGTGTTTTCTCCTAAATTTTTATCAACGTTGAAGCCCCAGCGCACTTCATCTTAAGTTATGTGTTTTCTCCTAAATTTGTGTAATAGCTGGATCAAGAGTTTTTTCTAATACATCCAGGTATAATTTGTCATTACATTTCTCTTATTAAATTTTTCTTGGAACATTAATTTTTGGGGCTTACTGGATATGAACTTCCCTTATCAAAAGAAGTTTTGTGTTGCCCCATACCCTGCCATTATATATGTATATTTTTCAATTAAGGAATACGTACAGTCATCCAAAAAGCAACACTTACATAAGGAATGTTGGATACTAATAATTGTATCACTAAGAAACACTAATCTTTTTTCACGATACTATTATTGAACTATCTACATTTTGCATGGTCAAAATTTATTTTCACGCTGTTTTCACTTCCACGAGATATTTTGCAAGCAATGGCCGCGATTCGCTCGGCGCCATGGGCAGATTTCCCCAAACAGCAGTTACAGTATATCATTTTAATCGGTTTTCACTATAATTTTTTTGTTCTATCCACTAATACCGATTTCGCACTCTTTTCACTTTGCTGTTGTGTAAATGCTTTTATAGCAAAATTACTTATGTTTTTCTGTTAACTTAATGATAAATATCAAATAGTAATTCTTAGTGATGCTGGGATCGGGTAGAAAAGCCAAAAACGCAAATTTATCAGTTGTAACGTCTATATTTTATTATCTGTTTAAATTTGAAAAAAGACGGGTAAACGTCTATAACTTTAAAATATCAATTAGATATAATACATGTTATAAAAAATTATTTAGATTTTGATAATAGATCTAAAATTGGAAAAATGCCTCTGCTTGCAAAATTTTTTTCGTCAATACATATACGGAGCAGTTTTATATTCTGTTCCACTTAAAGAAGAAATGGCTTTTTCAAAGAAAAACTTCATTTTCAAAAACACTATGGTATACACTTTTAGTGGCGCCTAATACGTTTACTGATACCGCATTTCTTCTAGTGTATTAAGTTGGGGTTTGGAATATTCGGCAAAATGGACTAAAACAGAGTTTTATCCACAATATCAAAAGGAAATTTTTGCACTCAATTATTCAGGATAAATCTGTTGTAGAATCTAGTGTATTGATGGTTAAATATAAGATTTCTATTTTAGAATAATCTTTAATTAATTAGTATCATGTTTAGCAACAAAATATGGCAGGCGAATAAGTCATAATTAACTATCGCATTAATCTAGATATTTAGCGGTCAGATCAGCAAATGAAACAGAAGTTTCCACTTTTAAATTAACGTCAATTTGAGCTAAAATGTTGATCAATTAAGCTCTCTAAAACAGTAGTTTAGCTTCAGAGAACTGTTGATTTAACACGATTAAGCACGCGGATGTTCATGGAAAATACATTATAATCCCATTACCATGTCGTATATCGTGTTTTCAAAGGGACCTATATTTAATTTAACGCATGTAGGAAATGAATATGGTATTAAGCGATAACAATTTTATTTAACAATTAGATGCATTTTACAGAATTTATCTAGCCCTTTTAAAAAATCAAATATTAGAGAGCGATATACCAGGTGGTGCATAGACAGCCTAGCCATAGAAATTTCCATGTAAATTTTAGTAGCTCTAAATCCTGCATTTAATATTTATTTTACAATAAAATTTAAGTCGTTAATAATCTAAGTGAACTTGCTGAACTTCAATATTTTCTAACAAATGAGAAGTTATTTTAAAAAAAGAAAAACATTAGTAAATTAGTTAATAGTGAGATAATGTTCTATCGATAATAATCCAATTTCAGCCACAAATATTGTTGTGTTAAAATCAAGTTAGTTTTTGAATTTCTTGAGTTCAGGGGCCCATCTTGCTATGTGTAATTTTTTTTATAGGTATAAGAGCCCATTGTCATGGGATCTTTATTAGGGACATATACATCACGGATACCATTGATGGAATTATGATTTTTATAACAATTATGTTCTTAACAAATTTTCGATGAGACGAATATATCTTACTGCAGATGTGTGGAATGATAATGATACGTATGACATTCCAGTCATGTGAAAAGGAATGAATTACTATTCTGCCTAAAACCAAAAATCAGGAACTGCTATAATATTTGTCAGATTAATCGACTTACCTGTGGGAAGATTAATCGAAATTATTCGAGTGTCTCCGTCCTTCTATAATAGTATTCTGGTAGGTACATTTTTATTGCGAGCCACGCACTATTTTAAAGAAAAACAACATTGCACGTCAACCGACCTCCCTGACCCCGGCGATACTCTGCTGCGCATCATTTAGTTCATTATTTGTATGCCACAATCGCGATAGGGTAGGGTGTGGGAGGGCCCTATTATAGAAGAACGGAGACACTCGAATAATTTAGATTAATCTTCCCACAGGTAAGTCGATTAATCTTACAATTATTCTTCATGTCTCAGTCCTTCTATAATAGTATTCTGGTAGATGTTTAAAGAATAACTGGCAGGCGATTGTGGTAAGTCCTGGCTGAGAAGGGAAAACGAGGTACTGAACTCTACACCCATATAATCGTGAGGTATTGGTAATAAGGATTAATTTGAAAATACTCAAAGCTATCTTATATTAACATCTATTGGTATTAAAGTTAATAAATTCAGGTAGGTAATACCTAATACCATTCTTACCCTTTTACATATAAAGCTACCTAATATTAATCCAAATTTTAAATTTAATATAAGTATATATATAATCAATACTAACAAGTAACAAGGCTAATGAATGAATCCCCTACTATAAGGGCGTTTCACACTATTAAAACAATACATAATATAATCAACATAATAACACTAGTAACAAACATAATATAATAAGGTTATCGTTTATTTAATATGCATTTCGCAAATTCCGTTTTATCATCCGCAGTTGGCTTATTATAAAAAGAGTTAAAGACCTGGGAATTTTTTGTCCACCCAGCAGTTGTTAAAATTAGGTCAATATTTATGCCTGCTCGAAAAGCTGTTGCCGTTGCGGTATGTCGTGTAGAATAGCCACCGTATAGGCACGGTATAAATAAGTATATACGGTAGGTTCACTCGAGGCAAATTTTAAATTTCACCGACAGTTTTTACCTTCGAAGCGAATCCGGCTGAATCTCGTTCGTGGCCAGGGGTGGCTACACTAGGGAGAATTTACGGTCAGTGTGCAAACGCCTTGATATTCTGTACTGTTGGGTCGCGTTGAATTAAATAATTATTAAGATCGCTACTATGGCGAGATATTGTTGTGCGGATAATTGCATTATAGAAGTGGGTGAAGGATTATCATTTTTTAGATGCCCCAAAGACCCTATCAGGTAAGCTTTATAACACTACTTAAAGTATGTCCGATTATGTTTAAAATTGGTATTCGAGGGGGTTTTTGGGGACAAGGAATATGAATTTTCTATCAGATTTTGAAAATTCAAAATGGCGGATTCAACATGGCCGATATTGAGTTAAATGTTACAAGTCAGTTTTAGCTGACTTCTACATATTTAATTGACTTCAAATTTGGTATGCGTTTGAAGTTCAAATGAAAACATAAAATTATGGTCTTGCCCTCCTCCCTTTGAAGGGTAGGGTAGGGGGGCACTACTTAAAATATGTCCGATTTCGTTTAAAATTGGTATATGGGGGTTTTTGGGGACAAGGAATTTAAATTTTTTATCAGATTTTGAAAATATAAAATGGCTGATTCAACATGGCCGATTTTGTGTTAAATGTTGCAAGTCTATTTTAGCTCACTTCTACATATCCAATTGGCTTCAAATTTTGGTATGCGTTTGTAGTTCAAATGAAAATATAAAACTATGAAGTTGCCATTGTTTATTCTTGTAAAGACAGTGGTGTTGCTGCACTTCCCCCTCCCTTTAAAGATTAGTGATGAAGGCACTACTTAAAGTATGTCCAATTTCGTTTAAAATTGATATTAAGGGGTTTTTAGGGACAAGGAATATACAGTTTTTATCAGATTTTGAAAATTTTAAGTGGCGGATTCAAAATGGCTTTTATTATATACTACAAATCTAAGTTTTATAAATAAAAATATAATATTTACTAAATTTGTGATTTAGCTATGCCATAATACCTACTAAAAAGTAAAAAATAAATAAAAGTAAAAAAAATTAAAAGAAGCTTTTATTTAAATTCACTAAAAAGAAGAAAATAACATCTGAAGTAAATCAAACCCATTATTTTGTTACATTAAACATTTTTATATGATATAAAAATATTTAATGTAACAAAATAATGGGTTTGATTTACTTCAAATTTTATTTTCTTCTTTTTAGTGCATTTAAATAAAAGCTTGTTTTAATGTTTTTTTACTTTTATTTATTTTAACATTGAAAATGTTTCTATTATAATAGTAGGTATAGGGCCTCAAATCGTGAAAAAGTGTATGCTACATTTGACACATGACATCATACGCGTGAGAGATCGTGTTAGTTTATTTAATTAAACTTAAATTTGATTTATAAGGTATAGGAATCGATTAAAATGACTAAAATAAATTGGGACTAACTGACACTAACTGAAAGTTGATTGAATGACTAACCATAACTCGCCAAAAATAACCAATGCGGGCTTAAACGTACCGGTACAGGTTACAAAAATTAAATTAAGTTAAAACTAACCAAAATGAACGGAATTTTAACGACTAACCAAAATTAACCAAAAACATTAAAACTGATTATAACGTATCGGAACCGATTCAAATGACTAAAATAAATTGGAACTAACTGTAAGTAACCGAAAGTTGATTGAAAAACTAACCTAAAGTAACTAAAAGGGCCAAAAAGGGCTAAAACGTATCGGAACAGATTAAAAATATTAAAGTAAGTTGAAACTAACCCAAAGTAACCGAATTTTGGCGACTAACCAAGTACATTAAAATTGGTTATAAAGTATCGGAACCGGTTCAAATGATTAATATAAATTGAAACTAACTGTAATTAACAGAAAGTTGATTGCACGACTAATCAAAACTAGCCAAAGTAACCAAAAGCACTAAGGGCTTAAACCTATCTGAACAGATTAAAAATATTAAAGTTAGTTGAAACTAACCCAAATTAACCTAATTTTGGCGACTGACATAATTTAACCAAAAACATATAAATTGGTTATAATGTATCGGAACCGCTTCAAATGAGTAAAATAAATTGGAGCTAACTGAAAGTAACCGAAAGCTGATTGAATGACTAACCAAAAGTAACTAAAAGCACCAAAACCGGCTAAAACGTATCGTAATACATTAAAAATATTGGAGTAAGCTAAAATTAACCCAAATTAACCGAATTTTGGCGACCAACCTAAACTAACCAAAAACAGTAAAATTGGTAATAACGTATTGGAACCGGTTCAAATGACTATAATAAAATGAAACTGACTGAAATTAACCGAAAGTTGATTGAACGACTAAACAAAACTAACCAAAAGTAACCAAAAAAGCGAAAACATATATCAAACAGATTAAAACCTTTAAAGTAAGTTGAAACTCACTTAAATTAGCCGAATTTCGGCAACTAACTAAAATTAACCAGCAGAATGCAATAACGCTTGTTAAATTTGAGATCTGAGAAAGTTTATAAATGTGTTGAAAGTTAATAGTTGATATAAGTTTGGGTTAGTTTGGGTTAGATCAGATTAGACTACGTAAGTTTAGTTTACCAAAATACGAGCCAAAATATATCACATACATGCATATTACTTCAAGGTTCTTTCTTTTTTACAGTTTATAACGTTAAGTGTGGTTGTAAAAAGCAAAATAACATTTGCATTCCCCGATCTAACGATATGCAACTCGACTAGTTTTTACAACAAAAAAAATTAATTCGATCCGTCTCTTAATCCCCGATCTAGCGCGGTTAGTTTCACTTAGTATCAACTTATTTAAGTCATTTCAACCCGTTCCGATACGTTATAATCAATGGTAATGGATTGGGTGAGTTTTGGTTAGTCGTTCAATCAACTTTCGGTTAGTTTCACTTATTTTATTCATTTGAGCCGGTTCCAAAACATTATAATCAATTTTAATAGATTTGGTTAGTTGGGTTAGTCGTCCAATCACTTTCTGTTAGTTTCGCTTAGTCTCAACTTATTTTATTTGTTTGAGCCGGGTCCGATACGTTATAATCAATTTTTCATAAACCGTCTTGTGACGTTCAGGAAAAATTTCCGTGTCGTGACGCGACCTTGAAAAATCACTCGCATGAAACCACAGAGGTATTCATTTGAACCAGCTCCGACACGTTATAATAAAATTTAATGCTTTTGATTAGTTTTGGTTAGCCGCGTAAATTCGTTCTGGTGCTTTTGGTTACTTTTAGTTAGTTTTGTTTGGTCACTCAATCAACTGTCGGTTAGTTTCAGTTAGTTTTAATTTATTTTAGTCGTTTGAACCGGTTCCGATACGTTTAACCAATTTTAATGTTTTTGGTTAGTCGCTAATATTCAGTTAATTTGGTTTATTTTTAACTTACTTTAATATTTTTAATCTGTTCCGATACGTTTTAGCACTTTTTGGTGCTTTTTGTTACTTTTGGTTAATTTTGGTTAGTCGTTCAATCAAATTTCGGTTAATTTCAATTAGCCTATTTTAGTCATTTGAATCGCTGCCGATGCCGGTAGGTACGTTATAACCAATTTTTACATTTTTGGTTAATTTTAGTTAGACGCCAAAAATCGGTTAATTTGGGTTAGTTTTAACTATTACGATACGCTGTAGCCCTTTTTAGTGCTTTTGGCTAGTTTTGGTTAGTCGCTCAATAATTAATCAGTTAATTTCAGTTGGTTTTAATTTATTTTAGTCACTTGAACCAACTCCGATACGTTACAATCAAATTTAATGTTTTCGGTTAGTTTTGGTTAGTCGCCAAAATTCGATTCATTTAATTTGCCTGATACGGTTTAGCCCTTCTTGGTGCTTTTCGTTAGTTCTTCAATCAACTTTCGGTTAGTTTCAGTTAGTTCCAATTTATTTTAGTAATTTGAACCGGAGCCGATACGTTATAACCAATTTTAATGTTACTTTACAAGTACTTATTACAAGTACTTACTTTAATTTTTTTCATCTGTTCCGATACATTTTAGTTCTTTTTGGTGCTTTTGATTACTTTTGGTTAGTTTGGGTTAGTAGTTCATCACGCATATGACATCATGTGTGGCAAATGTAGCATGCACTTTTTCGCAATTTGATGCCCCATAACAGGAAAACAGAAACATTTTCAATGTTAAAAGTACTACGGCAGACGTAACGCGATGAGAGAAATTCTCACAAAGGCAGTCAATCACTGGAGAAATGCACCCGGTTAATTGGCCATGTTAAATTCTCCGAAAACTGACGATTTCGCAGAAAATGTGAGAGAAATACTCGTAGCGCGAGTAATGACGTGTTAAGACCTTTAAGAAGCTATAAATTTAGTTTACTAGCTTAATATGTCCTTTTTTATATTTAAATTCCCACAATATTTGTCAGGTACTTTGAACCTTCTGCTTTATAGATATTTTAATAGATAAATCAAGTTACAAACTGTCAAATAAATTATTTTAATTGGTATTACCTATATTTATAATGTTTTTGAATTTAGTATACGTTACTACTTTGTATAACTTTACTACATAGTTTTATTCATTTGAATCACGTATTAAAAATTACCTTAATCCCTCTTTGAAATATCATGTAACCGAGGAAATAATTTTGCATCAGCTAATACTTTTTGAATCTCCCCTTACAGACTGCTCGCTGCTGCAGGTAGAGAAAAAACTAATTTTTTACCGTGCTGCGGCTTTTGCGTTTGATCCAAAAACATGAAACGATTTTTGCTGAGTGAAGCTACTCGATATTATTTGTACTCTGGTATAGGTTTGTATTAATGCCACTTTTTGATAAGATCTCTTTAATCCAACGACTCAAGGATTGCGAGGAAGCTGGATGATAGGGTTTTTGGTATGTGAGTATTAATGAATTATTGTTAACCCTAAATTTTTTCGTTATCTTTATATAAAAAAGTATTATTGATGCTATACAAAGTCTTGGATTTTCTCTAAAAAATGGAAACACAAGAACAGGCTGTTTCTTATTTAAACCTGAGGTTTTAATTCTTGCACTGATATTTATTTCCAGCCTATCTTCATGTTCAAAAATATTTTGTAATTCAATTTTTGATAATGTCTGCATCCTATGTGCAGAGGTTAGAGCTAAAAGAGTTGTTAATTTCTGCGTTAATTCTTTTAAAGAGAGAGATTCCAACGGATGCATGTTTTCTAAATATCTAAGGACCGGACTGGGGTCCCAGGTGTTTGAGTATTTTGGAGCCGACGGGTTTTT
>MU181914.1:927751-1029846 GCA_016904865.1 Pissodes strobi
CAATATTCACGCAGATCCAGTTCGGTATTTTTTCAGCACCAAACCTGTCCACTTCATAACACTTTATTGTTTTTTTTATATAAACTGATGCTCCGCCACCTCTACCATCTCTGCATGAGTGGACAGCTGTAAACGCCTCATCCTCATTTAACCACGTCTCAGATAGTGCTAGAATATCACATGAGTCTTTAAGTACAAAACATCTTACATCATCAACCTTATTACGAACACTTTGAATATTCATATAGGTAACACACAATTGTTTTAGAAGCATTTTTAGTTTGCCAGGGCCATCTCTGCATCGACTGGTATTACCCTTGAATTATCATCCTTCCTTAAAAAAATAGTTCCATCGCTCATCCAAAGGTATTTATAATCATGATCTTTTTTAAATGCCCTAGCCATTGTAAATAATTTAACATTCTGTTTTGTCAAGTCATGGTTTAAATAAATTTTGTTGTTTTCAGTATAGCCAAAGTCCTTTGTATTTAATTCGTATCTTTTTTTTGATTTAAACATTCGTTCTTTTACTGCTCTATCTTGAAAACAAACTTTTATGGGCAGTTTTTTGATGGATCTTTGCCCAAACGATACACTGTAAGACCATTATTTCCTATTGGTACATCCAATGTTTCTCCTATTTTTCTAATCAAAAGCTGCACATTCTCACTCCCCTTAAAGGGAATTCCCTGTATGATCATATTATTGTCCAACTCTTTTTGTTCTTTCTTGTTTAATTGTTTTTTTATACTTGTTAATTCAGCTTGCATTGTTTCATTAAGTTTTACCTGCTCCTGATATTTTGCAAATAAGCTATTATATTTTTGATCCATTTCATTTAGTTTTGCCATTATATCCGCCAGTGTGTAGTTTTTTGCTGATTTTGTTGTGTTATGGTTTTTTTTTGTTTGCTTTTTTCTGTTTCCCTACATGCCTCGCAATACCAGGGTTGTTTAGACTTGCTGGCCTGAATGTACGACCTTTGTGAGATTGATGTACATACCCTATGTTTCCATATGCAGCACCTCTCGCACAATAAAGCCTCATCATCATCAGACACTTTTTTATTACAAACATCGCACTTCTCTGTCTCTACTGCGGAGCCCGGCATCTCGGCAACACCGACACCCAACACGGCTGAAAATATAACCATACAAGATATTGTATAAATTGGGAGGAGAGATATTGTATAATAGCATGCATGACTGCCAGATTTAACCAAATAAGATCTATTTTGTGAGAGAAAGTATAAATTAAGCAACTCAACCTGCCTCGAAAGAAGCTTCCAAATTATTACGAACGTCGTCAATAACTCCAATAGTACTCGAGTATAGAATATGTGAGAACATCTCCAGCCAAATCCGTATTATACTGCCTAAAAGTTGCTTAAATCCTAAGATGGTGATGTTGATGATGAGTATAAACTTGCACCTATTGGAAATTAAATTTACTTGCGATTTTTAATTATTGTTGCCTTGATCTACCATATACCAGAATTAATTCATATAACTTTTTCTACTCTAATGATATTTTTAGACAGAAAAGTCAGATATTAATGAAAACAAAAGCAATATTTTCAAGTGCTCTGAATTATTTATATAGAGAGACCTATCTGATCTAATGTGACGGAAAAATATTTTTATTTTCCACAACAGTCAAATGCAATAAGTATTTTTAGCTAAAATCGATTCTACATCCACACGATTAGCATTGACAAATTACAGAATTATTTTTTATCTAACTCACTCTTATAAAATTGGGCTATTATTATTATTATTATTATATAAAAATGACAATTGATTTTGCAAGGATTTAATGATAAATCTTAAGTGTTTATACAGCAGTTTTATATGCTTCACATAACAAGTATAATATAAACCCATAATATTTATTGATTTTTGACTACATAAAAGTTTTATTAACAGATTTATTGGATTGAATTGCAGCATGTATGTAAGCACTGCTCTATTAATATTCTTCTGAATTTTTTATATAATTATCACTTAAATCCACTTACTTACTAGTGACCATTAGAATTGTCTTTTGTTGAGCCTTGTAATCTGCTAGGCATCTATGAACAACAAATATGTTTACCTATTTGTTTTGATAACAACATTCACAAGTCTAGGTGCAAATAGCATAACTATAATACCTATTATAACTAAATAATGCGAGAAAATACTGAACCATTTCCAGCACGGTGTGATTTTCTGTGGGAAAGTGTTCTAACTGCTTTAAAATGCATACAAAGCAGGTACAAAGTCTATTTACCTCCTTACAGAGTCGACACAACAATGTCATAAGTAAAATAATAATTTGTATAACGATTTAGGTAACTTCTACTTACTATACATTCATCTACGCTATGCTTTACAAAGCACAATATGAGGTAAAATTTTCGATCAAGTATAGTACCAGCAGCGGAAAATTAAAATGACTAGAAAAAATGTACTTAAAACACTTATTTTGTCATATTCTTCATTTAAAGTGGCTCTGCATTAGTGTTCAAAAACCATTTTTGAACACGCCTTCAAATCTAACGATTTAAGTTTTGTACAATTTAACATTCCACGCCACTGTCCTCGCATTCCAAACAATTTAAAACCTTGGCGATACTACTAATGCCATCTCTTGTTTACCACGTTTATCCACTGCGCTAGACGGTCTAGAAAGCTAAAATTTAAGCGTCCTCAAAAGGCCTCCGACCAATCATAGCGCTTCCCGCTTTATCCGGGCGGTATTACTAGCGCCATCTGTTGTAACCACCTTTACTCATTTGGAGCCGGCCGCGCATCCTAAACTCATCTGAACAATCATAGCTTTTCCCGCTATACCCCGGCGACCGAGTCGACCAATCACTGTCTCTTAATGGAGGTAATCAAGTTAGCTCCTAAATTCATGATCTTTAAGGATCAATTTTAATAAAAACTAGTTAACTATTTCGACTGGATTTGTGTAAACAATTAACATTCACAAGGTTAACTTAAACAATCGCTGACGTAAAGGTTTACATAACTGCTCAGTATTTACATTTTTCGCCCTTTCTATTTCCGGAGGATGTATATCATCCCGCCGGAAGGGGCGTTAACAACTTCTTCAAGTTGATCTAGTTCCCACGTTCTAGAATTGAGTCGTGTCTTGAACCTCGACCATGTAAGTCGCAAAAGGCGCACCCCCGTTTCTAGCCGGCTGGCGCGAGCTGCCATGCCGGCAAGTTTTCACGTTTTGAGACCTCATAATCTCTCTAGTTCTTTACTCAAGTGACATAGTGATATCCCAGCATAATCATCTTTATGTCAAGCTTACAATAAGGTATTTATTGGCAAACATACTGCCGTTATTCTCACGAGTCTCACGCCGAGCAATAGCGTCCCAATTGGTCTCATCCATGGGTGTTCTACAATCGAGCCCTGTCTCAAACCACACTCAATCGAGCATAGTCTCGGAATCTCAAGTAAGTAAACGAACATGTTTACAATCACATTCTCACTAAGCCTACAAAAAGTTATATTTCGGCATCTTGACTGCCATTATGGAGACCCACTGATCTCTAACTCTCAAAGGCTGTGCCATGCGCTGCACAGTCCCCAATGGTATTGTCCATGGGTTTTTCAACATTCTATATCACGAGTGTACCACTGGGTTGCTACACTTTTGCCTTATTCTAATATAAGGATTACTCTGCACTAGTCTGCATACCTACTAATGCCTTATTTTTATATAAGGATTAAACGGCACTAGTCTGCCAATTTACTCCAGTTATCACAAGGCTGTATCCCGCACGCGGATCTCAGCTTATGCTACCAGTATAGCATATTTACTAATCATTCATGCGTGTACCAAGAAGCCGCATTCACAAGGCATTCATGTCATGCCATATGTATTAACTGCATACCAGATTCAACCACTAATTCAAGTCATTCCTATTTGCAAGAAATTGAACTACATTGTGCATAGAAGCTAGCAATAGGCCTAGCAAGTATTTTTCAAAGTGACTTTCTTCCAGTGCTAGAAGATAACCTCCTGAACATTGAACGTTTCTCGTCAATGGTGTTCATAGTGT
This sequence comes from Pissodes strobi, assembly GCA_016904865.1. Classification (NCBI taxonomy): domain Eukaryota; kingdom Metazoa; phylum Arthropoda; class Insecta; order Coleoptera; family Curculionidae; genus Pissodes; species Pissodes strobi. The sequence goes on from MU181914.1 coordinate 931,815, forward strand.
ACATAGTAGCTTTTAGGTGGACTTTAAGGTAATATTAATCCTGTTATTATTGCTTGTATATTATTATATTTCATATCAAAGCTAAAGCAGCTAACACAGTTGGTAAGTAGCTGTTCCGCAGGAACTCATAACAGACATTTAACTGTACATAGCTTCAAGGTTATGTTTATAAACATATATTAGTAAAGTATTACCACTGTTTATGCATTGCTTTAGATTTTAAGAGTTTTATTTATGTCATATTATTCAAGGTCGAAACTTTGCCTCGACTAATATTGTTCACATCGTAGCACTGACTACGTACAATAATTCACTGTTTATATTTTGTGTATTTATGAGCTTCTAGTTATTTTCAAGTAAAGTAACTTATTAAAATATTCATATAATGCTAAAGCTTTTTGTTTTATTTGCCAAATGACTTTAGAACTAGCCCTATGGTAAAATTTTAGTGCCTAAGAGCACATCCCTTTTTGTTCAGAAGATCGACAAAGATCGACTCTGAAACAATTAGTGGCATTATAAGTATTATTATTTAGAAATCGAATATTTAAAAATTGGGGGATTCTTCTTCTATTAAACAATTTATCGTTCTGAGAAAAAAAACGCTTTTATGCTTTGCAACAGTATATCTTTCTCGGTCAACCAGTTTATAATTTCTGTTATTTTCCAAGAGCTTGACGGCAGTTTCACTTCCTCAAAAACATAGACAGTCATTTTCATATAATATTCTTTGTTCACTTTTGATTAGGCTGTTAGTTGACCACCATTTCGAAATCCCCTATCACTTTCAATTATTAGCCTGATAAGACTTCATTGTGTTCCAACGAATTTCTAACTAGATAACAACATTAACAATGTTTTGTCAAAGTAAAAAACGTTATTTCCTTCGCTTTTGATGTCTCTCTCAAATACGCAGTATTTCTGCTCTGTTGGTTTTGCTTTTGCTACTCCCATGTGAAATTCGTTTTATGTAATAGCTTCCGCAGAGTAAAATTTCGGGTAGGTTCTCGTCCTTTTTCACAGCACTTAAACTTTATCAATGGTCAAAATCTCCTTATTAAAATAAAATGAGTCAACTTTCCTTAAAACGACAGTTTACACATCTTCCTCAGAATGTAGAAAGTCTAAAAATTTAATTTTCAATAATTTCTGTCATATTGGCACATGTTGATACAAAATTCCTTGAGTGTTGGAAGGAATTTGATGTACAAGCCCATCATGTACGTTCAATTGTATTGGATTTTATATTCAGTATACCTTTTCAACTACGTTCAACATTTTCGTCGGCATTTTTCAGAAACACAGTGTAGGGGCTCTAATTGATACAAGGCCAAATGTAGTTGCTTTCATATAGAGCATGTACTTACACCTACATAGATTTCTTTATATCTGAAGAAATAAAATAATCAAATGCTATCGTATGCCAGAATCAAATGATTTTTTATGCTGGAATATTGCTACAAGTACGTAATTTTTGGAAACGCTCATCCTTTATTGCATTTCGATAGTCTTTGCACCTGCTCTGCATAGTATAAATGAGGGTGTGTGCTATCAAACATTCCTGATTAGACTATAACATATAGTATTTCTCAAAATGCTCGAAAGTTTAGTTTTCTGCCATAATCATAAACCAAATTCTACACAATAAATTAATACAAAACTGGTAAAATACAAATGTAATGTAAAGTAGTGAATTGAAGAAAAAAAAACACGGACTAGGTTATATCCCAGCCTAGTGTCCGCCCTCCCGGGCGATGTTGCCCGATATGGGTATTCTAAAAAAAGAAATGGTTGCCCATCGTATTCCCAAAATGGATTCTCTAAGTTCCAAGACAGCGGCGCAATCGCGAAGCAGATGCTACTGTTTCATCGTCCTGTTCATAGGTGTCTCGCATAACCTCATTATGACTTCCGCTTTGGAGTTGGCGGTGTTCGGACGTGGGTAGGGAGCCCGGGTTTTCTAACCTGACTTCGCAAAGGAAGTGCACGTGATTCGCGGCTGGAAGCATTTGGGGCCCCGTTGGTTCGAAAGGGAAGTCGCAGCCGGTTGGGACAGTGTTTGGGGTGGGTCACTTAATGCAGGGTCGATTCCTACGAAGATTCTTCCAGATTTTCGCACGTGATTACGTGATCTGAAGAAGATCGGGGCTGTGGGCCCTGTGGAGATGGGAAGTGTATCTGACAGCAACTGGTTATATCTGCATTGAGTGAAGCTCCTTTGCATAAGATTCTAACCGAGCATGTACAAGATTTAAATGTGTGTGAATGTCCAGCCGGTGCTGTTCAAACCTTAAAACAAGCCGTGCATGCAACGATCTGGGCCCCCTGGAGTACATATTCGACATACAGGGAGCCCTAGAAATAGTATCTCTATCCATCAGGTGTAACTTATCTGGGATGGGTCGCCCCAGCTCTAACTAAGCCTGATAGAGATCTTTACTGGCTGAATTTTCTTACGAAAAATGCCATAATTGAAACTTACCACTACTATAACCTCATTATGTAGAGATGCTTTCATAGCTGGCCCTGTCCAGTCAGAATATCCGCCATCAGTCGTAGGTTCTCCCATTACATACCCAGTTATGTTATGTTTTTTATTCATCCTCAAAATTATGTTAAAATGCATCACATTCTTTATTCGAGGTAGTCCTTACAAAATTAAAATATTTGAGCACTCTTTATCTTTTCTCAAAGGATGGATCTATAGATTCGCCTGCTCTGATCAATATTATTTTAAAAATATTCACGTTCAAAATTATGCGAAAAATTACTTATCCCGTCCTAAATATCCAGCAGTTTAGATAATGAAATCGAGTAACGTCCATGGACTTAAAAATGTGTCCCTCAAAATAGCTACATTTTAAAATGGGGTTCTTTATATACTTTTCTCTCTCCCTATTTATTGCGTTCTACAGGCGACTTCACATAATGGACGCTACCGCGAAATTGCCTCACACAGACGCTAATTGATCCCGAGGGATTCGCGGTCCGCCTCGTTCGGAACTGGAAGCCAGACCGGGATTTGAGATTTGATGGAAATTGTCAATTTTCGTCCGAATTTTAAATAAAATGAAACGCTCTGCTGAACAATTCAGTCACGTATATTGTTAAGAAAAATAATTCTATACAAAAAGTTAAGTTAACATAATATTCTGCTTAAAACTCTAACCTTCTTAAGATATTTTAAAGTTTCTCTAATCGCTTTCATGGGTACAAGATAATATGCCATATTGTTCCAATCATAAACCATTAAATTGCATGTTTAATTATTGTGAATATATTTGTATTCTTCTATGGCGCAACTATATTATAAGTACATTGGCTATGACTGTGTGTTCTTGGAGCAAATAAATAACATTCATTTACAAAATTACAAAATCCTTGCAATATTCGTTATCCTGTTGTTTTCCTGCGCTTTCTTTCTGTGTATGCAACTGCAATATTACTTAGTCAAATCCGTATTAGAAAATAGAAAATGCGAAAATAGGAAGTATTATCCTTGTGTTTTGCCCGTCTTCAGCCTGTTTCGCAATCTTGCTTCTTATTAAAACGTATTTCAATACACAAAATAAATAGTCTGGAGAAGGGCTAAAAGGATAATAAATCTTTTTTAATTTTACCTGAGTTATTCGATGTTTTATTAATGTTTTTAATGGAGAATTGCGGAAAATACCTTATATACAATAATGGCACATTGTTATGCAATCGACTTATGTTCTTTGAAGAAGAAACCAATTTTTTAAAAACAATTATATTTCTAAATACGTCTTTACAGTACAAGCTTTAAGCAGAGAATAATTGCGTTAACAATGATTCAAAACGACTTGATACATAATAGCAAAGCAGATAAAGCAGTTTCTTGGAAGCTTCTGGTATCGTCAGCAACTTCTGTACACATAACTTCCCCCTCCTTAGGATGAAAATCAACGGATGTTGGTTTTGAAGGTGAAAGACTCAAACTAAGTTGCGCAGTTTTTCTTGCTAATATAGCTTCGAAGTATGTAGGTTTAGCATACGTCCAACTAGTCGAATGCGACAGCCTCACGGCTTTATCGCTGACTGAAGGCGTTTTGTGCAATGAGCGATCTTGCCACCTACTCACCTACAAACTCTATCCAACATACATTGAAAAATGAAGTATTATTGTGGCTTTCCCACAACTGAAAAGACAAGCAGAAGACGAATGAGCAAACCAGTATCAATTTGTTTTACGAAAGCGACCAAAGCCCAAATCAGGCGAAAGACTGAACCTTTGCATCAAACTTTGTGTTTGAGTTATAAGCCTTAATAGTTGTAGGCCATTTTTAAAACAAGTTGATACTGGTTTGCTCATTCGTCTTCTGCTTGTCTTTTCAGTTGTGGGAAAGCCGCAGTAAAACTTAATTTTTCAATTGTTTTTAAAGGGTTGGAAGGGTCCAAATTGATTTCTTTCATTTCTCCATTCTGGAGACTTTCGCTTCTTCTCTGGTATCGGTTTCGGATTGCCAAAATTAGTTTTTTCCGTTGCCGAAGTAATACGAAGAGCAGGATGATGGCCAAACATAGCAGGATGAGTCCATAGGCAATTGGGAATCCATCGATTGGTCCATCGAACGTTTCTTTTATAGGTGATAGGTGATTGACTAGGTCCTTCAGGTGGTATATTTCTTCGATATTTAATTGTGTTAAATTCGATGTTTCGTAAGTTATTTCAGTTTTAAAACTTTCCATTTGGATTTCGGGTAGGATAAGCTGTTTTCCTTGTGTAATTTGGAGGTCATTGATAAACTTTTTGTTTTTAATCCTTACTTCACAAGTTTTCAAGATGTTTATCAATGTGGGCAGGTTAATTTCAATATGTTGTTCTAATTTACATTTGGAAAAGATTCTTTCCTTTGTGGCTGGAAGAACCAATATTTCTTTTTGCCTTATTTGTTCTGTTATCGTATCTTACGTTTTGAGCTGGACAATTGTGCAATTGTCAATTGGAGAGCCTTGCATCAGCTGAAGAGTACAAGGGTCTTGTGGATGGAAATCTTCCGTGCAATGGTAGGTTTCTTCGAGTAATATTTGTTCAGCAAACTGTGTTTTTTCGTCAGCTTCTGCCAAATGCGGGTATTTTGGGATAAATACTCTTTCGTTTTTTTATGATAGGAAAAAGGTGATATAGGTTCATATTTTCAGGTCTAAGGATAGGCATGTGAATAGCGAATATCAACTTAGTACCAGAAAATATTACTTGAGTACCAAATAATTGGTAAAATGAGAGTATAATTTTCAAATTAGGAATTTCATTCGTATTATACATTCCGCTTAGAAACTCTAGCAATTTTTGTAATTCGAGACCTGATATTATCGAATTGTGAAATGCATTTAATTTGGAAAACATAATAGTATCGTCCAAGTTGTCTATAAATGTTATTAAGTTTTGGCAATCCAAATTTATCTGGTAGATTATACCGTGAAAGCTAATGTAGTTACTCAGATCTGTAATAGTATTCCGAATAGCTCCTTGAAAAATATTTAAACTATAATCAAGTTTCTTTTGGTTATTTTGTAAAACGGAAATAGTCTTGTTATAATTATTAAAGAAGTTTTTTGAGAGTGAAATTTGGGAATACAGCTCACTTATAATGTTTTTTCTGATTCTGCTCCAAACTCATTATGGCTTTATTATATCGTTTCCGTCTTCAGCATCTAACGTGCCAAATAACCATTTATTAGCACTCCCCGCTATATTTAGTAAGCCTCTTTTACTTCTACGAATATGTGGATAGTGATTTTCGAGTTTTTCCTGTGTAGTTTGCATTAGATATTCCGTAAGCAATAAAATATTTTCTGAAAGATCGTGATAAGACATGGGATTAGTAGTATTTTGCTGACTTAAATATTTCTTAATTACCAAGAAGTGTTTTTCCATTTTTCTTAACTGTACCATTATTGGGTTTAAATCTACATAATGCAAAATTGTATGTTTACTATAAATAAGTTTAGCTTGTCCTAATTGTATAGGACGTATGGGATCTTGATGGTGTTTAATTGAATATCAGTGGATTGGCTATTCATTTAAAGTACTTGGAACAGCAAGATCAGGATCAGGATCGGTGTCATCCTTTCAATTTTTTCCCTGAAAATTCGATTTTATTTTAATTCTTAGTTCCCTAGCAATATTCTTATGATATATGCCTTTATCAGTTATTAGTTTATTTATTTAAACTTAGGTAGATTTTTATTTCTAGCTTTCGTTTTTATATAGACAGGGTCTGATTCGGGGGTTCATTTCGTGTTTCGCTTTGTTTAGTAATAATTTTCTCTTACGTTTGGGCATTAATTTCTTGGATTTTTCTATAAAGCAAGTTGGTATTTTCTTTATGATTTTGAACGTAGTTTGAGACAATCATATGATCATTTAGATCGAAAGGATTGAGGCTATTTATATGGCTTATTTATATGACCCTTGTAAAACTTCAAACGGTGTATATTTCGTGACACTATGAATCGAATTATTATACGCTAAAACTGTGCGTTAAATCAATTGAATAGGAGTAAGGTGGGAATAATCCTCTTTTAAACATCTGTAATGTTCGATAAGAGTTGAATGAAATCTTTCAACTGGAGAATTGGAGTTACAATTTTTTGCTGATTTATAATGGAGATCAATTTTATATAATTTGCAAAAGTCCTCCATTTCTTTGTTTATAAACTCCGTACCACAATCTGTAGTGATTTTTAGTGGTAATCCGTGACGAGTTATAAAAATTAATAAATTTTCCAATATCGAGGGTCCTGTAAGGCTATCTAGATGATAGGCTTGACCATAACGAGAAAATGTATCAATTATTGTCAAAAACGATTCATTGGATATCTTAAATACATCCATATGAATATGATCTAGTGCTTTAGAACTAGTAGGAATAACCAGAGTTTGGGCTAGGCCAGTTAACTTTTCTTGAATACGATCATAAATATGCTGATTTAAATCGTTATCATTAAATGCTTCATATTGATCAACAAGGTCGTCACATCTTTTAATTAATTTATCTAATGCATTACTGTTACCATCATATGGTTTAATTATATCTAATTTACTTCTAAATAAATCCCAATTAACTTTAGGTAGATCATCTTTATTTGGAGCCATTTTATTTAGCAAATTTAAACTTTCTAAGCCAGAAATTTGGCTGCTTTCAATATCAGAAATTTCGGATAAACACTCCGCTATATCTTTTAAATTAAATATACAGTATATATGTATGTATATATTTTTTTCAAAAAGTAACCTATTTGTCTGCGATAGACTGATATGATATGCACAATGCACCCTGAAAATCCTTATTCAAAGGGATTAGGAAAGGTGAAAAGGAAAAAAGCACTTAAAGAATCAAAACACGCGTTTATCTGACTCTTCTTGTCTTTTCCCGATTCTTGCTGCTTGCTGCCTGGCTGTCCGTCTCTCGAAGTACCTTCGTCGAACGTAGATTTCTGGAGATAGCGCCAAAAAGTTGAAACACAAGCCACGATTTTTCACCGATCGATTCGATTAAACCGTTGCCGCACTATCCTACGGACTTATGTTCTTTGAAGAAGAAACCGATTTTTTAAAAACAATTATATTTCTAAATACGTCTTTACAGTACAAGCTTTAAGCAGAGAATAATTGTGTTAACAATGATTCAAAACGACTTGATACATAATAGCAAAGCATATAAAGCACTTTCTTGGAAGCTTCTGGTATCGTCAGCAACTTCTGTACACATAACTATCGTTTGTTCTGTTGATGTCGACACTATATTTAGTCTAACTTAGTATAGGTTGTTTTGTTGATTATGTAATTGGAACAACAGATATAGAAGGATGCGGCTGTGCTACATTTTGTTCATAGACCGTCTCGCCCTCCGTGAGAAGGTGTTCCGTGGTTTCCTCCCTCTCCTCAGAGAACCGCCAACTGCCCTCGTTTTCAATTTTATTCTCTTGAGGTGCATTCTCACCCGCCAGTGGCCCCAAAGAAAGCTGGTGAGGATGCGAAGATTTTTTTTCTTACCCAGTGTTATATGGTTTTTTGATCTTGATTGGTGAGGGGGCCATAGAAACATATTTTACTGCCTTAACTGTGGAAGGCACTCCCATAGACTGATCCATTTGGTTCGCTCTTCTTTTCTGATTTCTCCTTTGAAGAGAGTTCTGGTTCTAAAAGCGGAGTTTGTTCTCCTACTTCTGCCAATTGGTCTGCCATTTCGTTGCCTTCTACCCCAGCAAGTCCTGGTATTCATTGAAGGGACAGTTTGTTATGCTTGTCTGGCTTGGAACACCTTCTCACGGGAGCTTGTTTAGCCTATCTAGGCATTTCCATATGATACCACTCTGGAGCTGATTGTTGGTTAGCTCAGCGCTGTAGTGACTGGTTAACTGCCTAAGAAAATGACAACATTTTTCTTCCTATAGTTTCTGTCAAGGTTGAACTGCGCACATCTTCCTATGGCGCCGGGAATATGTCCTGGTGTTTTCCCATTGCATCGTAGAATTTGGTTTCTAGCACAATTACTCCGGCTCCGGTCCCCTGTTCAGTTCTTGACTCATCTCTATACCATTTTATGGCACTTTGCTGCAATGGAATGTAAGTGGTGTTATTCTTCCATTCTTCTCTACTTCCTATCGCGACCGTAAAGTATTTTTCAAACTTGTACCTTTTGACTATATCGTTCCTCCCAAGAAGTGGTATATGCTTTGTCAGGAATGTTAAATCTCTCTTTAGAAACCATCCTCCCTCGCCTGCTGCCTCTCTTACTTGTCTAGCTGCTCCCTCTATAACAATGTGTAGAAGTGCGAGGCCCAGAATTGCCTCGATTGCTGTTGTTGGATAAGTTTTAATTGCGCCTGTTATGATTATGCACTCCAGGAATTATACTTTGTTGAGAGCTGATTTTATGCTCTGCGTTTCCGTTTCCTTGAACCAGAAAATGGACCCGTATAGCAGGGTGGGTCTTGCTATCATCGCATACATCCATCGCAGGAATTCTGGTTTACATCCACAGGTTTTTCCTGCAAGGCTTCTACACGATATAAAGACCCTCGTTAGCTTAGTTACAACTACTTCAATGCGTTTATTATATTTGAGTTTGCAATCCAAATATCTGACTTCCGATGCCGGTCTCGTATATTCGGATAACATTCATTCAAAGGAGTTCTCTCTTCCTAGAGAATTATACTGTGGTTGTTTTCGGTGGGTTTATTTCCAGCCTCACTGTTTGGCACCATTCTTCCGTTGCTTTGAGTACAGCGGTGATGACTATATCATCGTCTTTTTGGGATATAGGGGGATTTTGAAAAAGTATAAGTTACTACTTATAGTTTTTTTACATAGATTAGCTTACTTACATATAATTTCTTTAAATTGCAATAATCATGTTAATTATCCCATGATTATTGCTTGCAAATTTATAAATTCAACGTCAGTAGCGTAAAAGTAGTTATTTCATTGTTTGACTATATTTTTTTAAATAGAACAACACAAAAGCAAGAACTGACAAATTAGGTCAAGTCGGGCAATCTTATCGGCCCATGGATCCAGTGCTTAGGAAAATTATTTTTCAAATAAGACCTTTTAAGCTGGGGTTTGAAACCTTCGGTAAAATGCCCCACGACATACTTTTATCTACCATACCGCAAGAGAATTTTTACACTTGACGCGAGTTTCGTTAACAATATTAGCATATTCAAGATATGATTAAAACATTTTTGTATAAGTGTCAACATTCCAGACATCACTGGAGATCCCCTGGATGCAAACTATGAACAAATTAAAACTTAAAACTAGGGACGGAAATATCTGCGTGCATTTGACGTGATTTTTTTTAATATGTTTTTATCCCTGATTTTATTTTAATTTTATCTCCTCAAATTTAAGCTTTCTATTATTTGGTTCTTCTGGATCATGGTTTTTCTTTATTTCCATAACAACCTCCGGATTGTTAGCGAGAGCCGGCTACTAACCTTAGTTGGTGATAAATGCCCTTGGCAGCATATATTATCTACCAATATATTGAATAGAACAGAAATATCGGAGTCAACACAACTTGAAATATATATATTTTTCTCATTTTTCGACAATGCTGAATAAACTTAGAGTTTCTTCCTCAAATAATTCTTAAACAGAATTGCATAAAAAGATAATTGTCATGTATGTCTTCAAGTTTAAAAATCGTCATCTCCGTCATTTGGTCGATCTATTCCATCTTCGATGCTTATTTTGCAATCAATAGCTTGGGTTAGATTGAGTTGGAACTCCCGTAATAACGCAGGCCTAATGCCCTAGTTTACTCTCCTCTAAGAGCACAAACGTCTTCCAATGCAAACCTAAAGATGGTCAATAATAAATTCTTGTCTCCTCATATTTAAATGTGAAGAATATGCTCTAGAATAAAATGAAAGAATATATTTTAAAATCAAACTGGATAGCAAAATGGTATAATATCGTCTTTCGTGTTTAGGTATGTAAGAGAATCATTTGAATTTAATAAGTTTACGAAATAACAAAGCTAACTAATTAAAACAATTTAATTTTTGATTTCCAGAAAACTTCTTTTCAGAGAAATGTTATAGAGAATTATATACCAAGAATTCAATAAAACGAAAGTTGTCATATCAAAACTGAGAAACTAATAAACGTATATACGAATAATATAAAGTTGATAAAGTTTTCTGCACGAACTCTAATACAAAACATTTCCTTCAAGTCTTTAAAACTTTTCTGATACTCGATCTGCACTTATTTCTCTTCTTGGATTTATTTTTTTGTCTCAGCGAGAAAAGTATCGTGTTGGAATCGATGTTTTGAACAATAATAAACTGGTATTTTAGTCTCATAAAAGAAATGGAAAAATACAGGAATTGCAAACAAAATTTGCAGAGTTTTGTCTTAATAATATATAAAAATGAGAGGTAAACTCTGTCACTTGGCACCAATGTGGGGATGATTTGGGATGATTTGTTTTGTGTGGAGTTTAGCAGCTAATACCGTTTAGCTTCGGCCACGATGCTTTCGAAATTTATTGATCAGCTGACCGTCATTTACTGAGCTTATGCTATTTTTGTTGCATATATGGACGGTGAGTCCGCGTGGGAGCATTGTGCTATATTTTATTTTCTTGCATTTTGCGATAATAAGGGTAAGTTTTTGCAAATAATTTTTATACTGAGGCATAATACTTTTTAATTTAATGTTTATTGAAGATGGCATGTTCATGGCAGCAAGAGTAGGACTGTCTGACCCAGCTCGTGCTCGACTGAATGAAGGCAATATGAAAGAAGATATGCAGAATGTTCACGGAAGAAGATAACTTGGAAAGACACGACTTGAATTACGACTCAAAGCAATCTATTTTGGACATAGAGGCTGCGGCGGAAATAAACCGATTAGTATCAGAAAGACAGCCAACAGGAAAGAAACGACATTAGAGTGGGAACAGCACCGTCGAAATAGATACGTAAAAAGATAAAATATGCGCCAGGAATAAAGGAACCTGCAAAAGGATTGTCAATAGAAATTGATTTATGTCTTTATATCGGTAGGAATAATTTTATAATAGAAATAAACAGATCGAATCAGTCAAAGCAGGCTACCAACTAGAAGAGGTGCGAAAAATACCAACATATTGGAATTGCAGGCAATTTTGGACTATTATATTTGGCCGGTACATTGAGATCAAATCGACTAAACGTTACTGAGTTGTGTATTCCAACTGAATATAATTATAAGGGTGAGTTTCATCCAAATAATTTTTATATTGAAGCACAATAATTACTTTTAATTTAATGTTTATTGGAGATGGAATGTCCATGGCAACAAGACTAGAACCGTTTGAACTAGCTCATGCTCGATTGTTTGAATGATGACAATACGAAATAAGATATGCTATGCGAGAGAAAGTCCGGGGAAAAGAATAACTTGAAAAGTCAGGATTTGAATACTGACTCAGAGCAAGGTATTTCGAGCACAGAGGCTACTGCAAAAAAAAATCAACCAGGAAGAGAGGTAATGGTAAAAATAAGATAACAGAGTGGGAAAGCACTGTCCAAATAGCAATGTAAAAAGAAGGACAGCGAATCTAATAAAAGTTATGCCAGAAGTAAATGAAGCTTCAAAATAATTGACAAAATAAATTTATATATGCCTTCTACAGAGGAAGGAAGTTTGACTATTATCATTGTCCGGTATATTCAGATCAAATCGCTTAAAGATTACTGAGTTGTAGGGCACAAATTAAACAGAAATAGAAATAATCCGACTGAATATGACTATAATGGTAAGTAAGGGTTTGTAAATATTTTTATATTGAAGCAGAATAATTATTTTTAATTTAGTGTTTATTGGAGATGGCAACAAGTGCAGGACCGTTTGACCCAGCTCATGCTCGAAAGACAATATGAAATAGGATATCCTATACCATGACCAGGAAAAGTCAAGAGAAGAGAATAGCTTGAAAAGACAGAATTTGAATAACGACTCAGAACAAGATATTTCAGACACAGATGCTGCTAAAGAAATAAACCAATTAGTCAACGCTAAAGAATAAACAACAGAGTGGGAAAAGCACCGTCCAAATAGAAATGGAAAAACAAGGGCAGCAAATCTAATAAAATATATGCCAGGAGTAGAGGTAACTTCAAAATATGCTTTTTTTACAAAGGAAGAAATAAATTTAATGCTTTATTATCAAATAAACAGCTAGAGCAAAGTACTAAATTAAAGATATGCGAAAAATACCGACATATTGGAAATGCAAGCGGCTCTAGACTCATAATTTGCCGGTATATTGAGATCAAATCGCCTAAATGTTATTGAGTTGTGTGACAAAAATAGAACAGAATTATTTGATTATGAACAATTTTAGGACTCTATTTATTTTACAACATATATAATTTAACCATTTGGCAACCAGAGATGAACGGATAAGTTGGTTTGTATCAGAAAAGTGGTTAAAATTGCAATCATTTAAGAACAAACGACATACTATTCTGATTCGTAAAAATTGATGCGGAGTTGGAAGCATTTCTAAGACATAAACCTAATAAATACGGTATTAACATTTTTGACATGGCATACCTTACAACGTTTTGCAATTGTAATATGTAGGTCTACATAGGTAAGTTGCTTACTGGGTCATTTGATGTAGCAATTCACCAACAGCAGTAGTGCAAAGATTATGCCAACCTATAAAATGTACTAGCCGCAATGCAACAGTAAACAGTTGGTTCAACAATATGGTCCTACTAACTTCCCTCTATACAGATTTTAAACTGACCCTTCTAGGACCCGTACAACAAAATAAGAAAGATTAGTCTGTAACATTTTCTTGGTCGTGCTGTCGACGGGACGACCAAGAAAATCGCCTAGTTTCGTCAAGCGTGTTTCTTTTCACTGAAATTTGACGCTAGTATCATAAAATTCGAAAAATATAAAAAGTCCTTATGTTAAGAATACATTACGACTACAACATAGATAAGGAAATAAATAAACAGTTGGACCGAAGGATGAAGTCGTCAGTGCGTGGCCCTTGGATTTTTTTTTTTTTATTTTCTAAATGTGCTATAAACTCATATGTGATTTCAGTTATAAACAACTCAAACATGTTGTATTATAGTGAATTAAGACGTAAGTTGTTTGCGTGATTTGGCTGTTCAATCAGCATCTGCCATATTCACCGACGTGTCACACAGTTTACTCCCATGGCAATGAAACTCAGCGTCAGTGAAATTTTTTAATTTGCTCATTTTGAGACCGGAAAAAAAGGTCTTAAAAAAATCACATTTAAACACAAGATGTGACATTATTTATTAATTTTTGGTAACTAACTTCACTTAAAAAGTATGTAATATAATTACAGACTGTGAGTCTGCGCGTGAGTAATCTCGCTGAAAAATGCACACTGCGCCGGCGCCGGAAGGTCAATTTATTTTGAATAAGATCGAAGAAAAAAATACTAGATTATTAGAAAATATTGATATTTGTATTGTCACTCCAAATTTCTGATCGCTTATGTTACTCCTTGGTTGTTAACTATTAAAGGACTAAGGAATAGAAGTGAATCACACTCGAAAGGAAAATACGGTGGTTTGCAAAATTGTGTATTTCCTTTGAGCTTTGTTTGTTATAAGTAACGGCCTTACCATAAGTGTAACCGGTAGACAGTATTATTCATACCAGCGATTATTACTTAAGCGACTAATGCGTGTAGATGTAAGGATTCGGTTTACTGGCGGACCAGATGCGTGCATTCATTTTCAGTAAACGGACCTGGCTTATTGGCGAACCAGTTACGTATACTCTTTATATGTTAGCGGTTGATCAAACATGGTTAACTGATAAAAAATGATGCGAGACGAAAGAATTTATATTGTCAAAGAGAATTTCGGACGCTTCCCAGATGCGTGCTGCTGAGCGTAATTATTGGCGGTGTTCCTCTTTGAGCTGCAGGTTGCGTAGGTTAGATGGAATAACGACTCGCTTAATTCGACACAAACTGTATGTATATTGTCCTTCAAGTGCAGGAAGGAATACACTTAAAATGACGACTATGTTTGAATACAATTTACTAAAATGGCGTAGAACGCATGACCATTCGCTAAGGACTAACTGGACTCGACCTATTTGGTTCCCTTCAAATAATTTGAGGTTCCCTCGAATTTACTTTTAGTTGAGATTGTTATGAGCGTTAATTTGTTTAATTTATACTGGTATACTTTAACTAGGTTTCACTTTGATCTATGGTTCACTTTACTTTTCACTGACGTAACTTTAGGAGAGATTTAGGCCATCTGCACACGAAGCTTCTCGTCATAGACGCGTATTAAGCGCGACGTACGGAAGGTGTACGCCTGGTGTACGCTCGCTTGTATTTAAATCAACAACTGCACACGAAGACGCAGCAGCGCGGATTCAGTGCTCCAGAGAAGCTGCAAGACGCCGGGCGTAGAGCGTTGCTAGTCGCTTGCTGTACGCTGCGCGCTGTCACAGTAGGTATAGAGGGTGTCCATTTAGTGTGTAAGCGGACAATATCTCGTTAATCAGCAAGACCAAGAAAAAATGTTCAATACAAAACTTGTATAGAACCTTAAGGTCCACATTTTAAAACTATTTTCGAATATACAAGGTGCTCCAAGAAGTCGTGGCGAATCAAACTTATGTTTTCTTAAATACGATACCCTATATATTTTAAAATTTTTGAATTCTATGATTAAATCCAAATATTTTTGACATAACATGACATATCTCTAAAGTAAACTGTTTTCGAGATATTGACGTTCAAAAATTGACAATTTTCACCTTTTCGAAGGCTGGGGAATCTAAACGGCTAAAGATAGAGCAAAATGGTTTGCACTTTCCTGTCTTGGTTTTTCATAAGCTATCGGGCGATACTAATTTTGTATTTAATCAGAGGTTAAATTTAACCGGAATTTCTTAACTCCTTGGCGGCAATAAATAACCTCCTATTCAAATTTTTTTTGGAGGTAGGGATGCCCCCAAAATTTTCTTCGTTTATTCTTTTTGCGATGACGAAGATAAAAGTAAGTCCTCCTCATCACTTGACATCTTGGCGACTACTAATAAAACACATAGAAATACGATTACATATTTTAAGGTGTACGCTTCGTGTACAGATCTTCAAGATCGGGAGGTTTGATCTACTAAACTTTGTTGAGATGTCACTGATTGGTTTTAGATAATACTCATAATATTTTATCATTTAAAGTCAAGTATCAATTTCAAACTTTAAACTAAGTGTGCTTTAGTTAATACGCTTTCTAGTTTACAATATTTACAGGTACCAAGCTTCCCGGTTCGACCTACTAAATTTATATCGCATAAAATAATATTTAAACCCATAACTTAGATTGATTTTAAAGATATTGGGAACATATTAAATTCCTATGTAGAAAGACGATAGGGGTTTAATTGTGTTCTTCTGGTTCAAATAAAATGGTAAGGCATCAAGAGCAGTCTAAGAGGAGTAAGGATGTGAGTTGGCTCCATATATCAACTAAAATCTGTGCATGATATAATGAGGTAAAATAACTGGCCAATAAAACTTTCTAATAAATTTAAACTGCAAAGTGGAGACACATGATACTAGTGAAACATCATGAAATGTTAAGAATTTAGGTTTGGGTTACAAGCATAGGGTGTCCCATTTTCGTGTGTTTTACGGGGTTTCTCGCTTATGAGTAGAGATACAAGGATGCGGTTCTCGGGCAACTTTTTTGTGGGACTATAAATGCCACATACAGATTTTTCCTAGTCCTCTTAGTTTCTAAAATACAGGGCGAAATTGAAAACGTTGCATTTTTCGACCCCTCGTATCTCAGTTATTTTTGGCGTTATCGAAAGATAAAAAATTTACGTAGATTCCAGTGGTGTAGTTGTATTTTCAGTTTTTGAGGTAATGACTAAAATTGTTTTTTCTTAAATATATAGTATATTATTTTTTTATATTAACTATCTCGTTGTGGGCTTTCTAAAAATATAATAGAGTTTTTACTTCTTTTCATAAATACAATTAAAACATGCATTTTTTACTTTTTAACCTGTGTTTTATGGGGTTCCTCGCTTATGAATGAAGATAAAAAGATGCGGTTTCCGCATTAGTTTGCTACTTTTTGATGAAATGAAAGATATCATAATTACATTTCTCGTTGGTCTCTTAGTTTCTGGGCTACGGGGTGATTTTAAAAATTTGTCGTTTTCAAGCACCCCCTATATCTCGGTTATTTAAAAAGTTCATTTAATTTAAAATAATAATATGCTTTTTTTATTGTCTAAAATCCGTTTAAAAACGATTTTAAATGGCAAAATTGTATAGAAATCCTTCACGGCCATCCTGGATTAGCTTGCTTATCAAAACGCACGGGTTATAATGTCACCATCGGTTTACAAATTCTATCCCCACATTTCCGTCCACACATTTCCCGAGATTTACCCTCATACCGCCGCGTAAGATGTTTACACATCAAAAACAAGTACGCCACTGGATTCTACGGTACAAAAATCTAAATAAAACCGTTTTGCATTTACAATAACTTTTTAAATAACCGAGATACTTGAAAACGACAAATTTTCAAAATCACCCCGTAGCTCAAAAACTAAGAGAGTCACGAGAAATGTAATTATGTCATCTTTCATTTCATCAAGAAGTAACAAACTGTTGCGTAAACCGCATCTTTATATCTCCACTCATAAGCAAGGAACCCCATAAAACACATGCTAAAAAGTAAAAAATGAATTTTTTCATTTTATTTACGAAAATAGGTATAGATATTATATTTTTAAAAAGCCCACAACAAGGTAGTTAATATAAAAAACTAATATACAGGGTATTCCATTCAAGAAAAACCAACAATCTAACTAAACTACTGGAATCTACGTAAAAAAATGCATAAGAAACATTTTTTACCTTTCCGATAAGATAAACAATAAGTTGGATACGAGGGGGGTCCAAAAATGCAACGTTTTCAATTTCGCCCTGTACCTTAGAAACTAAGAGGACTAGGAAAAAATTGTAAGTGGCATTTTTAGTTTCACAAAAAAGTAGCAAACTACTGCGAAAACCATCCTTGTATCTATACCCATAAGCGTGAAACCCCGTAAAACACACGAAAATGGGACACCCTGTACACTTTAAACTGTAAACGACAAATAAAATGCGAATGCTAATCAAATCGTAATATAATACAATAAATGTGCAATAAATCCAAATACGTTGCGTCAGAGATTCATATACCTATAGCTACACTCATCTTCAAATGCACTCTCTAAAACTATAACAATATAATCGAAAAAAAAAACAATGAAGAAGTATATATGAAAATATAATAAATTAAAAATTTTAATTAACCCATAAACTCTTATGAGAATCATGAAATACCAATATTAACAACATTATGACAGAACGCATTATTTTGCAGGTATTTTATTTTCTTTGGCATCTCTTGTTACACAGATTATCATTTGCTTTAAAGCAATTGCTGGGGTTTTTAATCAAAATCGGATCATTTTACAAAAACTGAAAGAATTTAAAATAAGTCAAGCAATTTAAAAAAAGCCATCAGTATTTTATAATGACGCAAGATTAGGATCAACGAATATAAAATTTTCACTTCTGCTATTTTTAAATAGGTAGTTAATAAGCAACGGAAATATAGCAATTTTCAGCATCTTTCATCTCAGAGTTATTTGAGTACCTGCATCTATATGAATTTCTTATCAATAATTGATTTAATTGAACACCTGTAACTTCTCGATATCACTTAGTTGTAGCGTCATGTCATAATGATTTTAAACATCACTTGGGATGTATTTTCTCTAACATTTTCTCCAAGCACAATAATAATTATAAATTCTCGAAGCGGCTATACTATTAATTATTAATGAAAATTGACGATATATTACTGCTGTGTAAAACGTGAAACTTTGTTATGGCTCGTGACTGAGGACCGACCACATTATTTCTAGAGTGTATAGTACATTAACTAAGCAAGTTCACTTCTTGGACAGTCAAGATTATAAATTAATTATTTCCAAACAATCAGAATGCTGCAGCTTTATTTTTATAACATGCAAATTATCAAGTTTTGTAAAAATAAATATTTTTCAAGCGATATATAGATATCATTTAATATACGTTCATATACTCAAATTCAAATCAATGACTAAATAATTAATTTAACGTCAAATATATTATAAATTCTATAAATAGCTTTATTTCAGTAAACTAGATAATGTTTATGTTATAATGTTATACTGTAATATGATTTAATTAAATAAATAATTAATTTCTTTCATACGTAATTTCATATAATCCATTATCGTTATAAATAATATGATTGGAATCAAATTGTCACAATATGCAAAGACCGTATTTAATTTATATAAAGTCGGGATGAATTGTTTTGCCTTCTGATAGCTTGAAATAGTCCGTCGAGCTGTAGTCGTAGCATAAAACGTTCCCTTAATAATTAGAAATTGTTGCCAATCGAAACATAGTAACTGAAGTTAATTAAAAGCAAAGTTAGGGGTACTTAAAAATTAGTAGAGAGCTATTTCCCTTGAAATGTTTGAGAAATAATTTGTAATTAATAACTCTTTGCAATCATTTCATAATGGACCACTGGAGTTTTACGTAATATTCTGCATTATCAAATTGTTGGTATTTTAATCGCAGAAATATTCCGCTAGGATTTAATAGAAATTTCATATGGAAATGAGCTCTTACGTAAATAAACATGTTTTTGTCATACGCTCCCAAAAATAGCTATTTTACAGACTCATTTGAGTCCGTAAAATACTTTTTTCTTCAAACGTCAGTAAATTCGTCATTACTCGACTGTGTAGGCGGCCGTGAAGTTTCGTTTTTCCTCCGCCGGAGCTTTACTTTTCACTTTTCCGCCGGCGGAGGTAAAAGTGTTGTCATAGCAACGTAGATACAATACAAGCAGACAACAAAATAAGCGTCAACAACTCAAGATTTATTAAACTACAATTTGTATTTATCACTCAATTTGTGACTGCATTTCTAAAAATAACTAATTTAGGAACAAATTGGTTATTATTTAATCGAACTTACTCAATAACTGCTTATCAATACGGAATTAAAACGCAATCGGAGACGCATTCGTAAAAAAATAATTATTGTTGACAGTGTCCACTGACAGCTTTATGTTACATTATTATTCACCGACACCAGTCTAAGCAAGGCCACCTACGACCGTCTAAGCCGCCTTGCGAACCCATTTATCTACAATAATAATTAGATATTATTACTATTAAAAAGAGATGTTTTTGCATTAATTTGTCGACATTTGAAGAAAAAACAGCATATTTTATTTGGAGGAAAAGTTACTTTTCATGGCTTGCTCTCTATTACCAGCCTCACTCCGTTCGGCTGTTAAACACGAGCGCGCCATGAAAAGTATCACTTTTCCTCCATATAAAATAATATACTATTTTTTAGGCCTAGTCCCTAAAAGTCGTCATGGCAACTTTTACGGACTATTCCAAAATTCCTGAATATGTCTAAATGTCAAATTTTGAATGACATGACAAAATTGTCAAATAATCGCTACGATATCAAAGTCTAAGCTAACTTTGTCGTACATTATTATTTCAAAAATGATGGTAAATTTGCAAATTTAGGCGTTCTGAAGAATTGCAAAAAGCGTATAAATAAAAATTAAATTTTGGGAGCATATGACAAAAAATAGTGTTTGTCACACGTACCTAAATGAAGTTTTTCAGGACTCATCTGCTATTCCGGACTCGGCTAATGCCTCGTCCGGAAACAGCAATGATTCGTCCTGAAAAACCCCATTTTAGGTACTTGTAACAAAAATAACTATTACAGGTGAAATATAATGATATTATCTATTTTTTATGACTTTCTTGGTTTGGCCCGCATCATCCCGCCCTCAGCAACACCTGTCAGATAGTAACGGTAGATGGCTAGGTCGCATTAAATCACTTTTTATTTAATGGTTAGTGGTGACACCATATGGATGGATACAGTTAATATCCAATAAATGTAAAGTCAATCAGTGAAATTTCAAAGGGTATTTGGGTACGAAATGAGCTGCTGAAATAATACGCTATCTTGCTGAATCATTAGGCCCGAGCAAATTGAGCTAATTCGGAGCGCTAAAGAGAGGATAAGCCGAACGCCACAACTCAGTGTAGAATATCAAGTTTCGAGTTAAAAATTACACGGTATCGTGGAAAACGTCGACAACGGAACAGTATCTTTTAAGACGTATCTAGTTCTGCATTAACTGTCAAGCGGTGAATACTGATACGTACTTACGACAATCTCATAGCAAAACCCTTTTTTGGAAGAAGCGATGGACGATATTGTGAACAGGATGGTTACTGGTCATAGTAAGTAATACATCTTTTTATAAGTGTGTGATAGCAATTTCTAAATGTGTGCTGCCGGTAGCAGAGAAGAAAATTGAAAACAAACTGCTGAACAGGGAATTTGCCGATAAAATTGAAATGGAAGTTGGAAAGACGACGAACTATATTTTAAATCAGATTAAGAACCTCTTTCAGAAATAAAGAGTACCTCAGTGTGAAAAAGACTCGGAAAAAGAAAAGTATTTACGCATATTCGTTTACCTGTATCGAATGAATTCTTAGCCTTACAAGATATGAATATCTCATTGAAAATGAAATGCCACTGAAAGTTATTCTTATTTTTTGATGAGCAAATTCTATTTAAGACGGTAAAAGTTTCCCCAAAATATGCTGGTTACAACAATCACCACAATATTTTTCATCGTTTTCTTCTTTCAGTGCATATCCGGTCCGGATGTTGGCTATTGTCATTTTATTTACTGCTACTCTAAAGTGCAGCAGTTGTTGAGGACAACCATGTTCTGTAATTTATCAACCAAGAAACTCTTGTGCACCTCTTTTGCCAGGGATTTTGCCTTGTAATATTTGTTACAATAAACCATATCTCCTCGCATTACGCATTATGTAGTCCGGGTATTCTAATTTACAAGTTTTACGGTGATTGTTATTTTTGTGGTTTTATTCTCAAGACTCTGCGGTACAGCCACATTTCAAATACTGTTAATTTTTTAATGGTGGCTTCGCTGAGAGTCCAAGACTCTGCTCCATAGAGCAATACTGAGAAGTCATAACAACGGAGAGGACTTATTTTGGTCATGATGGTGGGGATTTGCTTTTGGAAACTGACGCCATTTTGATATGAATAGCTCTTGCCTATCCAATGCGACATCTAATTTCTTGTGAATGATCCCATTGGTCATTTAATATTGTTCCCAAGTATATGTATTTCCTAGCCAGCTTAAGCTGTTGGTTATTATTTATTATCAGATCTTCATGTGGGATATTATTTTTAATGATTGCCATATAATTGATTTTGTTTTGATATATAGCAAGCCCGTAGTCCTGACTAAATCCTATCACTCTTTTCATACATAGTTTATTGTAGGGCATCTAAGTTACCTGCGATAATGACAGTATCACCTGCCTACAAGTATTCTTATTTATTTGTATCATGGGCTTTGTTAAATATTCGTTCAGCGTATGCATCCTTGCCTCACTCCTTGCAATATATCTATTTCTTCGGATTTGTCTCCGCCTATGTTTATGTAGGCAGTTTGGTTCCTTAGGTCTTTGTCGTTAATGCCCACCTCTCTATGAGTTTGTTATGTTGAACCCTATCAAAAGCTTTACGCTAGTCAATGAAACAAGCGTAAAAGTCCCAATGAACATCTCGACATCTTTGGAATAGCCCTTGAATACTAAAGAACGCCTCTCTGGTTCCCATTGCGTCATGAAATCCAAACTGTGTCTCTTACATCTGTTCTTCACAAACTCTGTAAATCATTCTATAAATGGTTTTCAAGATTATCTTTAGTATGTGGCTCATGAGCCTAATCGTTCTAACGTATTCGTATGTTTTTGCTACTGGTTTCTTTTTGGTAAAGTTATAATTTCTGATACTAACCATTCATGCGGAATGTTACCTGTTTCGTAGATGCGATTAATATGTGTAAATTGGTTGTGGTCAAGGAGTTTTAAGGATTCTTAAAGGGAGTTATCTGGTCCTGGGGCCCTCCCTCCTTTCGCCTGTCTAACTGCTGCCTAGGCCTCGTCGTTAGTAGTAAGGGGGTCTGATTTATTCTTAATATATGGCATTTGTGGTCGCATGTCATCAAATAGTTCTCTATTGTAGTTTTTTGAAACATTTATCATTTCTTGTTTCTCTACAATAATATTACCTGTAGTATCCACTAGTCTTTTTGCTGCTCTAGGTTTAAAGATACCGGCTGCTTCTTTAACTTTTTTATGTACATTAAAGCTGTCATATTTTTAGTTTCTTTTATCTTCGTTTGTATTTGTTTGTGAACTTATAAATAATCAGGTGTACTTTAATTTTTCAGACGTCTCCTTTCTTCCATCATCTGTAGTATCTTGTTCGTCATGTAATGTTATATTTTGATATTTTTTTCTGGTTCTCGATATTTCTCATTAGTCATTTCTAGTACGGTTTTCTTCTTCTTATCCCAAGGTATATGTCATCAGTGGTATCGTCTCTTTGCATTTGTTGTGTCAGGTCTTCTTTCACTTGTGTCGCAATATTTAGATGTGTAGTGTAGTTTAGTGAGGATCATCATTCCTTGAATGTTGTTTGGTAGATGTTGTCGTTCTTTTTCGAGAAACCTACTTAAACTACAGTGTTTTTGCCGCTTTGTTAATTCTCGGGCATGTGAGGGTTTCAGTCACCCCCTCACCAAGACTATTTTATTATAATTGCTTGTATTGTACACGATTTTAGATATATTCCATATATAGAGGCCAGAGTTGGGAATCGAATCGGATTGGGATGAAAAGTAGTTTTAAGTTTTCTCAATATGCCTAATCCTTTGCACCGTACGATTCTTGATAACTATTTTAATTTCTATATATTATTTGAAAAATTGCCTGAAATGCAATAACTCCTAACATTGGGAACAATAGGACAAATATCTTTTGGAAAACGGAAAGACCTTTGGAAGGAAACAAGATACGACGAAAAATAGAGAAAATATGCTAAAATTTTACAGCCCAATATGATAAAACAATACAAATCATATATGGAACGGGTTGCCCTGCACCATGCTCTTACTAATTATAAGAGAAGGCAAATATAATGCAGTGCGACAGATAGCTGGAAGATTTATCGCAAAGAGAAAATATATGCATTTGGATTTCAAACAATATTTGGTGATAGAATCTTTGGAAAGTGTTGCTGCCGATATATGCAAAACTACAAAAATCTCCAAGGAAACTAGTTCCAAATGAAGTGCTGACTATAAAGGATAGGACATATGATAATAAAATATTTTGAAAAGGGAAAAAGAAGATGCAAATAATTTAGTGTCCCTAAATTCAAAGATTTGGTATATATACACACCATGTCATATAATATAATTATGTATTTTTTTATT
The DNA here is from genome assembly GCA_016904865.1 of Pissodes strobi. Classification (NCBI taxonomy): domain Eukaryota; kingdom Metazoa; phylum Arthropoda; class Insecta; order Coleoptera; family Curculionidae; genus Pissodes; species Pissodes strobi. Next base: position 955,800 of record MU181914.1, read on the forward strand.
TTTAAATTTTGTCGCCTTGGCGTCCCTACCCTAATAGGTAAATTGCGGATTTAATTATTTTCACACAGGTAAACTGCAGAGGGACACTGTATAGGTAAATTGCAGAGAAGCACGTCAGGTATAAACGACGGTACCAAGAGGGTGTGAGTTCCTTTTGGTATCAAAAACGACCTTACCATAAGGGTAACCTGTAGATTCATATTAACGATTAATACTTGTAAAACCTTTGCTAAGCGGATTTGTTTGACCCTTTAACTTTTAGAACCTAAGAGATTGTATTTTGGACGTGTAGGCGGAAGAGCTCGGCTCACTGGCCGACCAGGTACGTGCCTTTTTTCTATAAACTGGCTCGCGCGGCTAACCGGAGGGCCAGATAAGTCCACCATGTGTAAGTTAGATGTTGATCAAGCATGATTAATTAATAGAAGGAGCTATGCACTGCGATAATTTATTAGCGTTGTTTAATAACGTTAACCCACTTAAAGGTACGAAGTTACGCGGCTCGATCTGTTAGCGTTTATACCGCGGGAAATAATATTTGGATTGAGAATCTAGATTGATCTTAAAGGTACTTGGAATATATTGATTTTCTTTTGAAAATATTTCTGTGATGAAAACTATGTAAAAGCTTTATTTTGAAAATAAAATTTAAATAAATTTCTTCATTGATTTCATAAATTTTCCGCGTATTCGCGGCGGAGGTATTCTTTAATGGAATCTCCTGCACGACCTTGCATCACGAATTTCATATTAATGTTAAAAAGGATACGATTTTAATTTAAAAAACCTAACACCGGAGAGTCATGTAGTGGAATTCATGATCGCCGCCAATTCTACCAGCTAAACTGGAAAAGCTCCACTGGCATTGCACGGGGTTGTTAGGCACGTTTTATCAAACAAGAAAACACAACCTTAATTTACGGTTCGATCTATTGGCTTACAGCTTTTTATTTAAAACAGCAACAATCTTACAGTGAAATTTATAAACAAAAGGCATGACCACAAAAACACTTTTAAGTAATTAATGATGACGATACAATAAATGTACTGGGACCATTTCTGTTTGTAAATTCGGTACTGTGTGCTTCATACCTAAAAACTCTAGTTGTACCACCGTCTATAGATATTCTAATAAGTCCGCTCACTCCAGCATGCCGTGGAAAATACTGCCGTTGACCTTGAACACACTCGGCCACTGTACAGTAAACGAATGGGTGCAGCTACGGTGTACGATCAATATGAACTACCGCTCGATTATTTTTATACGGGGAGCGTTCTATTAAGAATAAATGATATGAATATGATTACGTATTAATGTTTGGATTATTTATTTGTTATGGACAACTATTGACATTCTCTGTCTCATTTATAGCTCATTAATGATACTACTTTGTAATAGTTACTTAGTATTATAATAAATAAGTAAATAATAAACGAAATATTATCTACGATATATATGGATAAAAATACCAGTAGGTACAACTGGTATTGGTATTGTTTAATTACGAACACAAGTTACAAAATATAACAGGAAAATAGCGACAATGGAATAATTTTAACCTGATATTTTCGGCTGTCGATGGGTATCGATATTTTATTACATTTTGTTATTAATATGACAAATGCGTTGTCACAGTGGATAACGTCTTTAAAAAAAAATTAAAACACCAACTAACCTGTGCCACACCCATAACTTAACCCAAGCATTAAAAGTGTCTTCCATCTAGGGTTTTTTTATTCTTAATTAGTCGTTAAAACAGCGATCAAACTCACTTATACTCATATATAACTCAACTTATATACATAATTTGGGCGAAGGTAAATATTAGAAATCCACAAATTTTACGCTATGTTGATATTCTTTGGATTCATTAAAGTGATTTTTCAAAGCCATGCATGTAACGACACGTTTTGTAATTTTCGTCTCGCAAGAGAGATAAAGCATATGACTCTCTCTCCCTTCCTCTTTCTCTTTTATGGAATCGGTAAAGAATTAATCAATTTTTATGAGACGAAGTGAAACTAACCGAAAGTTGATTGGACGACTAACCCAAAACTATTGAAATTGATTATGACGCATCGGAACTGCTTCAAATGACTAAAACGAGTTGAGACTAAGTGAAACTAACAGAAAGCTGATTCGGCGACTCACTCAAACTAACCAAATCTATTAAAATTGATTATAACATATCGGAACCGGTTCAAATGATTAAAGTAAGTGCGATTAAGTGAAACTAACCGAAAGTTGATTCGACGACTAACCTAAACTAACCAAATCTATTAAAATTGATTATAACGTATCGGAACCGACTCAAATGACTAAAATAAGTTGAGACTAAGTGAAACTAACCGAAAGTTCATTACACGACTAACTAAAACTAACCATCTAACCAAATGTATTAAAATTGATTATATCGTATCGAAACCAGTTCAGATGTCTAAAATAAGTCAAGATTAAGTGAAACTAACAGGAAGTTGATTCGATGACTAACCCAAAATAGCCAAATCTATTAAAATTGATTATAACGATCGGAACCGACTCAAATGACTAGAATAAGTTGAGACAAAGTGAAACTAACTGAAAGTTGATTCGGCGACTAACCCAAACTAACCAGATCTAATAAAATTGGTTAGAGCATATCGAAACCTGATCAAATTACTAAAATAAGTTGAGACAAAGTAACCGAATGTTGATTAGACGACTAACTAAATGTATTAAAATTGGTTATAACGTATCGAAAGTTCAAATGTCTATAATAAGACGAGACTAAATGAAACTAACTGAAAGTTGATTCGGCGACTAACCCAAAGTAACCAATTCTATTAAAATTGGTTATAGCGTATCGGAACCGCATCAAATGACTAAAATAAGTTGAGACTAACCCAAACTAACCAAATCTATTAAAATTGCTTATAACGTATCGGAACCGACTCAAATGACTATAATAAGCTGAGACTAAGTGAAATTAACCGAAAGTTGATTAGACAACTAACCAAATCTATTCAAGTTGATTATAACGTATCGGAACCGACTCAAATGACTAAAATAAGTTGAGACTAAGTGAAACTAACTGAAATTTGATTAGACGACTAACCAAAACTAACCAAATCCATTAAAATTGATTATAATGTACCGGAACCGGCTCAAAAAAGTAAAATAAGTTGAGACTTCCTAACGAAGTAGTCACTTCTATCACGTATACTGTGCTACTCGTGACTTTTTTTAATAAAAAATCATTAAAAACTTGTGTACAAATCTGCTGTAATTGCTACTACGTTTCTATGCCGACTTTCAATGTATTGTTTTGTTTTTATTGAAATAACGCACACGGCGCATGAGAGGTTTGTAGACAATGCTGTGTTGCCAGATTAATTCTTTAATTCTATATAGTTTTAAATTAAATTGGTACATTTCTCAGTTTGACAATTTTATGTTAGTTAATAGTTGTGTTGTGCTGACTTTAAAATATATGTCTATATAATATCTATTATTCCTGAAATTATTATTTTATATAACTTATTAAAGCGAGGCAAAGCGATAGTGTTATTAAGCTGATAAGAATTGATATTATTCATTGCTCTATATTAAAAGTCGAAAAGGGGATTTGAGGAGCATGATTATTTCTCTTGCTGACTATAGGTATTTTGTTTCCTTATATTCCTTGCGTTTCTATACAAGCGTCTAGCGTCTGCGGTATAACTATTTGCAATCATGCGCAGTTGCGTTTCGGGATCAGCTTTTGTGCTTGTGATACTACGGCCCGGGTTCGATTCCCGTCGGTGACATGTTTTATTTTTATTTTTTTGGTTATATTTGTTAGTTGGGGTTAAATTTAGTATAGTGTTAGGTAGGATTGGTCACGCGTGTAGCGCCTCCGTCTCAATGCGCTTGTTTGATTCATTAAAGTTAGTTTCGATTATGTTTGCTTAATATTGGATACTGTCGCGCGCGTACCGAGTAGCACAGGACACGTGATTGAAGTAAATACTTCTCAAGTTTCAACTCATTTTATTTAAATGAGCCGGTTTGGATACGTTTTTATAATCAATTTTTATACATTTGCTTAGTTTTGGTTAATGGTCTAATCAACTTTCTGTTAGTTTCACTTAGTCAACTTATTTTAGTCTTTTGATCAGGTTCCGATATGCTATAACCAATTTTAATAGATTTGGGTAGTATGGGTTAGTCGCCGAATCAGCTTTCAGTTAGTTTCACTTTGTCTCGACTTATTTTAGTGAATTCAACCGGTTCCGCTAGGTTATAATCAAATTTAATAGATTTGGTTAGTTTGGGTTAGTCATCGAATCAACTTCCGGTTAGTTTCACTTAGTCTCAACTCATTTGAGACATTTGAGCCAGTTCCGATATGTTATAAACAATTTTAATACATTTGGTTAGTCGTCTAATCAACTTTCAGATAGTTTCACTTTGTTCAACTTATTTTGGTCATTTCAACCGGTTCCGGTAGGTTATAATAATTTTTAATAGATTTGGTTAGATTGGGTTAGTCGTCGAATCAACTTTCGGTTAGATTCACTTTGTCTCGACTTATTTTAGTCATTTGATCAGGATCCGATATGTTATAACCAATTTTAATAGATTTGGTTAGTTTGGGTTAGTCGCCGAATAAACTTTCAGTTTGTTTCACTTTGTCTCAACTCATTTTAGTCATATCAATCGGTTTCGATAGGTTATAATCAATTTTAATAGATTTGGTTAGATTGGGTTAGTCGTCGAATCAACTTTCGGTTAATTTCACTTAGTCTCAACTTATTTTAGACATTTGAACTGGTTCCGATACGTTTTAATCAATTTTAATAGATTTGGTTAATTTGGGTTAGTCCCCGAATTTAACTTTCAGTTAGTTTCACTTTGTCTCGACTTATTTTAGTGAATTCAACCGGTTCCGCTAGGTTATAATCAATTTTAATAGATTCGGTCAGTTTGGGTTAGTCGACGAATCACTTAGTCTCATCTTATTTAAGACATTGAATCGGTTCCGATACGTTATAATCAATTTAAATACATTTGGTTTGTTTTAGTTAGTCGTCTAATTAACTTTCGGTTAGTTTCATATGGTCTTAACTTATTTTAGTCATTTGATCTGGTTCCGATACGCTATATCAAATTTTCATATATTTGTTTAGTTTGGGTTAGTCATCCAATCAACTTTCGGTTAGTTTCATTTAGCCTTACTTATTTTAGTAATTTGAACCGGTTCCGATACGTTATAATCAATTTTAATAGATTTTGTTGGTTTCGGTTAGTCATCCAATCAACTTTCGGTTAGCTCCATTCACTTAATTCATTCACTTCATAAAAATTGAATAATTCTTTACCAATTCCATAAGAGAGAAAGAAGAAGAGATCACGTGTACTTACATAACAGTCATCAACAGTACAATAAGAAAAACTACCCTTAGCCATCTGAACCATATATATTTTTTAAATAGCGTATAGCGTAAGTCGTGCGAAAACTATTCCGTAAAAATAAATTCACACCGTCCGATCGCGGAAGTACTTGCGAAAACTGAATCACGGCTAAGCCGTGACATTGACACACGTCAATATCAATGCCGATGGGTGAGGGATTGGCGCAGGCAGGAGGGAAATTTTCCGCGGCACGCTCGAGTGAGCGGACTTATTAGAATATCTATAGACGGTGGTTGTACTATCCGAAGTGACCACATTGGTTTACTTAAAATTAATACAGATATGTAAAACCAAATGCATCTATTATTAGCCGCACCAGTAATGAATGCAGTAATAATATTATCAATCAATAATAAACATAATAATAAAAGCAATGCAATGAATAAAAGCTATCTTAAAGCTACACTAATAAGATAATTAAAAATGAATAATAATGGGAACGGAACCACGTTAGATCGGTCCGAAGGTCTGCTGCTGAAAAGGCTGCAAGCCCAGCAGTTGAGGTGAAAGCTCAATAATCCAATACTAATACTAATTCTACCTCAATGAAGAATTTATAGCCCTCCCTTTCATATATATTTTTTATAAAACAAATCATCCTAAAAATTATCAACGGATTCTCAATAACCATCAGCAAATAAAAGAATGCAAAACGTGCAAATAGCTTCAATATAAGAAGAAATACGTATGAACCACCCATAAATAATATAAACTTCCCCATACTATCAAAACTAAAGTCACATTAAGAAAAAAGTGCAGATATGATAAAAGGAAAAGATTAAAATATCCCATGGAATGCAGTGCAACTGGTGGTCGGTGTAAAAAATAACTCAGATATAAGCAATTAAATCCATAAATTCGACGAAAAAAAATTAGCAATATTTACCTCACTCGAGTTGGCAGGTTGCCTGGAGGCATGGATTTTATAATGTGAGCTCGGAAAGTCTCTAGAAATAATGGAAAATAACTTTTAGCGTCATGGCGACCATGTGCCGGCAGGCAGTAAAAGAAAATTCCTGGAAAAAATCTTACCTCGACCAGCACGAATATTCCAATAACTTGGTTGTGTCACGCACTAATTAGGGACTCAATCACAGATCTCCTAGGAGGTTAGTATTAAACACAATAAAAAGAGTCACCTAGGACTGCACTACCCCAAAATGCTTTCCCTCTTCCCAGTGGGTATTTCTAGATGAACGAGATAATCGGTTTCCATCAATTTGCCTTTGCCACTTTCAGGGAATCAGAAAAAAATGATAGTGGGGAGAAGACTGGTATAAATGAAGAAAGAGTCGATACAAGGAATATTTCTGATATAATAAACGAGAACTAAGCGTTGTAAAAAGACTGCTGACGCAACAACTAATGATCTAAAATTAAATTTTTCAAAAAATAATAGAAGATACTCCTAAACGAAATAATAATTCTGTAAAAATCACAATCGACGTCAACAGTTAAGTGAAAAGAGCCTATTGCTAATATTCAAGGCTACCAATCACATATTACAAAGCTTACAACATGCCACTCGAAAAGATACATATAAAGTAGAAATCCCTAATAATGTCCCCAAGATGGTAAGAAGATGGGACTACAATATAACTTCTAAACATAAGAAATGAAAACAAACATTGACGACTTAATGAAAGTTAAAGAAAATTATGAGAAAAACCACGAGGAAAATGTGTTAGGGACACGCTCTAAATCCCTATGAGAAGAAACAACAATGAGTAATCTATGCGGAGATCAACAAGTCTTAGAAGAAAATAAGCAACAGGTACTAGTTTTTACTAGTGTAGAGAAAGAAAAATGTAATAACTAACAATAATTCTCGAATTAACAGGTAAATAAGAAAGCAGCAGCAGTATCTCAAAGCAAATCAATGACCCCAACAAGTTGAAGCCATATCTGCCTGAGATTTGAAGTTAAACGTTCAAACCGAAAGTAGTATATGAATTGGATCTAGCGAGGATCAAAGGTACGTTATTAACTCAGTTCCCAAATACCGAACTGCATGAAAACAATTATTGTAATATAACTAAGCAAAGTTAAAGTAATAACACAATATCTTATTATAGTTGTTTGATAAACCTAAGCGAGCTAATATATTATCCACTTTAGAATAAAAGCAGTCTCAAATTGCTGCAGGGCAACCTAAGAAAAGGGATGATCAAGGTAGCTACTTACGGCCACAACAGTGTTATAAAAGCTAGTTCATAATATGTAATACTAACCGTATGTATAACTAATTGATATGAGTAAATGATGCAACTGGAATTCCACTAAACTCATTGACAATAAATCAAATAAATGAAGTTAATATTAATTAACCGAAGAGGTTAATACTCACCACAACATATAGAAACTTTCGTTGCCAAATGCAGCAGATAAAATAAAATTTATAATTTTTTATGGTGGCAAAATCAGACTGTTACAACTTTAAAATACTACTTTTCGTCCTTGGACGCCTTAAGCATCCTGTTATTACGAGTCCTTGACTAAATGTTTCACCGTTTGGTAATGTCATGCAGTGTCGTAAAGTTGTTTTATTGTCTCAGGCTATTATATTCACACCGCTTTCGCTAAATGTCTGCAATACGCCCTTGGTACATAAATAACTACTAAAATCACATTCGTTCTCATTTAATTTAGCTTTGCTTGTATCGTTCTCATACATAGCAAGATCAATCAGTTGCGTTAATTTTGTAATCAAAAAATTATTACTATGCGGTAATCTCTTCTAAAAATTGTACGACGTTTGTCAGACTCAGGTTTCTTCAGAAACAAGTTAATAAGTCTATCTAGCAAACAATATTGAATTATAATTTAAAATTTCGGCCATATCGCTGGGTAAATATAATTTAAACTCAGCTGAAGTTTCAACTACTAAACAGTGATTTAAGCATCAGTTCGGCGTATTTCGGAAGAATCTTTTTACCGAAAGTTTACATTTATGATTAATGGTACTTTCATGACTGGAAATTGAATACGTAAGTGCGAGTGACATCAAGAATATAAATTGTGAAGCTTTTGCCTCTTGTAATTTTACTTTATCTGATTGGCGCTATATATTTTCAGTTCGTACGAGAAACATGAGTTGGTTCTTTTTTTATTTTTCTTATTATGATAACTTTGTCTTTCTTTCATCATGTGTTTTAAATTTACATAGCCTTAATGAATATTTTTTCTGATTTACCGCTTTACAGATAGCTCGACTTATAGCATTTTCTATTCTGGAACCATTCTATGCATCAGATATATTAAAGTGTTCCTCATTGAAATTGTTAATCTTGTTTAATACATGACATTCTCTAATAACTTATTAATATTTTGACAACCAACAGATTGGTTTGTTATGATTTGCATAATCTTTTTTCGAAATTTGTCTAGTCTTCTTTTATCTGAGCTATATTCAAATGATCTAGGAAGAGATCTTTTTAAAGATAGATAAAAATTAAATCTGATATTACTTTAACGGCAAGCTTTAATCTTCCTCAGATTCAATAATCAGTGATCATCATCTGCGTCTTGGGCCACTTGAATCCTATTAATTGCAATGTAGTTATTAGGTTTAGGTTTCGATTACGAGTTCATCTGCCATCATTATGTTATAATCGAATAATATTTAAAGGCGGATGCTTTCACACCACAAAAGAAGATTTCATCCTGCTATTCTCCCAAGCTCTTTGTGAATGCTGTTTTTTTTTCTAAGCCAATATTTAACATTTGCATTTATTAAATAATTTTGTTGTGGAATAAATGGGAACGAGGTTTGAATAATTTTCCTAATGCTAACCCTATCGAACCTGTTACTTTGCATGTTTAGTTGTAATCTTCTCACCCGAATATTTATAAGCGGGAGTTTGTTTGAATACATTTCACAAATTGAAGAAGCTACTATTTAGAGACAGGTTCGTCGTAAGATAGATTTTTACTAAATTTAATTTAAGACCAGCTTGGGTGCTCTAAAAATTTACCCCTTTTATATATATTGATGTATTGCTACAAAGTTTTTCATTGATACATTCCTCGTATTATTTCTAGGTCAAATGGTTTCGTGTACATCATAGACATCCATTATGAAAGGTTGATCATGTTCAACAGCCTGCTTGAGAAATTTACTTTTAAACTTATAATAAGCCTGTCACATGTAAGCAGTTATTGACTTCTATAGTATATTATGCACTAAGCTTTTAATGATGGCTATTAAGACACGACCATGAAAGTTACGATACGAGGCATAGGCGAGTGTTGTAACAGATGTGAGGGTCTTAACAGTCATTAAATGGAGTTGTATATACTATTTTTTCCACGACCGGTCATAATAATAAAAAATAATCTTTAAAATGTATTTAGTAAATTTCAGTTTTAAATCTGTCAGAACTAGCACTAAACAGCCGTAACATAAGCGTTAGAAGACAAGAGTATCGCGATGGGTGTGTTCTTAGACTTCGAAGGACCATTCAATAATGCATTACCAAATCCCTTATACACTGCATTCGCTGAAAGCTGAAACAGGAGTTGAACCACAGAAACTGGATCGGCAGTCTGTTAAATTACAGAGTAGCCACAAAAGCCCTACAGGGGGAGGAGTATAGATTAAGAGCTGCTAGAGGATGTCTACAGGGTGGGATTTTGTCGCCCCTTCCTGACGGGTGGTCTGCTAGCGGTAGTCTTGGTGTGGGATGTGGAGATGCAGGCATACGCGGATGACCCAGTAATACTTATAAGAGGCAGCTGTAAAGTCCTATCTCTTCAAAAGGTGCTATGACTGATGTGAGTGGAAACAACTATCAGTGAATCCGAACAAAACAATTATTATAGCGCCGTTCACAAGGAAGAAAAGGCTGGAAAACCTAAGACCACCTTCACTGAAAGGAGAAACTATCCCATTTGCGAATACAATCAAGAATCTGTGAATTACCCTAGATGAAGCACTTAACTGGAATACGCATCTTGATAAAATTGTCCCAAAAGCGAAGTTGTCACTACGCGAGAATCATATTATCTACCCTACAAAGACAAGCTTGTCTTGCAATTAGTGCCACCTCCGGCACTGTATAGACGGCAGTGCTTGAGTATCTTCTAAATCTAGCGCCTATCCAAATAATACTGGAGAAGGAGGGCAGCAGATCACTTACGTATATATTGACACAGGCGATGATGAACACCCAACAGACTCAAAAATGCTAATGAGCGGGACAGTGTGCTGAATCTACCATCAAATGCTATGCATACCAAGAGAGGAACGAATGAGAAAAAAACTCGAAATATCTGAGAACAATAGAGACTAATTGATTCACTGACGGTTCCAAGATCATTGATGGTCCAGGAGTCGCTGCATGGAATACAAATGGGAAAGTTGAGCTTAAATGCTCCCTAGGCAAATATGCAACCATCTTTCAGGCTGGAGTTGAAGCCAGTGATATGACTGCACAGTGGCTCATCGATAGAAACTGGAAAAGTACGTCAATTAAAATATTTTCGGATAGTCAAGTGGTTTTGAAAGCTCTTGAATTTAGCCGTTCCTCATCCAAGGTAGTACGCAACTGATAGTAACTATTAGATAAGAAAAGATAAACTTACTCTGATCTCGATACCTGGACATACAGGATATGAAGGTAACGAATGGGCTGATATTTTTGCGAAGCAGGCGAACGGAACGGCATTCAAAGGACCGAGGAACCAGTACTGGGAATAGCTTACAATACAGCTAAAGAAGACCTCTCCAGGTGGAGAGCACAACAGCAATTTTTAAACAAATGGAGTGAGTTACTTTGCCTAACTCATTCAAATATGACAGTTAATCTACCATCAGAAGTGAAAATTTGATAACTTCTTCAACTTGGCCGACAGGCTTACCAAAGAAACGGAGAGCCGTTTGTGCTTGGAAATAGAAGAAATAATGTAGCATCTTTTATGCCACTGTCCAGCAATGGAAGGAACCAACATTGGAAAGAATTTGTGCTTGTAAATTCTGAATTACATTTGTAGGTTTGAAAACTATCCATCCCAGAAGGCTTATCGACTTCATGACAAGGATCGAACCTCTGGCCCAGTGGAAAACACAGATGTTAGCCACAATAGACCAAGGATTTATTGCAACTGTGCGCTCACATGTACAAATACGAACATGTTGAATTAGTTAGCTTTAACCCATATATGCAACGTGTGCCGATGAGGTATTAAAACATGCATAAAATAAGCAGTGCACGTTCTCTAAATCAGCTAAGGGTTATCAATGGTTTGAGTTTATGTTTACAATTTTATGGTGAATTAAGAATGACCGCAGTACCGACGCGACGTAGGTTTGGTGTAAGTGTTATATTTTTGTGTATAGTATTTTTAAATATATATTTTTTGCATTTGAGTTTATTCTATGGCCTTTAAATTAAGTTTTATTGGGTTTAATACAATTGGATTCCTGTACATAGAGGGCATTCCAAGGAATTTAGCCAAATAGTTAAAGTTTTTGTCAACGTATTTTCTAGCCATAAACGAAGAGGCACGTCAAATTTGATATCAAGTGGGACCTTGGCGAGGGCATAGCGGTCACAGTCGTATAGGGATTCGCGAAAATTCGGCATCGCTACAAAGTTCACTCTTCGCTGGAGAGCCGGATATATGTTACTAGTTAATGGTTAATTTTATTACTGCTACAGACCAAGAAGCTTATATTATTAAGAAAATAAATCTGACATAAAGCCTTGGGCCTCGTCAGTATTTTATGAACTTAATTTCCTTTGGAACCGTTCTTATCGCAAAAACCTATTTCGCGTTTGATATATTTGTAAGAAAGCGAATATGGCCTGAAAATGGAGCCTTTGGCAGATGAGGCTACTGCTAAGTTGGCCAAATGAATAAGAAACGTATTATCGAAATCGAGTCAACCATGCCTTAAATGTTTGCTAAATGGCGATTATAACTCGAAACCTCTCGCTGAAAATATATAAGGCAACTATTCAAGTATTTAGCAGTTGATATCTTAATAAGTTATTGATCGTGTTTTTGTAAAACTTCAATACGCAAATTGTTCTTAGCAAGATAATTATTCTTATTGATCCTAAAGGTTTTTTTAATTCTTTACTGCAATTCACTTCCCGTTCATAAGGCCGCTCAGAAAGACAAAGTAATTCGTTGTATCGCTTTAAGAATGGAAGGTCGGACGGAATTTTCCCTCGGGGAAATCTGCTGTGAAACGGGTAATCTTAGAGGAAGCTCCGTGGATTCCACTACAACATTATCTGCGGTGTTGTTTAGTGAATCAGCATTTGAGACGTGATAGGATTTTCAATCGTATGCCCCTGTATTTAGATATCCTGAAATAATTTTTTATATAGATTAGCGTACAGATTTTCTTTTTAAATTGCAGCCATCAAATCGATTCGATTACGGGATCAAACTGCTTGTTAATATAAGTGGTGTAAATATATTTTCCCTTGTGGTGGTCAATATTTGTCTTTTACGCCACTTAGATTTGATAGAAAGAGGACCGCTGCGGTCCCGGTCCCAGGGTATATATAAATTGGCACGTTCAAAAAATTGAACGTAACGAAGCCAAAATACGTAAAAAACTTTACGTTTGGAGGGCAAAACTGCCCTCGTTATCAACAGTTAAAATTTTTAAAATGATAATAAAACGCTCCGAACAATTTTATATAGTGGATGAAATTTCCGCACCAAGCAAGTATAACATCCACTGGTGTAAATTCGACACAAATAATAAAGGCCCATATTTATCGTAAATTACTTTCCAAGAATTTTCGAAACATGTTTTATAATGAATGACAAAAAAACCACATTTGCGTGAAATACAATTTTAACAAATGCTAACATTTCATATGAAGGTGTTTAATTTGATTTTAAATTGGTTATCCGGGTATGTCTTGAAGATTATTTAAAATACAGCTTCTGCAACGCTAACAGCATTTATATGTTAAAATTATTAACATAGAGTGGCTTAGGTACACTCAAATTTGACCACCTCCAAAGTGGAAATAAACCATTCGTTTGAACTGCTTCTTTATTAATTGCTCATTCAAAAAATTGGCCTTCATCATCCGGAAGTATAAATGAAATTAAATAAGATAAATGAAACCCTAAAATCTCCGAGAAACTCTGTTTTAATAAAGATTGCTTTTAATCTTCATCTTAATCCTTCGATGATTTGGTCCGGGATAATCCCTAGATAACATTCGTTATTCCCTTAGGTGTTTTATGAACTCCTTTTCTCTCTTTCCGTTTTCCCTGATTTTTAATTAAGGAATAATAACGTATTAAATTTCATCATATTTTCTCCCTTTATCGTTAATTTCTGTCAGAGGATTTTAGAAAAATGCTTAATTATTACACTCAGTTTGTTTCCCGGGCGATTTAAATTTACCGGTCATTTTTCAATTATTCATGTTTGACATCGGAAGAGTATTTTAATAGCGACTGTAAAAAAGCTGTAGTTTTATTAACGTTTTTATTTTAATCTGGCGGAAATTCAATGTATATTGATTTATATGCTTACGAATTATTAACAATAATGAAAACGTACCATAAATGTATACGCACCGAAAAATTAATAACCAGAGAAAATTTGGTAAATAGCCAATTGGTTTAAATGCGAGTTTAAAATTAATTATTATATCCTACTATAGATGGATATGTCAATAGTTAGTATTTTCCTTCCTATAGGTTTAATGATGCTTCTTGCAGCCTATGGTGCTTTTTTGCGAATTTTTCAAATAAAATGGTGAATTAATTTTCAGCTTGTCGCTTTAGCCTGTTATGTCATATTTAGGCCAAATTTAAAAAAAAATTAAAAAGACGACATTATTTTTAACTAAGATATTTGGATCATTGTAGAATATTTAACAACTATATGCACTAATTATCCAATAATAGCCGCGGATATTTGGCTGATCTCCATGAAAAGCCTAGGAAAAACCGCCGACAGTCTAACTATTAAATGAAAGACCAACGTAAAAGCCATGACAATTACTGTTAACACATGTGCGGTGGTATCTTTAGTAAGGTCCAACAGAATAAATAGAGTAGAAGTCTTACCCATATCGAAGAATGGAGTTTTGCCTACGGTTACCGGTGAGACAGATGACATACTTGGAGAAGCGGATATTGACCTTTAACTTGGAAGAATTAAATTACACCACACATAGAAGAAGAACTAAAAATGTATCTTCAAAGCAGGAATAAATGACAACAGGGGTGAAACTTCATTAAATTAAAGTCCTTAATTCTGCACATAATGTACTTTCAGATTATTAATCAATTTTTTACCTTGAGACCTCTCAAGACTCTAACGAGATTTTAAGAGCAAAAGCTCTTTTATTTTAATGTAGTTCTTGCACGTTTTAAATTGTATAAATTTTAATAATAGTGTTACTTTGATTCCGTTAACGCAAATTAATGTTTTATGTCTACGTCGTCTAATCGTTAGCAGTTACTTAATGGTACATTACCATAGAAGACGAATTTATTTTGGAGATGGACCTCATCGGTCCACATGGATTTTCTTTTGACAACAAACGTAACCTTCTGAAATTTGGCACCGAAGAGTTCATTCTTACCAAAACAAAAGATGATACACCAGCTGAGACAGTGGCGGCATGTACTGTCAGAATAAGCGAAAATCCTTGGCAGATTTTTTGGGAAATTGGAGAAGGATTTTGGAGACTGCGTGGGACTTTTCCAGCACCACGATTTGCCTTGCAAACACTCGTAGGCAAAGCACTAGTCAAAACAGACAGCGAAATACCAATAAGGATAGCAAATATTTCATCCAATTTCATCAAAATCAATAAAATAGATGCAATAACCACTTGCGAAATCGTGCAGTGGGTAACCAGTTCCGAAACGCGGTCAGCAGCAAAACCCTCATCATCACCTATGGAAGTCCTAGAACATTTCCAGAGTTCTCAAGTCCTGTTGTCTGGGTCACCAAGGAGAATTGGACTACCAGCGTGGAGTATAGCACGTTGACGACACTAGTCGGTTCTTACAGGGTTTCAACACTCGATTTAAAGAGCGGCTATGACATACGCAGGCATTGACGACAAGATCAGGAAAATACTGCCTTCTCTACCGGAAGTGGTTTATATCAGTTCAAAGTTGTCCCTTCGGACAACGCAATACCCCCGCTAATTTGAGCGTCTTATAGAAGTCGTTCTATGGGGCCTTACTTGGAAGACATGGCTAGTCTATCTTGATGATATAATGCTAAACGGAAAATCAATCGAAGGTTACCTACAAAACCTGCAGGATGTTTTTACTCGAATTAAAAAATGCTCAGCTCTTACAGAATCCAAAGAAATGTTGTCTTTCTTCAACAAAAGGTTGCATTTATCAGATATGTGCCATCAGAGGGAATCGACACCGACCAAAGGCAGATTATATACATCAAAGACTGGCCTCGTCCTCATGACAAACACTATGCATATTATATTTTATTTAATAACATGTATGCAATTTGGGGCTCAATTTATGCTGGCGGTACCTATGTTCTAGACTAGTATGCTCTACCAATAGTTGGTAGAGTAATTTTAACACAAAAATATTTTTAATCTGTTTATAACTTCTTAAAAGAACTCCAGGTGAGCCACCGTAGATCCCTGTACCGGATCACTGTAGAATAGTAGACAATTATAGGTACTAATTGTCCAATATAATTGCAGATATTTGTTTCTGCGACTGCTGTTATAAAAAACAATTATTCAGATATATAAATAAAATATTCCGAAACATTTATATAGGTGCTGCAAAATAGCATTTCTCTAAGTTCTGAAATTTAACGATCCTCATATGTATGCTTATATTTATTTTTGTAGTCAACTTAATCAAAAAATAAATAATAAAACATAAATTACATTTTCGATACTGCTAAAGAGTTTGAAAGCATTTCTATTATAGATTAGTATCAATGATATCTCATTAGTTTATAGAGCATTTTTAATACTAGAACCTTTTCATAAATTCCTGTAGTAGCTCTAGCTACATTACCCTATTACTCTATATTTAACTCTGATTTATTTTGCGGTTTTTGGTTGAGATATCATGATGATGTTTTGAATGGAGAAATTTTAGTATCAATCGATTTGTTTTTTATTTTTTTTCCAAAAAAGTGAGGGTCATTCAAGTATTTCTGCCATAAATTATATCTTTCTCAATATTTGCTTATCATCATGTTTATAGGTTATCCGCGTCGGCTTTTATCTTGGCAGTGCATATTTAACGCCACCTTGTTGAGTGGTGTTGGAATATTCGACCGCCGCGGCTGTACGGTTTTCTAACAGGTGCGCATGCGTCGGTCGAAAATGCAAATATTTTTACGTCTGTTTCTTGATTTTGGTGCCCTGGTTTAGTTTTGTTTGGTTGCGCCCCCGGCGAGCGGAGGGCCATGCGTAAAGTGAAATATTACAAAAACGATATTTCTGAAATAAAAATCTGGCCGGTGTAATCGGTCAGATGTTTAAAGACGTGAGTTCGGAAATAAAAAATCGGCTTATTGCACCGACATTAGGAATATTTAATATCAAATTTTTATCAAAAATCGTTATAATATTTCAATGATCCTATCTTTTTTGGAAAGAAAATAAAAAACAAAACGATTAATACCAAAATGTTTCTAAAAAAAATTATTAAGGAGTTAGCATACCTCAACCAGACCCAGTTCACGTTTTCTAAAAACCGATGAAATATAACACACTTTCTTTTAAACAATTTTTTAAAGTATTCATTAAATCTTAGACTTAGAACATTTACAAACAGACAATATCCAAAGTAATGAAGCAAACACCTTTCTTAATACTAGATTTGATTTTTCCTGGAATATAGATATGGTAGAATTTGTTTGTTCCGATATTGCTCTTCTTTACTACGTCATCTCACAAGTTAACATGTTCTTGAACTTTTAAATTATTATTTAATTATTCAATCATTTTTCGATCCAGGAAAATATTTGGGGATACGTGCAACTGCAAAAAACTTAATTATCAAAAATAAAAATATGTTAAAAGTTGCGCATAGAATAGTGATTTAGCGAAATCTGAATGATTTAGGAAAAGCAGAATATCTGCAATTAATTTCATATCCGCATAGCTAATATTAACAGCAACACCGTTAATTTAAAATTGGATAAGGAATATTTTATTTCGTTATATAATCTCAAGTCAGGATCTCGTATGTAGGAAAATGTCAGGATTTGCGAATAACCCTATCTATTTAAAATAACAAGAAATCGGCGTTTCAAATTTAATCCTTTTGGTGCTTAGGAAATGTGTAAAAATAATATTGATTTGAAGTTAAAAAAATTAATCCGAATTTCATTGATTTCATCCAGTTCACACCCTCTTATAAATTGGTGCTCTCTCTAGTAGTTTAATACCTTTTTAGGGTACAACTCTTTCAAAGTAGGTAATGTCGAAAACTCACTATTTATGCATTATTCTTAAGATAAAGTTACGATATTCACTTGTTTAAGCAGTTTATATTGATCCAGATGAGGAAAAATCTCCTTCGCGTACCTGAACGCATATACTAGATAATAAGTTTCCCAAGAAATAACAAGGTCTGCTTCGAATTTATGAAACTTAAACAGACCTTCTTGTTAGATATAAAATTAAAGTTCAAAAACTTACTCCCATTACAACAACGATTTCCTCAGAACACAAAAAGAGTAGAAAAACACGTTATCCCCAACTAAATTACCACGAGATCACTCTGTGAGTAATTCATTAAGCTTGATAATAGATTGCGGTGGCGCCAGATCTGTCTTCCCGGATTACAGAATGTTGCGAAAGGACAAGCTTAATCCTCTGGGGAAGTCCACAGCCCGCATTGACCATTAAAAGCACTGTTGTCTTCGCGACAGATTAATTTCTAGCAAAAAATACGTAATGGACTGTACGTGTGCATTTTGTTTCCTGATTTTGTCCGTTATTCCCAGCCCAGAGACATATTAAATTGCCACAGTTGTCATTAATGGAAGGTCCAGATTAACTTGTAAGTGGAAATCCTACGTTCGTTGACGAGCAATAAATTTTTTAGTAACATGGCACACCAACACCAAGTATTTGTAGTTTTATTACAAATCTAATATTTATTATGCTTTGATATTATGCAGGCAAAGTACATAATGTCTATACTTTATTTAAAAGACCAAAATATTTGGAAAAATGTCAAAAGAGTTTAGATTTATCCACACGACAATAGTGCCAACCATATTGTGGTCACAGTAAAATACTTAGTGATGATATTCTGCCTCATTTGGCAGTAAGTTGGATACATAGCCTTATAAAATGGAGAAAAAGTTGACATTTAGAATAGTAAAGAATTACTAAACTTGCTGCAAACATGACGAGGAAAATACGAAATGAGTTGGATAACAGTATGATCAACTGGAATATTGAGAGCACTAGACACGATCGGTTTTATCGATGTAAAGGTAAATCAAGGTACGAGCATGGACACTGTTGAGCATTTCATACCTTTCTTCGTAATATGCTCCAAAAGAAAGATTACCTGCATGTTCTGGAAAAACTTGTAATTTTTACACAATTCTTAAAATTTTTGGGCTTTTGATTAGCACAACGATCCTCAACGGCTTACTTAAAAGAACATACCAGGACACACTTCGATGATTTAACATTATTTAACTCACAGCAGGCCAAACATTTTGGTGAGTAGATTTTAACTGTTTTTAGGAAGTTTTTGGTGCATAATCCAAAGTACCCGTCAGCGTCTCAGGTCTGCTATATTAGTCTATTTTAATAAAATCATATTTTTTAAATTATGTACGATTCTCGTTATTGCTATTATTATTATTTGATACAACTGCCAGCTAGAAAAGACGAAAAACTGAAAGCAAGGTATTTATTCACAAAGTAGAGCTTCTCACGCATCCAAGGGCGCCTTCGGTGGATTTTTGCGTAAGTCGCATTTAGACCAGGCAACACAGTTATTATATTACGAGATAATGTTTAAGTACGTACCGGGGCTTCTTTGAGACATTTTGTTTAATCCTTTCCATACCAGTAATTACCAAACTTAGAATGCATTCTTTCATGTTCTACTGTTTCCTCCTTAACAATTGGGTACCATTCTGACTCAATGCCAAGTTTACTGAATATCTCATCATCGTCTTCGTCAGCATCACTTTGATCGCCAGCCTGTGTGATTTGTTGCAGAGAATACACTTTAATGGTTGTGATAGCATCAATTTCTTCACTATCGCTCGGTAACTATTTTTCCAGGAATCATCTTCTAATATGCGAATAAGCTCTTTACCGGTACGTTTCAATTTAAATTACAAATGTTCTTTTATACAGCTTTCTAACGTAAACAATATTCGGCTATCATGTGACTATTCCCTCTTCCATATTTTAATAAGCCGCCATATCTGAGGACCATCAAAGATCCTGGCCTTAAATTTTTCTGTGCTATTCCCAGGAAATTTTCATGTCAAGTAGCCAAATAAAAGCATCTAGATTTTTAAAGCCTTGACAAATTGCTCTGTAAGCCCCAAATGGCTATGCAATGGTGAAAATATATTCGTTTTCGCGCTATCTTAAGTACATTACTATATTTTGTTCTCCCTAAATCATGACATTTCTCCGTCCCTAGCTCTGCTGACACAAAGACATAAAGAGCAAGGATAAAAATAGCAGTCATCTTCTTGGAAAGACGCCCGAATGCAACCTGTACCAAAAAAAAACAAGAAAACCACGCCATTAAACCCTAGTCCAATTGTCTTGCTTCCAATAATCTCCATAGTCATGGAACGTGTAGCCAATCAGCAAATTCTGAAGTACCTCGAGATTAACAGAACAATTAACGATATTCAATAAGGCTTCTGCAATCAGAAATCAACGGGAGGCATATTGGCCCATGTGACTCATATATATGGAGTAGGGCAATTTAGAACTACGGATAATCTCGAGCAATTGCGTTAGATATTTTAAACGCATTCGACAGAGTTGGGCATGACGGATTGCTCAACGAACTGCCGTGCTTCGAACTGCCAGCTGCTGCTGGCTTATCAGATTCCTTAAGAACTGATCCCTGCACGTTGCAATTGATGGCTACATCTCAGACACATTCGCCATAAATGCGGGAGTTCCTCAGGCTGTAACACTTTCATCAGCTTTGTTCCTCATCTATATTCATGACCTGCAAACCGAAACCAATAATCCTGTTTACAATTTTTCAGACGAGATTACCCTCGTCTGCTACTCTAGAACAGAAAAACCTTTATCAGCGACTGAGACATCCCTGCAGGCAGGAATAGATTACAACAATTAATCAAGATTTGGGAGATGTTCAAACTTGGGGTGACAGGAATTTGGTCCATTTTACTGCTGCAAAAACCCAAGCAGCCACGTTTATCAATAAAACCAATACGGCGAGCCCTGACATCATTATGGCAGGATCGACCATTCCGTAATCCTCGTCAATCGGACTACTGGGTGTTTCGGCCAACAGCAATATGTCCATTACCACGTTGCTAACATCGAAAAATCAACCACGCAGAACCTTGGTGCACTATTTTGCAACAAAAAACTATATACACCCTCAGCAACTAATCTTGCTCTACAAAGCGCAAACAACACTGTGCTTAGAAAATTGCTAAC
This sequence comes from Pissodes strobi, assembly GCA_016904865.1. Taxonomy (NCBI): domain Eukaryota; kingdom Metazoa; phylum Arthropoda; class Insecta; order Coleoptera; family Curculionidae; genus Pissodes; species Pissodes strobi. Next base: position 976,863 of record MU181914.1, read on the forward strand.
ACATCTGGGGTGCCGCACCTAAGCACAATCTAAACCTGGATTACATTCTATAAACATACGTCTCATCGGCGACCCGTATTTGACCCGGGATCTGGATAATCTCGAACACTGCAGACATATGGCCGAGATTTCCCTGTTTTATAGATATTTTGCGACATATGTTCCCAGGATATGGCGCGCATCATCCTGCCCCCCAGCAACGGCTGTAAGACAGTTACAACAGACAGTAAGAGCTCACCTGTTCGTCGTACAACTGGAAACACCTAGAACATCGCTTTACAAGGGCTCCTTTGTCTGGCGCACTGTATCAATGTGGAACTCACTCACAGGACATCTGTTTCCCCCTAATTACAATCTACAACCATACAATTACAAAAAAAAAAACGTTTTTAGAATCAGCAAAACCAGTCCTTGTTTTTCCACCACCGAAAAAAAAAAATTTTGGTTGGGCTGTGTTATAAATGATTTGATCTAATTTTAAATGTAGTGTTAAAATAGTTATAAACTAAGTAAACCATGGTAAATATATCTGATGCTAGAGCCAATTACCAATTCGCATTGAATTTGCGAATCATTTATAGTCACATATAATTAAATACAACAAGGTTTGCAAATGAAACTACTAAATATCAAATTTATTAAAACGCCGGCAATGCGCCATAATTAAATGGTCTAATTCGAATTACTGTTCTCTGATAAATCTAATTAGCCATTTCTGCTATGACTTTATCTGAAATGGAAATAAAACGCAAATTTTGTGCGATACATTGTTCCAGTTTTTAATCATGTAGTATTTACACCGAATATTCAAATTTCGCACTGAATATGGAAATAAACGTATCCATCAGTACTAAAAATAAAATCAAATGCAAACGTTTTTGCTCGATATATGCCGACTTCTCATAATAACTAAATCAATAAGATAATTGTTCCAACAATGGCATCCGCGGTATATATGCCCTTGACAACATCACCAACTGATGGATATATCGGCACATAAACTGCCACATGCCGTCGAGATCAGTAAAAACATATTTAGTATAACCGCTGTACAAGCACGGCCAACCGATACTCAGAAACGTCTACTGTAATCTTTCACATCTTGACATGAGATTCATTTATTGATTCAATCTAGAATCGCAAAACCCTAATGACCCAGGACATACATACACAACAGAGATACTAAAACATTTAAATTCGATAGTTCCCCCTAACTTGTCATATATATGAAATATGAGAACACTGTAATCAAAAGTTAAGTATCAAAATTTCGGTGCTGTTGGTCTCACTTATACATTCCTACAGACGCACACAGAACTAACATGTCGATTTTAGAGCAGCTTGATGATCGCACCCAAGTAAGTAATGGAGTCACCAGAAGAACTTTGAGATCAGTAAACACGAAACTCATTAAAATAGAGATGTATTGGTCATTGTATAGACAAATAAAGGGTAATAAGTCTAGATAGATGCATCAAACTGCCGAGCTCACGTGAAGATAATCCAGGTCCACATAACTCTGCTAATGAACATAATTAATCGCGTATAACACTTATCCTTGATAGTCACTGCCCTTCTGAAGTTGAGATTTCGCCTTTTGCTTTATCGTACTCACACTTCAATACCGCTGATTAGTTTCCATCAAAGAGAAATAAATCTATTTGCAGTCTTGAGAAAATAAACAGACTTTATTAACTTCCAAAACAGAAAGATTCATTACATCACGAGTTATGTAATGAGCTTATTATGTTACTAGCGATGAAACGGTTCTTTTGCGTCACTTATTTTTTATAGTAGGCATCAAAGTCTGAATTTTTAATGTTCAGGTTTTTATTTAAATAAAATAAAGTTCTATTTATATTTTTGACAGACGACGATTTCATGTTTTAAATTGTTATTAATTAAATTGTTCTAATAAAAATTGCTTTTAATCAAGATTAAATCTGGATAAGCTGGAAATGGCGAGTCTTCAATTAACTGCGATATTAATGATATTCTAGTTTTAATAATCTCTCAATTGCAGTTTTTAAGTCTGGCTAAGATTATGATTCTCATTCATTTAGACATGAATGCAAAGCAATTGATATCAAAATTAAAAGAATACTTGGTTGTGTATGCCCGTATAAGCTATATATGAAAACATGGTGTTTTTTTTTTAATATCCTCCGTCAATTATTTTCTCAACAAATCAAATTAGGAAAATGAAACCGAGAATCGAGCAATGGTTACATAAATGCAACTAAAACGTTGAGCCTGATAAATTGAAAAAAAATCATAGGCGCAATTTGAAATATGAAGATGTAGCTTACGTAACATTAGTTTGAAGCTCTAAGCGAGTACTTTATAATTCCAGAATATCTAGTCTGTTCTTTCACTCAGTGCAAAGCGGCGGCATTTTTTATATTAGTAAATACGAGAAAATATCCTATGCATTGATTTGAAAAGATGTTAGAAATGAACGCCCTATACTTCGTGACACATTGCAAGTATTTCTGAGATTTTACAACAAACAGTATCAAATACAGTGATGTCAGTATTATGACAAAAGTTTATTTTAGAATCAGATTCACTTTCAAATAGGTTTTGTTTCAATTTCCTTATAAATAGGAGTCGAATGGAGACAAATTAGGTGACTGAGCCGGCCATTCCTTAGGACTAAGACGATCAATCCAACGACCATGGAGATTAGTACGTAAATTTAATTTTCAAATGCAACTAATTTGCTAGAGCGTTTCTCGCACATTTTTTTCGCGAATTGTTGTGAGTTTATCAGTAATCGATATTCCAAAGCGCTTTTAAAAGTTTATTTGAGTGTTTTGATGAACTTTTCACAATGGTGAAAACAAAGGCCGATGCAGTTCCCAACAAACAGGATGCAGAAGTTCAGAAATTCAACGATAGGATTGAAGCAATGGCGGCTTGATCACGATTTGAAAAACTTCAAGAAAGATCTCCGCGCTAGAGAAAGATCCACCTCGACAGAATCACCGGATGACTCGGAGACAAGGACCTTATTAAATTAAAGATTTATTGAATTCAAAAAGTTCACTTTCAGCAGTCTACAAGACTTAAAATCTGAAATTACACAGTTAAAGTCTGGCGTTGGCAAGCCTATTAATTCAGCGAAACAAAGCTGCATATTGATACACGGCATGAAGGAGGACCAAAATCTCGACATATACATACTAATATTATTGAATTTATAACAACAAAATTAGGTGTTGAAGTAAATATTAACTGTTCGTATCGCTTAGGCGCGAAAAGACTTAGTGCTGCAAAACCCAGGGCAGTCATCGTCTCGTTTTGCCAGCGGTGGCTTCACGGCAAGGTGTTTTATAGTAAAAAGAAATTAAAAGGAACCAAATTTCTAGTTACCGAAGTCTTGAATCCGGGTAATACGAGACTTCCAAGCCGCAAGAATCTCTTCAAAAATTCGTGCTGGACTTCCGTGGGCAGGGTACATGTGATGATTGATGGTGTAAAGGTGCTTATTAATTCAGAAGGTGAAAACATATCTCCTTGGCTATATACATTTAATTTCAATTCAATTTTATTTAATGCATTTTCAATATTCAGAAGATTTTCATTCGAATATATTGAGAGAATTTGAATTGATTATTTGTTGGCTGATGTATCTGCTGATCAAGTGTTGTCAAGAATATTTTTGGGCTAGATAATTGAGGACATCGATATTGATCAGTTCAGGTTTCTTATTTATAGGTATTTAGTATACTCATGCACTACTAATGTTGTAATTGATTAGGGGCCGATGTGGCATATTGATAATATAGGGCAAATCTTTGATTTAGTTTTTATACTATTTAGATTCAGAAGTACGAGATTTCGTAAAAAAATATAAAATAAATGTTTCTTAATTTAGGTAAAATTTTAGGGTTTGATTACTTATTTGGCATTGCCATTCATTTAGCGATAAGGAGAGCTGGATCGGACGAGCGTGCGTTCTGGCCTGATGGGGGATGATGTTGGGGGACTATGTACAAGACCAGAAAAATAAGTCAAATTCTAGTATGTTAAATGAAATAAAAAAGGTAAAGAAATTCATTACTGGACATTTAAATATTCGTTCTATAAACACTGGATTTGATGCATTCGTAAATTATTACAATTTTGATATTTTAGGTTTGTCAGAAACCTGGTTATCTCTGGAAAGTGGCGTTTTGCGTTCGATATTCCAAGTTATGATTTCGTTCGGAGAGATAGGGATGGACGGGGAAGGGGTGTAAGTCTTTATATTAAAAAATATATAATATATAGTTTAGTCACCAATAATAAATATATTTAATGTATTTGAATATATAAGTTTAAGTTCAGATAGAAAATAGTTATTTGTGTATTTAGAGCGCAAAGTAACAGATTGCCGCTTGAGAAAGAAAGTCACTGCGCGACGCGTACCGGAGCGCAGTAATCTTTCGAAAACGGCAATCTTACTTTGCGCTCGAAAAACACACAGAACTTTTTCTACAGCCGCATTTTTTAAATCCACATTTTTCTCTATACTTATTCTGAAATTTGCAAATGACTGTCAGTTTTGACATATTATATTCGGGCTTCGGGCATATTTAGAACAGGATTGCCAGCAACAGTAACAAACGCACGACTGTCATTTATTTATCTTCGGTTTCCATGACCATTCATAGCACACTCGACGGAAAAAGTGAGATTTTTCTTTTCCATGTTCGCGCTAGAGCGCAAAATAAGGATCCACGGCATTCGTCGATTTTGCGATTTCATTTCAGTTTAGTAATTAGTTATTTTGCGCGCGGCTGTAGAAAAAATATATTAGTCACGAATTTATATAGATCTCATTCTACGAACCTTCAAAGCGTCCTTGATTTCTTGGAAGATCATTTCAGCCTCTCAGTGCTCTATTATGATTGTGTTTTTTTTTCGGATGAGTTAAATATAGATCTCTTGAAACCTTCGGTTTGGGAAAAAAGTTTGATTCCCCATTAGGAACATATAATCTCACTCAGCTAATTAAAGAGCCATCTAGAATAAATATTTTAACCAACACTTCGACGCTTATTGATTTTATTATTATCAGCAATAATCTGGAATAAAGAGAGGCTTGGCTACACAATCACGGATCATATCTTGGTGTACGCCAAACTAAGGGGAAATAGTGTGATAGAAGTGTTAGAACTAGGGATTATCACAACGGTAGTATGAACGCTTTTGAAAATGACGCCCGATTTGCAATGCAATATTATTTATTACCGAATAATATAAAAGAAGGACAATTACACAATATTCTCTACTTATTTAAAAAGCATGCCCCATTTAAAAATAAAATCATTATTGACAAACCCTTCTCTCCTTGGATTACTAGTAATATAAAATTTTTAATGCAGCTAAGAGAGAGAAAAAATTGATTATTAAAAATGCAATAAACACGGAAATGTAACAAACAAGTTGAATTTAAGTCTGATTGATGAGGTAACTATTTTTAAAATCATTTATTGCATAGGCACAAATGCTGTAGCTGAAGCCAGATTATCAACTAGGGACCTTACAATGTGTTTGCCTTATTGTATGAAGCCATTGATAAATATTATTAATAGTTGTATATTAAATAATACGTTTCCTAATGAATGAAAAAAAGCAATAATAGTACCATTACGTAAAATTACCAACCCTAGGGAAAACAGGAATATTAGACCAATACATATTTTACCCGTGGTTACAAAAATTCTGGAAAGGCACACTTGTAATCAAGGTAATGATTTCGTATATTCATTGAATAGTATACCAGGTTACCAATCTGGGTTCCGTAAATTTTTAGTACAACGACAAGTCTCGTTAATACGGATAATGATGTAAGGAATTATTGGGACTTTAAACAGTTAACTTGCGTGGCCCTACTTGATTTCAGTAAGGCGTTTGATATTATTGACTATAGTATGCTTCTGGCCAAGTTGCATTACTGTGGATCCTGAGAAAGGTCTAGGGCTTTCTTTAAATCGCATCTTAAGGATAGGCACGATTGTATTCTAATTGAAACAAAAAAAAATATTTGGAAAGTCTAATTAGGTCACTCTGTCATTTTCTTTTTAGGTTGCTGACATATTCGCAAAAAATCATAATTTAGCACTAAATGCATCTAAGTCTTGTGTAATATTTTGTTGAAACACTAAACGTCTTTTGCCGGGCATTTCTGCTAATTTTCAAGTTAATGTTAATAGTGATAATATTCATATAGTGGCAGAGGCTAAAATTCTAGGTGTTACGCTCGACTCATGTCTTTCCTTCCATCTAATATTAAGAATAAACTTAAACTCGCCTATATGAGACTAAACAATTTATACCATTTGGAAAAGTTATTGCCATCGAAAATGAAATATTTCCTTTGCGATACAGTCATACTCTCATTATTGGATTATGGTGACATCGTCTATACTGATGACTCAATATCTTCCGCCTTGTCAAGGACAATTCAAAAATTACAGAATAGCTGTATGCGTTTTTCTTATGGTATACGTTGCAGAAATCATATTACACTTTACTTGAATAATAATTCTATCTTAAACATGAGTAACCGTAGGAAACATCACATTTTATATCTTTAAAACCGGACAGGCCCCTTATTTAAAAAGTTTATTTAATATATTTGGTCAGCCTCATAATACTAGAAATTCTACTCTTTTTAGGGTTCCTCAACATAGAACTTTTAATTTTCAAAAATCCTTTGTGTATGTAGCTGCTCAAATGTGGAATAAACTGCCAAATAATATAAAATAACTTTGCCCTGGAATATATTCAGTTTGTGCGATATCTTTAAATCTTTAAAATTAGCAGAGTATTTGGCTTGGAAATGCAGGAAACTAAATAAAGAAAAGACACATAAATATCATTGCTGGTCTTGTTGAAATTGATGCTTATTATCAGTGATTTAAAAAAACTCAGTTTATGTTTCTTCCTCCCTCATGAAATGTCACTGACTGGTAATGAATATTTTTTGAATTTTGAATTTGAATTTAAAAGTATTGTAGCGCGTGCCACCCCTTCCCATTAAAATTTTTATTTCAAAATCGCGCCTCTATGTTGGATTTTTTATTTTTCAATTTGACACATAATATAGTATAATTTATATTGTCGATATTCAATTCAAAGTTTTGAATTCAAAAAATAATTCGCCCATTAAAGAAATATTTTAACAAAAGCAGCCATACTACATGTCCATAGCTACCCTCGCAGTGTTTCGTCTACTAATAGATATATTTTATTTACAATTTAATAAAATGCCATCATTTTCAATATTGGCAGACTATCTAAAAATAGATGGAAAGCGTCATGGTATAGTTATTGAAATGGAGTATTGCTGCCTTTTTAACATATCGGTTTAATGAACGGTATTTAATACGCAAATAATTTGCTCAAAATTAAGCCCCAGTAACTTTACTAAATTCATGGAATATGCTATAGTGCTTTAGTTACTGTTAAATGTCGGTATTAAGTCACCCCTTCAAATCCTACCTTTTTAATCAGTTAGGCAATAATAATTGTTGTACTGAGATAAACATAAGTTATTAAAACAATGACATATAATAAAGATTCAATATCAGTTTTCTCTCACTAATTAGAGGTTATTAATAATGCATTATTAGCCATATTTATTTCAACAAAATAAAATATTGTATAAAAGCGAAATACCCTTTTAAGTGAAATATTCTTATGATTCCATGAAAAAGACCTATTGGTCAATTGATTGTAGAGCAAATGCCAATTGAAATATTCTATTTCAAACATTCAATGATATAATGGTAATATATATTTGAAACAATACTAGAGCAATATCATTTTCCAAACATAAGCTTTCATTTGAGTAAATTAGTTAATTGAGGAATACTGAATAGAGCATATCACTGAATCAATTGATTTATTTTTGAGACGACAATAATCTTTTTTCCGTGTTCAAGTTTCTCGCAATGAAGTCAAAGATACCTAGAATCAGTGAAAAAATGGTACAAAAGTACTTGCTTGTGTCTCAGAACCTAATGATTTTTAAGCTAAAATGATAACGAATGAAATAGCAGCTTTAGTGCGTTGATTAGTAAAAAGCCACATGGTCAGAAAGGGTAATGAACATACTAATAAATTTGACGATACAGCTGCTTACAAATATCTAATTAAATAATCACAAAACTGATGAAAGATATTTTTATTTCGTAATAGTAAAACTAGAGTGGTTGAACCCTTAATTGATAATTTCTCAGACTGCCAAATAAAAAAAATTCTATCTCAATCAATCCTTGATAACATGGATAATAATAATTTAGCGTATTCACACTGGATACCTAAAACTAGTAATAATAGACCGCACCAAACCAAAAAAGTGTTGCGGCTCTCGAAAATACGCTGACTCATTTATGTTCCTAACGAAGAGGCCAGTGATAATCCAATAATATGAATTAACTGGAGTTTTCCGTTCACTTTTCACCGAAACTACCTTTTTGTTACTTAAATTACTTTGCAAAAATATGACCAGAACATTTACACGTACATAGCGTAAAAACTATCACGATATACGAAGTGCATCCAATATTTAATATAAATGCAAATTTTGAAAGCTCGTTTATAATAATAAAAGCGGTGTCCCGAGCAGTTAGTAGACACTTTTATTATATCTTGCTATTTTAATAAAATAACCTTCATCGCTCTGTGCCTCTTTACTCTAGGTTTAATTTTGTATCATATGATATTATACATGGATGAACAGTACCATAGGATTAACTAATTGACAATGAAGGAAACATCAGTATCGATTTAGTGGTCACTATAAGAATTATATATTTGTTTTAAAATGGCAGATTTATGCCGCTTACCGTCAGTGGTCAATATGTATAATTCTCTGAGATCTGATATAGTTCTATATACACAAATGAACTAGATGCATACTTATGCAGTTATGCCACAGATATTTATTAGATCAAAAAACATCACCACTCACCAACGACGCGTATTCCTAGTGGCATCAAACTTCTGGAATAACTTATTCACCAGATCTCCACCGATTTTGCTGCAGTTGTAATGAGTGATCAATTCTGCTTTCATGGCATCTCCTGTTTCTTCATCTATTGCATTATCATGGTGCATCGAATTTATAAATACCATTGACCTGTCTCTCTTCAGGCGGTATGACACCAAGGTACAATCTGCCTGGAAACGAAAAATAGAACAATTTCTCTTCGCGATTTATGTGAGGCAAAATTTTTTAAAATAATTCACGTCTGTTTTTCCTTATAGTACTATATGTGAGCTCTTCTTTTAGCACATTTTCGGCGAGCGCTAAACTACTGAACTAATTGTTCCCATTAATATTGAGACTGGTATCTGCAACTGGCTCTAACAATCGAACCAACGGAAGTTAATTCTTGGGCGATTTTACCATATTTTTATGGACCTGCAGGCTGTGTTCTCATATATATTTCCAACTTGAAGAAATACGACGTTTTATCTACTGGGGCGAACATTTTAATGCCATATATGACTGGCTTACTAGGGATTAAAATACACGACGTCCTCAAAAAGCCAATAATTGTTCATCACTGCCAGTAAAATTGCTTTGAAAAACTTCAAAAAGGCTCCTAATTAGAGCAAATTTATCAATCTCTTTCCGTTCATTTCTTGTCCCCACGCCATCGAATCTTAGATATCTCATGATAAATCGAAACCTGCTTTGGCTCATTGCCAAGTAGCATGGCTCAATCCCGCTTCCTTTGGAGCCATACAAAATTTTGTCTTGAGCTTTTAAAAACAAAATGCCAGTGAAAGCGCCTATTTCAATCTCATTAGTTTGCCTAGCGTCTTGATCTCTTCGTTATTGGCTTTAAAACATTTGAATGAAAACATTTATTGAAACGGGTATTATCCAAATAACAGTTTCATTCGCAGATAACTTTAGGCATTCGACTTCTGTTCCAACGTTCCAGCTTGTAAATAATTATGTCTGCTCCTTTTCTATTCAATAATTTTGTCTACCCCAAGATGAAAATCACTCAAAATCGTCTTATAAAGATTTTTTATATTGTTTGGATTTTTCTTGGCCGGTCCGGTATTTCTAGTTCAGATTCGGTCTCGTGGTCACTCCTTTGTGTTACATCGATATCGACATCACCATTGAATTCCGACTCGGATTCCGATAAGGCTTTCTTCTCAACTAGACTCCTCGTTGAACCACCTCGACCACATTTCGGAATTCCTACTTCTTTCAACACAAACGAAGCCGTATCAGTATTGGAAGGTATTGTTATTACAATTAGTAATATTAATAAGTCCTATAGAAATACAGTATTTTACCGCCAACGCCACCGCGACCGCCACCACGCCCGCCACCGCTCTGGTTTGCGCGACGCCTAAAGGTGCGGTCCCGTCGCATCGCGAACCGGTCTGGGCTGGTCTCTCGAGATCTTTTGGAAAAGATAGCAGGAGAACGCGATGCGAGAGAGAACGTCTAATGCGAATGCATACATTATAAATCATGGGAAGGAACTTCACCGCGCGCGGTCGAGACTAGCGCCAAGTCCTAGGTGAGCGATTTACAGTCGACGCGAACGTGAAGCGCTGGCGATGCCGTATGAAAAGTTAATATAGTCGCACGGCATCGCCACTGATTCGCGTTCGCTGCTTATGGCTGACGTAGGACCGGGCGTAACACAGACCGCGATGAGACGCGACGGGACCGCAATCGTCTAAAACGTTCTCTCCTTTACTGTACAGGGTGTCCCATTTTCGATGATATTACGGGGTATCTCACTTACGAGTAAAGATAGAGAGATGCGGTTTTTGCAATACTATGCTACTTTTTTGTGAAAAGAACGATAGTATAAACAAAATTTTCATAGCCCGCTTCGTTTCTGAGATACAGGGCGAAATTGAAAATAATGCATTTTGGGACCCCCTCGTATCTCCGTTATTACTTAACATATCGCCAAGCTAAAAAATTGCTTTAATACAGTTTTTGACGTAGAATCCAGTGGCGTGATCAGATTTTTGCTTTGAGCTGTCAATTTTTAGCTATAAATCAAACTTATGTTTTTTTAAATGGAACACCCTATATATTTTTCTTTCGTTTGGTTGAAAATATTATAAGCTTTATAAAAATATATAATACATTATATGTATTTTAAATAATAAGCCTAAAATTCATAATTTCACAAAATGTGTCTCGATACGACACTCTTGTTATTTTTTTAATGTAACACCCTGTATATTTTTTGTTTCGTTTGAATGGAAATTTTATAAGCTTTATAAAAATATATAATACATGATATGTATTTTAAATAATAAGCCTTAAATCCATAATTTCACAAAATGTGTCTATACGACACGCTTGATGAGTATAGTATAATCATTGTCTTTTAAACAACGGTATAAGTATTAGCAGGCAGAGACTATTAAGAATAATAGAATGGTAATTTTTTATTGGCAAGAGCTTTCAGTGGCAAAATTTATATTTTCTGTGTAATATTGTATTTTTTACGATGGCTTAAAATGAAAATTATCAATATTTTGAAAAATATGACATGTTAGTCTGCTTTATACAAAGCAATGAAAACTTCCGTGAAGCTTCTCAGCTATATTTCAATAAGTTTGTTTGAATATTTATTTACCTTTTGACTTATTTGGGTTTATTTTTTAGAAGTATCCTTTTAATTTATAGATATCCCGAAAGAAGGCATCCTGATCTTTTAATGTCTTCCGGAATAGCGAAAAAAATTGGTAGAACAAGGAACGTTGCCTCCGCCCTTACTGCGATTTTCCTTATTATACGTTTTTGGTAGGGGCCGGATAAACGTTCCATGTTCTCTTTATTCCGGAAAACATTAAATGACCAGGTTGTCTTCTTTCAGAATATCCATAAAAAATGATACTTAAATAAAAAATAAACTCAAATAAGTTAAAAGGTAAATAAATATTCAAACAAACATATTGAATAATAATTGAGAAGCTTCACAGGAGTTTTCATTGCTCTGTATAAAGCAGACTAACATGTCATATTTTTCAAAATATTCCTAATTTCCGTTTTCAACCATCGTAAAAAATACAATATTACACAGAAAATATAAATTTTGCCACTGACAGGTCTTGCCAATAAAAAATGATCATTCCATTGCTCTGATAATCTCTGCCTACTCATACTTATAACTTTGTTTAAAAGATAATGCTTATACTATACTCATCAAGAGTGTCGTATAGAGATACATTTTGAACAGCTTATAAAATGTCCATTCAAACGAAAGAAAAATATGCAGGGTGTTCCATTTAAAAAAAAAAACATAAGTTTGATTTATAGCTAAAAATTGACAGCTCACAGCAAAAATCTGACTACGCCACTGGGTTCTACGTAAAAAAGTATTTAAGAGTAAGTTTTTAGCTTTGCGATATGTTAAAGGATAACGGAGAAACGAGGGGGGTCCCAAAATGCATTATTTTCAATTTCGCCCTGTATCTCAGAAACGAAGCAGGCTATGAAAATTTTGTTTATACCATCGTTCTTTTCACAAAAAAGTAGCACAGTACTCTCTATCTTTACTCGTAAGTGAGATACCCCGTAATATCATCGAAAATGGGACACCCTGTACAATAGCGTATAAGTTAATTAAAGACCGCAAATAGCAGCGATCTGGCAAAAACAAGTACAGTATTTTACCTACCCACCGCCACCGCGTCCGCCACCGCTTTGGTTTGCGCCTCGCTTAAGTCTCCATCTCTTTTACCTTTTTTAAATTATCTTTATATTTTCTATAATTTAATATTTTCGAAAAACGGTCCTTTCGGATATTTTTCTTTTCGAAAAACTATCCATTCGAATAATTATCCATTCGAATAATTGTCCATTGGAAAAACTGTCCTTCGAAGAACTGACTTTCGGAAAATTGTCATTCGAAAAATAGTCCTAGATTCGTATTATTATAGAGCTTGACTTCGAGAATATTAGTGGCAATCCTTTTCTTACTGTCGATAAAACTTTGCATATGACTTACCTTCAGCTACAAGACTGGACGTCCTGCCTCCATGTTGTTTGAGTTTTACAATGTTTGCTCCAGAATCTGCTGATAAAGTAGCATACGATCTTCTAAATTGGTGTCCAGTAAATAAAGCTGGACTTAGTAGTTTCAAAAATAGCACAATAATTTTTGACAAGTTATCTTTAGATATATTCCAACAGGCTGAATACCACAACTACCATTATTATATTCAACGAGACACTAATTATGCCTAACATCCCGAGGACGTATATTAATATAACTATTAATAATATTAACGAAATTCTACCGTTCAGTGTTTCCTTCTGTCACAAACTCACGAGTCTCGTCTAGTATATCTCCAAAATGGTACATAGAAACGTTATTTTACCCTCTCGATAAGCACCACATATTCGGACAATCATTACAACTTTTGTCATTAAATATGTATTATCTTCAGCTCTTGCTTAAATCTGGGCTAAATTTTCTTTTGAGAAGACATTTGATTTTTTGATCTGATATCCCACTGACTGTCTCTTTGCAGCATGGTTTACTGCGCAGCATAAAATGAAGGATCCTCAATGTGGATGCTTTTGTTCATTTTCTTCCTTCAAAATAAGCCAGTAAAATCTTCTCGTTACCTTGTCTCTATATACTTTCCTTAGCGCCGCTTCTTAAATTTTTCATTAGCTAACTCATAGCACGGTCTGTATATTTCCTGAATCATTGATGATAAAGCACATTGTGCTGCATTTTCTATATCACGCCGCAGCTTGTTTGAGTCTGAATTAGACATTTTTTAATTTGCAAATAATTTTACTCTATATTGCCACAAATCAACGCATTTGACAACCCAAATTTATTATGGCTATCATAAAAACAAAGCTGTGCAGTTCCATTTTTGACTTAGGCAACATTGGTAACTGCGGAGATATCAAATTAGCTTTTTTGTAAGCGATTGTTAAGATTTGAAAGTAAAAAAAAATTCCGGAAAGCATCACAAAAGACCACACCAGGAATTGTGACATTTAATTCAAATAAGTTGAGTGACTATGTGTATAGAAAATGATACAGAAATTTTAACAACACGATAAAGTTACTAATGGTTTATTGCAATATATTTTGTGAGAATTGTTAATACTTGAAAAGCAACCATTCCCAGCCGTTTGGACGACATTTGGTTAATTGTTATTATAATAAAATGCTAGATAATTATAACTAAAATAATTATATATTATGGGTACTTAATCAATGCATCATTGGACAAATTCTGAAAACATCCCCACCAGTCTTAATAGAAAGGGCTACGACGCATGCATTTTGCCCGTGTCTACATATGGGTTAGAAACTCTAAACTTGAGGCATAAAAGTGCAGAACACCCCAGAAAAACTCAGAGCGATGGAAAGGTCCATGCTTAGAATCAGCCTACGAGAGGAAATACGAAATACAGAAATAAGAAGGAGAACGAAGGTAAAATACATCATCGAACGTGTAGCTGAAGTTAAGTGGTGGTGGGCTGGACATGTGGCAAGGCAGGACCCCAATAAGTGGACAATACGTCTGGTAAAACGGCGACCACAATAAACAAAAGGTAGTGTTGAAAGACCTCAAAAGAGATAGCTAAACGATATCAAACAGCATGTGGGTCGAAACTGGCACCAACTTGCCCAAGATAAGGACATGTGGAAAATTTTGGAAGAGGCTTATATCCAGCAGTGGATAAATGAAAGCTGACGAAGAAGAAGAAAAATAAATATCATTGCAACTATTCAATGGTGTTCTTTAGGATAAGTTGGATGCATAGCGCAAATATATTTTTTAAGTAAGGGTGAAGAGATTGAAGGTTGGCGGGCAAGGCATTTTATAACATAAATATAAAAATCAAAGAATAGAGGCAGTCAAAAGCGCAGACATCAAAAATTCTGGTAGCCGGAAGCGCCAGAAAAAGGGAAAATATTTTAAATTCGGGATATGTGCAAGGAGCTTTCAAAGACGAAAGTAAATAAAGGAAGCACTGATTAAAAATTAACAAAAGAAGAAGTTCTGCATGTCTAAGAACAGTGAAGAATATAAAAGTAGCAGGTACGGAAGAACTCATAGTCGAAAGAAAGGGTCAGATCTAAATATTAGCCGACCTATATATGGTAATATATTCAAGCGGAACATTACCTGATGAATAACTGCTATCAACTTTCCTGATGCTTCCTAATGAATCAAATATCAGGAATAACGCTAATTGCACTTCTAAAATTACTCTTCGTAAAAATCATGCATAATATATTATGTAATAATCTTTAACAAGACATAACTGATACTCGATTTGGAGTCAGAAGTGCTTTAGGCACAAAAGAAGCAAACTCTGTTTTCAATGTAATATCACATAGGTGCATGGAGATGACCTAAAAAGAATCTAAATGCTTTATAGACATTAATAATGCGCTTGATTAGGTCAAAGTATTTATTTTCGAGGCTACATTAGAACCAGAAAGTTGATCTAAGTAAAGAGCAAAGTACATCTAAATGCATCGAAATAGAAATAATTATAAACTAGGATTGATTTTTTTGACTAAACCTATAAAAGCTCTACTCAGAAGATATCATATTAACTGATGATCGGGATATTAGATTCAAATGCATTGTCTCTTGGTATTCACCAAGTGAGGAGTATGAAATCACATAGGAATGAAAACAACAAAGTTCATGTTAGTATCAACATCAACACAAAACATCAAAACAACTTATGAATTCATGATTAGAGAGTTGAAAGAATATAGTTATCTTCGTATTCGCTATGTGCGTTACACGACGCTACATCTGGTGGTAACAAATGTGGCGAATTTCTTAGATATGCAACACGTCAAGTACATGGGAAACGAGTGAAAATTCAAGAAAAATTGTTGATTTTAGTGCAATATAATTAGTTCTGCAGATAATGCGTTGTCATATGAGAATATTTATCGATTCGACTAAAAAAAAGGTAAGTTCGATATTCAATTTTGTGTGTATTCAGCATAACACTAAAACTTTGTAGGTTATGAAAGCGTTAAGCATGAGAATATTATAATAATAAAAAATAAACTTTAGAATGAATGAAGACGATTTAGAAGAAATTAATAGACAAACTGAAATTAAGTTATTAAATATATTTTTCAGGATTATTAGTGCAATGGACATGACAAAGGTTATGATATTTACTTTTGTAGTTATACGGCGTCAATCCACTTTCTTCTTTGAGCTAATTTTTGGAAAACAGTAAATTCATACTCACAATTTTTCGTATTATTCGCACAATTTTTGACACAGCATCTAAGTTAACCCATTATATCAAAGATTTCGATGTATTCCACGTGTATTTCTCCGACTCACGCGCACGATCGTTCCTCATTTACCCCACTACCCTGATGCACAGAGCGAATATGTGTAAATGAGGATAACGATAGCTCTGTGAAAATTAGAATATGGATAGAACACGCAATAAGTACAATCATGAAAATATAGGTGTCTTATGTGGCCAGGACCTCCAGTCTCCATCTAAAGGTTCAACTCACGTACATACTGTAAGTATTTTTTTATTACGCATGCATCATAATCAACGATTATCGCACGCTGCAGCGTGCATAAAATGATGTTTATGACGCACCTACTTTTTTAAAGGTTGCTAAAGAAACATTTGATCATGTCAAATGTGACAGATTAATATATTCGTCAATATATCCCTTAAATTTAATATTTAAAATATTTTTGAGATTATGATGCATTCGTAATAAAAAATAGCGTATGATATACGTGTATAAGAGGCCTTTAAAGCCCTTGCGACTTACAAAACACTCCGCTGCGCGTCGTGTTTTGAAATATGTCGCGCGTGTTTTAAAGGCCCTCTTATACACTTATATCATAATATACTATTATAGAGAATGGAAATATGGGCCATCAAATAAAATAAAGAGTGACAGCTTTATTTATAGATGCACACGCAAGGTCCCAAGTGTACCATGGGCAGACAAACCTACAATTCCTGTAGTCTTAACACGTATGAAGAAAAGTTTTACTAATCCTTAATGTGTAGAATATGTAATATGCCAGACATATTATAAACAAAAAGATCATAAGGAGAAACGTGTAGAAAAAAGATGACATATTTGGCAAAATAATCTGAGTATCCTGAATTCTCCCATAATCAACTACTAAGATCCAATGTATCAAAAATTCAAGTTGCCTAATGATTGAGAACCCTTCGAATGAAGACAGGATTTATAAAGGAAAAAGGGTGAATCATATTTTATAATTTGCGCAGGTGTATAAAATATGTTGTTGCTTTATTCACTAGAAAAAGGGAAGTTTAGTATTTTTGACCAGGTTTCACTATGACCTTTTATAAGATTTTTAATATTTAATAAGTAAATGCGAACTAACGTATTTATAAATCTAACAAAATTATCACTTTGGAGTTTTCCTCTCAAAAAATTCTAGAACTCAATAACTAGAGTTTTTTTTAGGTAATAAACGGTGTTGTAATTCAAGGCATTATGTATTAATGAAACCCTAAGAACCGTCCCAAGAATATAAACATATACTTTCTCTGTTTCTTTTGTAGAGGTACAGACTCATTTTTTACCTGCGAACAAAAGGAAACACAAAAAAAATCTAATCAGCTTCGTAATACTTCCCAAAACACAGAGCTTTTATTTTTAATATTACGTTATAACAACCCCATCAGGAATAATGTTACGAACAAGAAAGCCTAGTGGGTAATCTTTCGGGGCTTATTAGTACAAAATGTGAGAACTGCGCTACGTATATTATATAAAGGTTTTACCCTGTAGCTGGAATACTGTGTAGTGAGATCGAAATCAGAGGTATATTTGAATTTTCTGAATGAACTTGAATATCGCTTACTGCAAAACTGACATTAGATATTGTTCAGATTCCAATTAAAAGAAATTCAAATATACATATATTAAAATATGAAGCCATTTTATACGCTTTTCTCTCCGTAAGGAAGTATTTTCCTAATGATAGTATGTATAGAGTAGACTCTAGTTTAATTGGATACGTTTTTAGCTTAAGCGTCTAATTTAACAGACATGTGAGCTTAAACGTCTTATAAATCGAGTGCTTTATTTTTTCCCTATTTTGCAATATAGAAAAAAACATACCGTCTTTTAGTGGACCATATTATCAATTACCTTCAAAGCTAAAAGATTTTAGGAAAACAATATTTGATAGAAGTTACGCTTGTGACTGAATACGTAAATAAAATTATTTTTGGGACCTGTATATGAATAGTGTCTTGACTAAACCTATAATCAACTGATAAAATCGTTTTAATGTTTTTTTTTATTAACTACTTATGTTCCATTCTATCTCGGTTATGAATTTGTTCTAGAATTCACTTCACCCATTTGATAAGCTTTTTTCTACGTAAGGAACTATTTTCCTACTGATAATAAGTATAGAGTAGAGTACTAGTTTCATAGGATACGTGCTTTATAATTTTTTTCGTTTTTTTTCCAAAATGGAGAAACATACTTTGTGCTTTAATGTATCATACTAATAATTATCTACAAAACTATTAGCAATTCGCAAGAATTTATTTGATAAAGGTTACTGCTTTTACCTAAATAGATGGTTAAAATGTTGCACTTATGCACTTATTTCGGGTAGAACCTGTTTATAATTAGAGTTTTGACTAAACCTAGTACCAACTGATAAAATAGTTTAAATACTTATTTTATTAACTATCTATATTTCATTCGTTCTCGATAATGAATTTGTTGAGGAATTCGTTTTCTTGGTCGCCTTGAACTAAATGAATGTATAAATTTGCTAATTTTTAAATGAAAGGGCGACTAAAAAAATATATAAAATAGTATATAAAGATACTAGTTTTAAAAACCATATTTTTCCGCACTAGCACGAAAATAGGAAACGACCCGTGTGCGAACAGTTTCCAAACGTGCGAGTGCGCTACATGTCTTTTAGAACGTGTATTTTATACTATTTTTAATATTTAGCACGTTTTTTAATGAAAAACATTAATTTATTCTAGTCGCTATCAAAAGGTGGGCGGCCATCTTGTCAATTTTGATGGTTGTTTTATTAGGAATCTCATTCAAAGCGGTTTCGAAATTTTTGCCAGTGAGCATCGACATTGAACAATTTTGTTAATATCATAGCAACCAGTCAACAAAAGTAGTGTCTAAAGCGGTTCTTTTCGACACTTATTTGCGTATCGAAATGGAATCATTTTAGAATTTTTTTTTTTTTAATAAATCATGAGACAAAAATTTTGGAGGATGTTGTTTTAAAAATAATATTACTTGTCTCCTATTGATTATAGCCTAATTATTAATAGGACAGAATAAACTTGATCGAGAGTTAAAACTTTAAAGTTTATGAGGTATATAGATAATGCTTTAGGCTTTCTAGATATGTCTAAATGTCAATTTGTAAGAAAATTGATTTTTTTAAGTGAAAGGGGCACACAGAGCCCAAAAAGTAATTAATACATCACGAAAGTAAAGTTTTATAGGATCTAGTTTGGGTTAATTAATTAATATTCTGGTACTTGCCTCCGTTTGAAACTAATCTAATTATCGATAGGACAAAATAAACGCGTGACCAATCGAGAATTGAAACCTAAAGTCTATGGAGCTTATTAAATATGCTTTAGGCTTGCTTAATAAGCCTAAATATCAATTTGCAAGAAAAGAGATATCCCTGTGTTTGAAAATAAATGACTCATACATAAGTATTGGAAATAACGGACGAGAAGTGAAATGATTTTGAAAATAACTAAATCTCAACTTAAAAAAAGCATGTGTACAGCTAATCCCTAAATCAATTTTGAGCTAATTATTTTGGCGGAAACATAAAGCGGGAAGTGGTACGTGTAAACCCTTTAAATGGCACTCTCATTATTATGTGAAACGGCTCGGTGGTATAAAATTATGTCTAAAATGACGAGTAAAAGCGTGTTTCATATATGATTTGTATCTTAATTGGTATAAGTAATGATGGTAAGCAATATATGAATGATTTAGGTACTAGAAGAAAATAGGTACATTCATAAGCCCATTGCTGTAAATTGGTCTTGAAATTTCTATGATATTTATTTTACTCCACTGCTTTCATACGCAGATGCAGGTTTTTCATTAAACATAAGCCCTATTCAACTTTGTATTACTTTCAAAACTACACTATATGCACGTCTTTTAATAATATGATCTTAAAGCTCCGGAAAGAATAATAATGCAGGCGAAGAAGCCTGGTGCCTGTAATCTTGCGGGGTTTATCAGTACAAAATGTGAGTGTTAGCGTATAGGTCTTGCTCGTAAACCGAGATAATGCGTGGTAAAATAAGATACTCCGTTACCTTATTTGCTACTTCTGAGCGTGCCATATATCACTGATTAAAAAAGTAAGTATATAAATAGGAATATAATGCTTACTTATAGAATCTAGAGTTATATTTCCATATGTGCCAACGATTGAATGGAAAAGCGTGTACGATGCAAGAGAGGTCTGGTAATATATCGTTTGGATTCGCAAAGTCACGTGCTCATAAGGTTAATAGAGCATAATACATTCAAAAATGCATAGAGTAATAACTGGAAAAATGTTAAAGCTCTCCGTTATTTTCTCTTTCTCTTAACGATCTCGTATCTTTTCACAGACTCAAAATTGGCATAGTGGACTATGCCAATTTTTTAACCAACTCGAATCTCAGAAAGGGGCGAATTCACCACTCTCCTGGACCTTTTTCTAACCACCAATCCTGACCAGTACACAATTACAGTTGCTCCGCCATTAGGTACTTTCGACCACAAACGTATTGCAACGGTTTGTGAATCGCTACTTCTATACAGAAGGATCCACTGGCAATACATCTGCAAACTGACAGGATCTAAGGGAACTTATATTTTCCTTGGCTCGACGTCTACCTTGGCACTGACGATCCGTCAGTCCGCTGCAAAGAGATTACGCAAGTAATCTCCTCGGGAATTGAAGCATATATCCCAAATTCCATCAAGTTACAGTCAAAAGGAAGTCCTGGGTCGACAGAAGATGCGAACGAACTGTAGGTAGGAAACATCAAGCCTGCAAGTGCTGGTAGCAAAATTAGACCGCCGAAAATCGCAATTACTTTGTCGAAGCGAGAAACGAATGCAAACGTGTGATCGACGAAACTAAGGACAAACACAATGAAAGGATCAGGAATAAACTTTTGCAATGCCTCAATGGCTCGAGGAATTTCTGGTCGGTAGCAAAGGCAGTAAGTAATAACTTCACAAGAACATCTCTCCCATCTTTGACAGACGAACCTGGCATCAGGGCGACTACAGCCAAGTAAAAAGCAAACATGCTTGCCAAAATATTTCATCGAACTCTACCTTAGATCCAAAATAAGGCGCTCTCCACCATACCGAACATCAACACTACCATGGCAGAAGTTAAGTTTCATCACCGTGATATTCGCAAAATCCTTAAAGAAATAGATATGCAAAACGCATCAGGATCGGATGGAATACCTGCCATCGTGTTAAAGAACTGCGCCAACGAACTAACACCCGTCTTTTTCCAGGCTTTTTTCTTTGTCTTACCGTTAAGGGATTTACCCATCTTCTTGGAAAATCGCTCGAGTGCAACCTGTTCCAAAAAAAGGCAAGAAACGCCCTCAAATTATCGCCCAATTGCCTTGCTTCCAATGATCTCCTAAGTCATGGAACGTGTATTCAATCAGCAACTACTCCAGTACCTCGAAAACAACAGAATAATCAGCGGTAATTAAAACGGCTTTCACAAACAGATAACGACAGGAGATATATTGGCCTATGTCACTCATATATGGTGAAGGGCAATTGATAGCTACGAAGAGTCTCGAGCAATTGCGTTGGATATTTCAAAGGCATTCGACATAGTTTAAAGTGACGGATTGCTAAACAAACTACCGTCCTTCGGCCTGCCAGACTTTCTCTGCAGCTGCCTTGCCAGTTTCCTTAAGAACAGATCTCTGCACGTTGCGGTTGATGGACACATCTCATACATTCACCATTAACGCGGGCGTGCCTCATGGGGCAATACTTTTACCAACTCCGTTCCTCATCTATATTAATGACCTACTGACCGGAATGAATAATCCTGTTTACAGTTTTGCAGATGACAGTACCCTTGTCTCCCAATTTAGATCAGAAAAACCTTTACCAGCGACTGAGACTCATCACCGCAGACAGGAGCAGATTACAGCAATTAATCAAGACGTGGAGAAAGTTTAAACTTGGGGCGACATAAATTTGGTCCAGTCCAATGCAGCAAAGGCCCAAGCAGCCACGTTTACCAAGGGGGTCCACGGCGGGCCCTGACATAATTATGGCAGGATAGCCAGCAATATGTCCTGGCATGACCACGTTGCTAACATTGCAAAATCAGCCTCCCAGATGCTTGGTGCGCTATTTCGCAACAAAAAACTGTACACACCGCAGCAGTTTCTCTTGCTTTACAAAGCGCATATAAAACCGTGCTTGGAATATTGTTCACACATCTGGGGTGCATCAAAGCACACCGTAAAGCTACTGGATTCCGTTCAGAAGAGAGCTGTGCGTCTTGTCAGCGATCCGGAGTTGACCCGGAGTCTGGATAGTCTGGAACACATGTTCCCAGGATTTGGCCCGCCACATCCCGCCCCCTGGCAACGCCTGTCAGACAGTCGCGACAGACGGCAAGAGCGCACCAGTTCGTCGTACAACTAGAAACACCTAGAACATCGCTTTACAAGAAGTGCTTTGTCTGGCGCACTGCATCACTGTGGAACTCCCTCCTAGGATATCCAGCCGTTCGGCGAGCGCCGTAGGATCTCTCTTTAGTGTATGTGCCACTGCTATAAAATAAAATAAAAGACATGGCACGTGAGGAGATGGCCGAGTGTGACCGGGGGGCAAATTTGGCCAATATGGAAGTAAGCTTCCAATGATATTTATAACAAAGTGATTATCTTTTCTTTTGAACTACTTTTCCTTAAATCCTGTTATTATTAATATTATTATTTACGTCCAAAGTTGTTTCCTTCGATTATTCCAGGCAGACTGCGTTATATTCACATTAGCCATATTAATGTGGTCCCCGCCGCCTTTCATTGAGGGCCAAATGCATGACGGTGTCTCTAAGGGACGAAGAGTGGGAGAACGAGGGATCTTCATTGTGAGTTTTATTTTTAGAATCATAATTTTTATCTAACCCCGTTTTACTTCACAGGTTTCGATTATTGCAAATAATATATTATATTGTATATAATATATTTTATCGCAAATCTTATGCAGAAATAATGTAATCAAATCCTTTATAGGTGCCGATAAACAAATTGCTCGTCATATTAAATGCACGAAAATGTTGTCTATTTGAAATTAAGACCCGACTTTTCGTCAAGGAATTTATATTTTCACGTTTTGTCGGGCAGTTCAGTTTTCATACTGTTCCATGAATGAAATGAGTGGTGACATGAAAAGTTATGCTAGTCAGTAAGCTATCTTTGTAACCGTTTTCTCGTTTAAGTTACGAGTTCTAAATGTGAAATGTAGTAATAAAATTTGTTGGGATAAATATGTGTAAAGGAAAATGCATGGGTAATCTCTGAATTTTTACCACAGGGAATTAAAATCTTTATGCTTGAAGAAGAGCAAATTAGTTCTGAAGTGAAGTAAATTTACTTTATTAAAATGAGTTTAAGAACATAGATATTACATATGCTAATCTACCTACAATTAATATTTTGAAGGCACAATTTTAAAGAAAACATTTTATTTAAGCTTTGTAAACACTTAGATTGATCCAACCACTTCCAATTGCTGTTTACAAAATTTAAACCCCCAGTAATTTTTTTATTGACATTTAAGCCAATAAAGCTGCAAAATTATGTATAGTCCGCCATTAATTATTCTTTTGACTTCAGGTCTGGCTCGTTGATCATGCCCTAATATATCGGGTAAATAACGATTACTTTTGTCATTATGTCCAGTGAGATTTTATTACGCAAAAAAAGATGCTTGCATTATTCAATTCAATTGGTAAATTTCTGACATATATCCCGGCAGTTGTTAAAGTACTATTTTAACAACGAATATCTTAATCTTAATTTAGTTGATTGGGGGCTACATACTACGTAGGTTTGCGTGAGAAGCAGTAACAATGTTGCTGAATAAGTATCACATTTCAAAACTTCAGAAGCTCAATTTGCTACACGATATATAGACGCATGGGATATTAAGTGATTTATTATATCTATTTTATCGATATTTTGCGGTGTATTTTATCGCAAGACAATACAAGTAGGATAGTTTCTGCCATATTACCATCAATTAATTAAATGATAGTGCTGCTGTTAGCGGGCGAAGCTTTTATTTGTAAACGAGCAAGAAATTGTGTCAATATTCGGAATAAAAGGGATTTTTTGCAGCCTGGCCACAAAAAGTACCATTTTTACTCCTAATAATACGATATGCTATTTTCTCGCGAAAAACATTTTTCATGATGATCTTGTAATATTGTGTAATGAGTCTTTACGTCTTTATTTTCACATTATTTTATCACACGATATATGTAAAAAGTTCAACAATGGGAGATTAATATTATCAAATAGAAGTATTTTTTTTCGTACTATATCTTGAAATTACTTGCCGCAATTTCGTTTTTAAGTAAAATATAACCCAAAATCTCCCATAAAATTGGCAGCTGCTTATCGCATGAAAAATGTCCAAATAGATTCACCTACTTACCACAGAAACTATGATATGCTAAACGTAAAATTCTACCTCGAAATCTCCCATAAAAACTCCCAGAAACTGCCTCTCATTACCAAATAATATCCACATTTTCCGATCCTAGTCAATTTTCCAACCTCAATGCGATTTCAGTAAATGTCAAAATAATGGAAAATGTATTCCTTAAATTTTCCATGATGGATCCAAAAGCAAAAATGTCTATTGAAACTGGTAAAATTTCCGAACTATTCAAAAGCTTGCCGTTTTGGTCTCAATTTAACCTCGGAAGTTGTCATAGAACTTTTTTGTAGCAGAGATCACGGGGTTTACGAAGCTGATATTGATTTCTTGCAAATTACCATGGGCCGGCTAGCAAATACGCTTAAAATAAAATTTTCCGATTGAAAATAAAAAAAAAATCATCAATTCGACATGCACAAGAGTTTGGTTGTTTTAGATTTTCGATTTTCAAGCAATAAAATATTAAGTGGTGATGTGAGACATGTAACCCAATTCCGACACAATGCGATGGCCCCGAGCTGTCGTCATGGATTCCAATATTACATGTTTATATTATTTTCGATATATTATTATTGTTATGCTTACTCTACATATTTACACTAACCTACTTATCAGAAATACCTAATTGAAATACTTTTAGAAGTCACTTAGCAATTTTATTCACTATCTTTTTTTAGTCAAAAGAATTTATACTTTAGTTTTAATAAAGTTAGTTTTTAAAAAGTTGTGTTTCAACTTAAAACACATAATTATTCGTGTCGTATCAAAACTGGAAATGGCGAAAAGTTTAAATTCTACTAGTTCGTTCGAAATTTTCAAAATGTCTTCTGAACCACTTTTTGGCGTAGATTCTCCCCAAGCAATTATTTTTTTTTGCAAAAAAGTTAATTTTTTCGACCTTTTCGAAAAAAAGAATTAAGAGAGAGAATTTTTCTCCTAAAAATTCCCCACCAAACCATCGTTTCAGTTTGTTCCATCCTCACTACTTTTTTGGCGCTAGAACGAACCAAAGAGAAACCTTTTTTTATAAATATACACGGCCGAAAAAAAATATATAGCCATTTTCCGATTTTTATCAATTTCAATAGGGTTTGGAAGTCCAGAAAATGTAATCAAAATTGTTTATTTTTTTCAATAGTAATCGTGTATCAGAGCGAAATAAAAAAGATGCAGATTCGATTTAATAACTCCCAAAGGGAAAATCTATTATCATCAAGAGCAACTTTCCATCAGCGGCTCCCCATGTGTTAATTGTCTAAAAACGTGACGTGGCCCCAATTTCGACATCTGACTGTTTCTCTATCTGGCTTGGCTGAACTCAATACCGACTTTAACGCAATGTCTTATACACTGCCATAAAAAGCTTTGCTAAACACGCCTAAAGAAGCGTTTAATTTAAAAAATGGTGTCATTGAGGAACATGTAATTTCAAGTGAATTTGTAATATGAATTCTACCACTTCAACCAGGTCAACTTTTCTTAAAGATTAATTACACAAACAATTTTATTCTTTGAGATTAATCAGTAATAAAATTTATAGTTTTGCGAACTATGATAATGTAAGATTAACTAAAATATGACTTGTTTTTATGACTACATATTTAAGAAATTATAAACACTTTTTTAGGTATTAACTGGGTAATATTTTACCTAACGCAATAATCAAAAAAATTATTATTTATGAAGAAAAATATTAAGTTACAATAAAGCATAATGACTTGAAAAAAAAAATATTTAACTGTAAGCAAATAGTTCGTTTTGCATTGCGAATAAATATGATGGAATGAATTTACCAACTTACTTGTTGCTTTGTAATTTTACTCATTTCTGGTCAGTCCAAATATATATGATTTAAGGTGATAGGGTTCCCCTGGAAGCAATCTAATATTCTATCAATGCTTTATGTATTTTCAGGTAATCAAGTTAAGATGTTTATCACTTAATATAAAGATAGCGTGTTGGCGTGTGCTGCCGTGGGTAGCTGTTAAATTGTATATTCATCAAATTAGAAAAAGAACTTTGCTGGATTGCGAAAGAAAATGCGCTGTAAAAAATAGGTCGTGTTGTCTGATATTGGTGATATTATATTGCCAAATAGTTAACCTAGATTTACCGATGTAAATATTATTACTGATATAACTTTCAATTTCAGTTCATTCAGTCTTCGGATCAATACTAAAAAAATGTTAAATAGTATTTTAAGGGAATATATTTTGCTGCCACACGTTTCATTGCAAGTTTAAATGAAAATTTTCTTAAAGTGTTAGTATGAATATTATATTTATGACATCTTTATTTTACAGTTTCTACCTTCAAAATAATGGTGCAGTTCTCGCACTGTGGCCTTTCTTATTTTAGGGCCATAAATGATAAAGGACTGATATCAGACTAGTTTTGTGTATATAAATTTCAACAGAAACTTTCGACGAAGCTTCCTTTAGAAATTCCACTAAAATTTCTTTTACCAAAACTGATAACAATGGAAAAGTCTATGGCCGTCCATTCTCTATAATGTATGAAAACTGTTACCTAACTTCATTGTTCAAAAGTTTAATAGTTGGAATACAACAGACGATATAAATGTACGTGCAAGTGAACTATGTAGAATCTACAAGATTCGATAGTGGCTGCAGCATGCATACCTCAGGTTTATTCATTCAATCTACTAATTTTCTGCGAGTTTAGAAATGGTTTTGAATATACTTCTGAAAAAGCTATATTAATTTTAATAGGTTTATCGATATTATGCTTGGGAATAAGCATTGACAAATTCCTGAATATTTTTTATCAGACACTAATTAATGTATAGTTGTATCATAAGTGAAAGCTATCTATCAACTTGTGTTTTCATGACAAGAGTTTTCTGCTGCGCTACCTACTTTCTTATAAAAAGAATAAGAGTAATTTTGGGGGTTGATCAGTATTTTTTACTGTATTTTATATTTGCTTTCAAGAAATAGGCCTGTTGTTACCATTGCCTAAGCATTTTAGTGGTACAGCAGCATGGTATTTCTTAAGTTTGTGGTATTAATTATATTTCTTAAGAAATATCATCTGAGTATTGTAAATTCCGATGAATAGATTTTTTTGTTACGATATCTAGTAGCAAATTATTTTCGGTTGTAGACGCTCAAAATGTAAATTATTTATTTGTTCAAGACCATAATTTTTTAAGAGTGCATTGAAAATAATTTTTAAAACATGTTTTACATTATGATTAGCGCATCCGTCGATATGTGCTACATGTTTTTGTTCAATACCATATTCCAAAAAACTAAGTGGCGCATGAACGATTTTTTATTATAGGTTTCTAGAAAAGCATCCTTATTTTTTTTTTTATTAATATATTAAAGATTATGTGAGTCACAGATAGAACATTTATAACTTGTCCTTGGGGATATAAAATTCCACCATGATTTAATTTATTAATGAGATCAAATTTGTCCTCAACAATAAATTGCTCGCCATATACCAATTTTTGTTCACAGTTGTCACAGTTTAGTTTTTTAAGGTAATATAGCAATAACCACCTAAATATGTAATTAACGGCAATACATCTTTGATATCCTTAAAGTTATCATCATTTATTAAAATTTGAGAAAAGTCTTGTTAAGAGCAATTTTCATCTGAGTCATAATCAGGTAGCTCATAGAACTTTTAACATTAATAAGGTCAAAAGCTGCGAGACTGAATTATTAGTATAGATTAAATTCTAAGTCTATTCCCTGTCTCATATGTCGCACAGAAATATGATAATAACCACCTGCATTCGCCTGTATTTATCAAATCTATCTTGAAGAGGTTCTGCTTGAAATTTCCAAACTTTGGTAGTTAAAATGTTGAAAATTTAACAATAAACTCCCCAAAATTATCAAAATGTGGACATGCTGTAAAATTATCAACTGGACATGCTGTTGTTTCTGTTCAATCCTCCTGCAGAACTGAGGAAGGAATTAATTTTTCAAGTTGTTGAAATTGTACTATTAATATAAGTGTAAATAAATAAAATAGAAATGTTTATTGACGTTTTTTTGAAAATATTGTCATTTTACTTTTAACACCATTGTCATAAAGTAAGTATTTTAAAGCACTTAAAGTAATATTTTTAAGGCTAGTAGACAGTGTTAAAAGTTCCATTTTTAACATGTGTGTAGAAAAAATATGTCTTTCTATTTTTCGTTGTAACTTTAACTATGTATTCTTAATAAATCTCTACTAAACAAAGTACAACTCGAAACAGTAAAGAGAAAAATAACTCTGTATATGCAGTATGCATCATATAACCGGTACCGTAGACCAGGGTTACTTTGACTTTGCAGTCAACTTTGACACCGTTCGAGACAACTTTGAGATGAATGAAATTTAAAGATGCACGTATGGGAATAAACGGTATACAAGTGGGAAGCTGGAGGATTTAGACAAGTAAGAGTGTGGTGGCTTAATACTATAGCGAAGAAACAGTCTCCAAAGTTGTTGAAGACTTTCGTTGTGAGACACTTAGTAATAAAAAGCAGGTGAGTTAAAATATAAAGTTGGGAGAATTATCATCGATTATAGGATTCACAAGAAGCATGGAGAAAAACATGGTCGCCCTACAGTTTTGACGCCCGCGGAAGAGAATTGACTGCAGAAAAAAATGGGGATTATCTCAGACTGACGGCATCCATTGAACAAGGATGACATTCGAGAGGACATTCATACATTTGTATCCAAGCAGGGTAGAAACGTCCCTCAGTGGCATAACAACAGGCCATATTATGAGTTTGTCAATGACTTCGCATGGTAATCACAAAATATTTGGAGAACTTAAGACCTGCATTTGTAGGAATTCGCTCAGACGTCATTTAGAACTATGACGAAACGAACATAACGGACGACCCTGGTGTCAGAAAAGTCCTTGTATCACGGGGGCGTATTTGAAAGAATTCAAGAACATTCGAAATCTTCAATCAGCTTAATGTTTTGTGGCACTGCTAACGGTGAAATTCACCCTCCCATGGTTGTATAAAAGTCTAAAAACCTTTAGGAGAATTGGACCAAGCGCGGGCTACCAGTAACCGTCTACAGAAACAGTAGTTCTGGGTGGTTAGAGACGAATTTATTCGAGGGATGGTTCTTGAAAATAATTCTTACAGATATTACGGAACACAGGATATGAGACGAAAAACTAGTGGTGATTGAGATTAATTCCGAATCTCACTTTTCGCCTGAAGTTGTCAAAATTGCAGTGGTTAACAACATTTATTTCACACATGCTTGAACCTCTTGATGTTGGTGTGTACGCGGCCTTGAAAAAACAATGGCGAGAATTTCTTGACAGGTGGATGCAAGGATCTCCAAACTAAGCCAAACCAAAAATATTTCCAAGAAAATGTTGGCTCAAGCGATCTTCTTCAACATCTGGAATAACGAAAAACCCAGGACAACTTCCAAATAAAAGCCTAAGTCGCAAACTAAGGCATTTCGAAAGTTTTTCAGATGGCGACGACGACGTATTGTTGAGTAAATTAATGAAGCTGAGAGGTGACAATAATATTAGGTCACAAGAATCCATCCTATGAATGAGAGATGCGCAGTTATTTCTAGGTACCTATTTGTAGATTAGAAAAACATAAAATATATATTTATTTTTTAATTAAATTTCTATCTAGAATATTAATAAATACTATATCGGATATCTTGAACTTCTATGAAAACTAATGCCATGGTAATAGTTGCGGGAGGTAACTTTGAACTTCAAACACGGGGTAACTTTGACACCTTTTTGAAAAAAAAATATATTACAGTTTCTGAAAAACTAAGGAATGTCAGTTAGCACAAATCTCAAAGCCAAGACATTAATTGGTAAGATCAGATAAAATAATTTTGAATTAATGCTATATTTATTGTGTATTATACGAAGAACCTCTCAAAATGAGTAAAAGTGACACCGGTTTACGGTACTTGCTCCCTGTATATAATCTTGGTAGCTGAAATTATGACTGCTGCAAAGTAAAGGAAGTAATCATGTAATTATTCTAATAATTGTTGATTAACACGTAAAGCGCCTCCATCTCTCATTCTGCTAACAAAATTTAATTCGATATGGCCATGGGGGTGGATGCTATCCGGCAGATCAAAAAAATGTTTCTGGCCGCGCCCGATTTCAGTGGATGTCAATGAGAACATTTTAGACAAAACGTGGGTATACTTGGTTTTGGAATACGATGCTCCCACATATTTTTAAATGGAAAAATATAAATATCCATAAGTATTTCTTTAAAGAACATTTACTTAGAATATGTGACATGGAACTCAAAGAAACATAAGCTTCTTTGACATATATTAGAGCGAAAATTTTGTCACTGGTGCTCTATTTTTTGCAACTTGATGACCAGATTCTTCTGAAATTTTGGCATAACATCTGCTATATGACCTTGTCTTCTCGCAATCTTCCAGAATGTGGCCAGACATCCTTCCACCTTCATTCTGGGGGTTTTCGTCAGATTCTATAAGATTCTTGATCACTTCTTCTTGGAATTTGGTAATAGAAATTTTGTTTTGGGGAACTTGCTGATGCAAGATGTAGGTCTTGACTAATGCGGATCCAACAACCAGCTCTTTTGCTAATTTGCGGTACCACTTACCCCCGAGGCGCAATGATGAATTATATGATCTCATTTGATCAAGCAGTGTTTGCTCTCGATTTAGTTCTCTTTCTTATCCGCAGCAAATGGCAAGATCGTAAATGTAGCCATTTTCCAAACATAGTGTGAACAGTTTTAAGTTTTAATCCGAATTTAAGGCGCTTGTTGGACATATTATATTCCTTAAATTTTAACCTTCCTTTGAAAAGCACTAAGGTTTCATCTATACATATAAATTCGTCAGGAATAATTATAGCTTGAAGATATTTTAGAAGCTTTGTCAACTTTAATTTTTGGGACTCCGACTTCCGGTGAAACGAAAAGTCTGTTTTTCTTTTTGGTATTTCGGGATCTTGATAGTTCACTACCCGATGGATCTTATTCACTTATATCAGGTGAAAAATCGTGTTCACTAGCTGACAAAACATCTCATTATGTGTTCAATGCTTTTTGCTCTTCCTTGTAACTTCCCATTCTGAACACAAATGCAAAAAGTTCAAATCATGTAAATATAAGAATGTCAATGCAAGTCCTAAATTGTAACATACAGGAATCGGCAAGATTCCTCGTCGGATAGTAAGAAACGGAAACGGCCCGTCAGAATAAATACTAATCTGCAAAGTGCAAACACGGAAATCTACAAGAATGCGTGTCAGTTGGATTTCCTCTCCAGGGCTAGTAAAGTAAATTAGCCGCTTGCGGCTCCACCACGGCCTCAAGCGATAATCCGACGACGAAATAGGACGCTATTTTGGAAAATAACTTGCTTAATGCCTGTGTCCAATAATTTTATTATTGTTTGACTAAAATAACGTAAGACAACAAAAAGTTGTAACCAAAAAGACAATATTTGTATTTCTATTGGGGCACTCTACGTGTTAGTAAGTCGAGTTCCCTATGATTTGAGACCACGAACAAAATATATTTTTTGTCATACGCTCCCAAAAATAGCTCTTTTACGGACTCATTTGAGTCCGTAAAATGCTTCTTTTTCTACGAGCGTGCGCAAAGTAGCTACTTTGCGCACGCTACTCAGTGCGCAAAGTAGTACTTTCCCGCACGCTATGCGGGAAAGTGTGCGGGAAAGTAAAATTCTCTAAAATCACCAGAGACAAGAAAATGTTCATATATTTTTAGAAACTTTACACTTTTGGACTTTTTATGCAATATAAGAAACCGTTTTAAGTCATAATTATACTCTTTTCCTTAAAAATTTCCGTAATTCGCGATATTGTAACTTACACCAAAAGCCATATATTTTGAAATCCTCGGTATAGTAGTAAAAAATGATGTCAAGCAACAATACTTATAATTGTCAGATTGACAGATTTTAAACAAATCTAGGTGTAAAACGAAGTATCCCAAAAAACATAATTCTCAGCTTCGCTAGAAAGCCTTAAGAAAATTTATAGTTCTAATGACCCCAAGATTTACCAGAATGTATCCTGGCACGTGGAAGAAAAATGTGATTGATCGAATTATTTATGCAACATAAGAAAACCGTTTAAACTCTTAATCATTCCCTTTTCTCTCAAAGCTTCCGTAATTCGCGATATTACAACTTAAACCAAAAACCATATCTTTTTAAGTCATGTCAGGTCAACAATAATAGTCATGTAAAGCAACAGTAGGTATAACTGACAGATACTTTTTCTTTTATTTAAATACGGGTCATTATTATTCTGTGCTTGTTTGGACCGCGCTCGTAGAAAAAATATTGTTCCTAACACTTGCGCAAAGTCACTTCTCCGCACTCGACTGATTGACCGAACTCCGCTTGGCGTCGTTCGGTCAACATCAGTCGCGTGCGGAAAAGTATCACTTTGCGCACTTGTTAGGAAAATAACTATTTTAGGCCTAGTCCCTAAAAGTCGTCATGGCAACTTTTACGGACTATTCCAAAATTCCTGAATATGTCTAAATGTCAAATTTCGAATGACATGACAAAATTGTCAAATAGTTGCTACGATATCAAATTCGAAGCTAACTTTGTCGTACATTATGATTTCAAAAATTATGGTAAATTTGCAAATTTAGGCGTTCTGAAGAATTGCAAAGAGCGTATAAATAAAAATTAAATTTTGGGAGCGTATGACAAAAAATAGTGTTTGTCACACGTACGTAAATGAAGTTTTTCAGGACTCATCTGCTATTCCGGACTCGGCTAACGCCTCGTCCGGAAACAGCAATGATTCGTCCTGAAAAACTCCATTTTAGGTACTTGTAACAAAAATAACTCTTGTTGTCCTAATTTTATCAAAGAATGATATATAATAAAATGATAAAATAAGTCCCCTTTCTAAATATCAGTCACCGTGGACAATTTACGGAGATAGGACCCCAGATATCTAAGAAAATTCCATTTAGTACTTCAAAGACGAATGAGTAAATATAGCCTATTGTAAATGAAACCAGTTCTTGCTGATAAAGAAGAACTTGTTTCATTTGCCAGAAAGGAATCCATTCAAAATGACCGAGCATCAATTACTAGGCTTATTTTGTGAGTTACGAACCAGCGTTTTTTAAAAAGAAAAATAGCATTCATTAGCTCACATTGTCTACTAGACATTGGGCCACAAAAGTCAGCCAATTTATGTTTTTTTTTTTTTATTACTAATAGGTAGCCAGAAAAACTGCTTAAAAGGAAGCTTTTATACTTGCTATTTTAAAACAAGAAGCTAAGTAGGTCCGCATTTATTTATGGAAACAAACTATTAATTTGGGTGTCCTTCCTAAGTTTGACAACTAAATGCACTTCTGTTATTCCTCCCTACAACTATCAGCCATTAAAAATAATTTCTCGTCTACTGGATTTGCCAGGAAAAGAATATCAATATTGGAAAAGTTTGCAAAGAAATGTTCTAAATCGTTTATTGGATAATTAAATTTCAGTAGCCAAGAAAGAGCTTTTTCATCGTTCCGAGAAATAAAATACAAGCGTCCTTGTCGGAAATCCAATAAAACAAAGTTATAAAACATCAGAACTGTAAAACTAATAAACCGATGCTAAATTAATATAAAGTTGGAAAAGTTTTCCGCCAGAAATCTATACTAAGCAGAAAAATTTTTAAGACTCTTTACAAAGTTTCACAATATCTCGAGTCCTCGTAATTCTCTTTGTTTCAGATGTTTCCGTTTTACCTTGAGATATTTTGTGAGAAGGTTTATAGAGAAAGAAACATATAGAAGTATTCGCCCGGATAGTATCGATTATTTTGCAACTGAGAGTTTGATACGTAACATGTGTTAACGATGAGGTATTTTTGAATTGCGTCACTATCGACTTTGCTATGAAGTGTTTTTGTGGGGCAATAATTCCTATGCTTAAATATATTTTACAATATAGAAAATGTCGATTTGAATTTTAACATGCTTTTAGTGAGTGTTTTAAGCTGTTGCTTTGAGATTAAGCTGATGCCCTGTTAAGAATACACTGAACATTTACCTGTAATATAATAAGCTACATGCTGAAGTATATATAGTCCGAGAGGCGACCGTCATAATAGTGTGGTATCTGAACTGTCAGGATTTTGCATGATAAAAAATATTGTTTAGTTGGGCCGAATATATAAGAAACCGTTGATCGGCCGAGTCTGGCCTTGACCAGTAATTAATTATACAGGGTCTTTCAAAAAGTTCGCATCATATGGAAAACTTTTTATTATTGATTTCACAGAAATTTCTATTCTTGACAAAAGTTGGTGCTTAATTTTCTACAGAAAAAATAAAGCTTTTATTAAGATAAAAATAAAAGTCAAATACTATTTTTTCCAAAAGTGCATCGTTGCTGAAAAAAATAAGAACAAAATTAAGAAAATGAGGGTTTTTTCAATAATCGTTATGAATTTTCTCAGCAACAGTGCACTTTTGGAAAAAATTGTATTTGACTTTTATTTTTATCTTAATAAGAGCTTTATTTTTCCTGTAGAAGGTTTTCCGATATTCCAAAATTTTTGTTTTTTTAAATTTAAATTTTTGTATTTTTTAACTACCCTGTATAACATCTTTAATTTAGCATTGTCAAAGTTAGCTTTTTTCCAAGCACCAACTTTTATCAAAAATAAAGTTTTCTGAGAAATCAATAATAAAAAAGTTTCCCGTTTCTCGAGAACCACTCAAAGAATCATTCTGAAAATTTGGTCGTTTACATAAACGAATATGCTCTACTTTGCTAAAATATTTTCGACAGTGCAGTGTTGCCGCTTCTACTAAAAAATAGTAGCAACTGTCAAATTTTAGATGGAACACCCTATATATTATTGCATATTTGTATTTTGCGGAGAATTCTAGATATATTTCGTAAATAATGTCCTATACCTATCTGTTACTGCTTTTGAAATATTGACAGTTGGAAATCGACTAGTTACCAAGTTTGACAGCCTGTAAAATCTAAACGGCTAAAGATAGAGCAAAATGGTTTGCACTTTCCTATCTTGGTTTTTCATAAGCTATCGTTTGACACTAATTTTAGATTTAACCAGTGGTTAAATATAACGGGGACTTCTGAGCCTCTGGTTAAATACAAAATTAGTGTCAAACGATAGCTTATGCAAAACCAAGATAGGAAAGTGCAAACCATTTTGCTCTATCATTGGCCGTTTAGATTTTACAGGCTGTCAAACTTGGTAAATGGTCGATTTTCAACTGTCAATGTTTCAAAAACAGTAACAGATAGGTATAGGACATTAAATATGAAATATGTCTAGAATTCTACGCAAAATCCAAATATGCAATAATATATAGGGTGTCCAATTTAAAATTTGACAGTTGCTACTAATTTTTAGTAGAAGCGGCAACACTGCACTATCGAAAATATTTTAGCAAGGTAGAGCATATTGGTTTATGTAAACGACCAAATTTTCAGAATGATCCTTTGAGTGTTTCTCCAGAAACGTCTAACCTACCATCGACCGTGAATCACCTTGTATAGTGTTTCAAAAAGTTCGCATCATACGGGAAACTTTTTTATTATTGATTTCTCAGGAAACTTTTTTCTTGATGAAAGTTGGTGCTTGGAAAAAAACTAACTTTGACAATGCTAAATTAAAGATAAGTTATACAGGGTACTTAAAAAATACAAAAATTGAATTTAAAAAAAAACAAAAATTTTGGAATATCGGAAAACTTTCTACAGGAAAAATAAAGCTCTTATTGAGATAAAAATAAAAGTCAAAGACCATTTTTTCCAAAAGTGCACTGTTGCTGAGAAAATTAATGACAATTATTGAAAAAACCCCTCTTTTTCTTAATTTTGTTCTTATTTTATTCAGCAACGATGCTCTTTTGGAAAAAATAGTATTTGACTTTTATTTTTATCTTAATAAAAGCTTTATTTTTTCTGTAGAAAGTTTTCCGATATTACAAAATTTTTGTTTTTTTAACCTAAATTTTTGTATTTTTTAAGTACCCTGTATAACTTATCCTTAAATTAGCATCGTCAAAATTATTTTTTTTTCTAAGCATCAACTTTTGTCAAGAATAGAATTTTCTGTGAAATCAATATTAAAATTTTCCTATATGATGCGAACTTTTTGAAAGACCCGGTATAATTAACTACTGGTCAAGGCCAGCCTCGGCAGACCAACGGTTTCTTATTCGGTCCAACTA
Source organism: Pissodes strobi (assembly GCA_016904865.1). Classification (NCBI taxonomy): domain Eukaryota; kingdom Metazoa; phylum Arthropoda; class Insecta; order Coleoptera; family Curculionidae; genus Pissodes; species Pissodes strobi. The sequence goes on from MU181914.1 coordinate 1,013,857, forward strand.
AACAATATTTTTTATCATGCAAAATCCTGACAGTTCAGACACCACACTATTATGACGGCCCCCTCCCGTACTAATAGATTAGAAAAAACCACCTTAGAGTAGTTATTTATAGCAATTTTGTTCCTAGTTCATAGACATATATCATATATTTTTTTTGGTAAATAATTCAGTTAACTAAAATACAGTTTAGATCAGCAGAAACCCAGAAAAGGCAAATATGCCTTGCATTGTATTGTTTAAAGTCCAACTATTTATTGAAATCGAGCGTCACAAAGCTGCTGCTATAAGTGTTACATGTCAATTTAGTATGAAAACATAACAGATAGAGGTCAAATAAAGTCAGTTATTTCACCTTAAATCCAACATCTATTATGCTAGTCTGTCAAGCTAAATACAATATTGCTTATTCGTTTAGATACCTGTATGGTTGTCGTATGACTCTAGCCTTTTATCGAGCTGTTCCAGGGAAAATTGAGAGTTATGTAGTCATATACCTAACTTCATTTTCTCGAACGGTTTGATAGTATCGATCGGGCTATAGAACATTTTCACTGGCTTAGCACATCATCAGTCAATAAATCGTACTATATTCTGGTCATCGCTATCGAGGAGACCTTCAAAGTTACAGGCATTTATAGAACTGCATTTGAAAATATTCAATAGTTCTCTTATCTTCGCGAATAATCACCTTCTCGATGACACTATAAATTAAAACAGTCTTATGGATGTCAGAAATGTTGGTTTCAGAGCGTGTTAGTTATTTTTCTGGATTTGTTCCAATTAGAAAAAGTAAAAAATCCAGTCAATGTTTATTTCTGACATGATAAACTTCAGACGAGACAACTCACTTTCATAATTGTTGGTTGCCTAACTTTGAGGGGTACCCTTGGAATTTTGACAAGTGTACATGCTTCTCGTGTGATTTTGACGTGTTTGCGGACCAAGCCAATAAGAAAAACCATAATTTATTGATGTGCTATCATCAGTTTGATGATAAGCGACTATCTGAGCTTTAGCTTGATGTAAGCAGAAAAAAAGATTTAGTGGTTGCGCTGGTTTGCCTAAATTTGGCAACACCGCCCGGTTGTTTCGTAGCTGGCTCCAGCAGGGACGCAGGCTCCTGGTTAAAGGTACGTTTAGGCGTGAATTATTGTGCTACTCATGCTTTTAGTCAGGAGTTTAAAATGGCCGCGGGCCGAAATGAGGTAGTTTCTGTTTGATAAGTCATTGTGGGCAATGGTTTTATCGTCGGTTTTCTTTATCCTGCCAGCAATACATAAGATCATACAGCCATAGGTACGTTTTATTGCATATTGAAGATGTTATTAAACTCAGTGGCAACCATCTTGTTGTATTTTACGTGTTGTCGCAGGACAATGTAGAACTGGCATCTTTGTCGAACTGGCCCTTAAATATTGACCCTTGGCGTTCGAGGTGGACGATCTTGACTTGACTTCGTTCTCTTTCTTGGTAAACCCTCCTAAGAGGAGGTAGAGCGTAGGACTGATAAAAAGCTTATGAATTTCTAATTCGCCCTAACAAGGATAATTTTAATTCGGGCTAGAGAAGTTGGCATGGTTACCAGTTTGGTGGATGAAATTAATTGACTGTAAATTTGTTGGATTTTGTCTGAAGTCAAGATTTTTTTGGTGATTGGCAACGTGCGGAAGATTCCCGAACAAAATACGCCATCTTCCTTCCTGAACTGGTGTTTGTAGGAGAGAGCCTTGCTCTCATTCGTCATTACTGCTATAAGTGTAGAATAAGTTGGGTTGGGTGTGATACTATGTACACAAAACGCTTGTGAACTTTCCACCTAATGTTATTAGCGTGTTTTAGTAGTTTCAGCGTTGTATTAAATTGCGTGTTTTATTTATTTCTGCGTTTTATTGATATAAATGTTTAGATGTAAGCATAGCTTCACGATGCTAATTTAAATAAGTATACCTCTGGTAGGGATACTATCTACTAGTGTGGATAGATTAATGCTCGTAATATATATTTTTTCATATTATATTTCCTTATTCTTACAATTTAATACATATCTTGGTAAATGACACAATGCCGTTCCGACCAATTAACTGTCATTGTACTATTTTTACATAATGATATATCTTAAACTGATTCGTTAAGATCTATTTAAGTGCAACTGCGGATCCGTATACCATGGTAGAAGCGCACATAGTTTAGTAGTAATAGGTATAACCACGATACACATATAACGGTATGCTGATTTCTATACTAGTTTTTGACTCACCCGCGCATCTACGTCATCCGGGAAAATTTGACGCTGTCATAGTTTATTTAATTAAGTGAATTTTTAAATTTGTTTTGTGTTTATATATGTTATAGGATTCTTTAAATTAAAAACTTATAGTATAATTATGCCGAACTGTGCTGTGGCTACTTGTAAGAACAATAATAGGACCACCAAAGGGAGTAATATTAAATATTTTCGTTTTCTTAAACATGAGTTAGCAAATCAGTGGATTCGTGCATGTCGAAGAGAAGATGGAATTAACATAAAAGATGGTGAGTATCTTTAATTATTAAAGCTTTACTTTATTATTTATTACTTTTATTACATATTTCCACGATTTGCATGATTTTTTATGGCAGTGGCACACACTCTAAAGGGAGATCCTATGGCTAGAGATGGATCCTAATTTCACGTAACGTACCGTGATTTTAGCTGTCGCTAATTCGACATTCGGGTGCTGATGTGCCTCAGTTCCGTTCTTTAAACATTCTTTTTAGATATACCACGATCAAGTCACGGTTCACGGTCCAGCCAGACAATATGTGGTAAAAAAATAAAGCAACATGTATTATTGAAGTGTGATTAAAGTGTAACTTCTTAACGCGCGCCGGGAGGAATATTTACACATGCTCACATACGATGGTACCAGAGTGCTAAAATCGGTTAGGTTCTGTAGCGCGACAAAAGCTCATTGATTTGCGCACCTAATCGCGCCATGTCTTCGCGATGCAATCGTTCTGTTCCAACAGCTCTCGTGGCCGAGTGGTCTAGGTGATTAGGTCTCGATTCGGCGGCTCTATCGGCGAAGCGGCGCGGCCTGAGTTCGAACCCCGTTGCTTTTTTAATTTTTTTTTAAGGTTTATGAAGAATATTTTTTTTAATTTGGGCCTTTTCTTTTTGTTAATTGAGTGGTATATTTTAAAAAACTACTTTTTAACGAAATCCGTTACGATATGTATATGATTTTATTGTGATATGTTTGTTAGCTTACAAGCAAAAAATATGGGATTTGCTCTAGTACCTTGTCAAGACATAAGCGAAACTTTTATGAAGAATATTTTTTTTTTCATTTAGGCCTCCCCTTTTTGTTAATTAGTATTATATTTAAAAAATGGAATATTTAAAAAAACTACTTTTTAACCAAATCGGGTACGATATGTAGGGGTCGTCATTTCCTTGACAACTTCTTGATTTTGTCTTGATCTTGTCTTGGTTTCAAGACAAGATCATGGCAAGAAATGATCTTTGTTTTTCAAGACAAGACAAGAAATTAGTTCTCAAGTCCAAGATTTCTTGGAAAGAAACCAACATAATCTGTAAATATCTTGAAAATGTAAAATAAAGAAAAGCACTGAAACATTTTTAATGGAATGATAAAAAAATTATTATGTAAAAAATAACTTTTTTATTTTCAAAGATTTTTGGATATGTTATGGCTTAAGGTATTGGGATCAAAAAGTACTTTGCAAACCGAGTCTACTTCAGTGGAAATAAAATAAATATGTAAAAATGGGCAAAAAATATTTGAAAGGGTTCAGAATATTGACTATTAAATAATGAGGTCAATACAAAGAAAATTAAAATTGTACTTTAAGTTTGGTAAAACTATATCTTGTGGGCTAAATTAAATTGGATAATTTTTTAATGCTTAATGACTTTTTATTTGCATGGGATTATTTTTGGATATATTATGGACTCAGATATTAGAATCAAAAAGAACTTCTCTCAGCTGATCTACTTCAGTGGCGTACAGAATATTTGAATTTACGTAATTTTTTTAAATTAAGAAAAAATTAATTTATGAAGGAATGAATTATAAAACAATACTATCATGACCGCGTGCCCCTCGATTCAACGCATAAAGTATAAACATCACATCAACCAATCTCATCCCGACTTTTTTACTTAGTTCTCAAATGTTGAAATAATACTTTAATACCCATTTATACATTTAAATTATTTTCTAGAGTAAAACTATGTATAATATATCAATTATAATTAGTAATATAAATATGGAATGAAAATGCTTTTATTCTTTAGTTAACACACGTACACGTATAATTAGGAACGTACCTATTATCGAAAATGTCCTTTAAAATCCCCCAAAACTGCGAATATTGCATTTCAAAACATATGTTCTATACACGCTTACATAGCAGAATCGAAAGCGTCGTTCTCGGGTGACGTCACACGTTTCTGTGTGGGAGGTTCTACCTGCGCAAGAGCATACCGTTATATGTGTATCGTGGGTATAACACTGATGACTCCTAGTTACTAGTATGATTAGACGATAGATACCTTATGCATGCTGCGTTTAAGATTAATTTGTTGAAATTGATTTTGATCTTTCGTAATCATTTGTGATGTTATATTGTTCCTTCCGATCTATATTTGTGAGCATATATCAGTTTATTATTTGTTTGCAATTAGCCTTTTCCATTTTTTTTTTTATTTATACCTTTTTGTTTACTGAAAGAAACAGGACAACACTTGAATTTCAAACCTAACAAGCATCCAATAAACTTAAACCTGTACGAATGTCACTTTTTTTATTTGCTCTGTGATACTTCAACCTAACAAGTGTAGTTGATAGACGTTTGATTTGCCCTTAAGGATTCTCAAGACCAAGGATGTTCCAGTTTGGGTCTGCGGATTTAGTTATTTCAAACTAGTGACGCCCTGGCCAAACTAAATAATTGGCCCACTCCCACGCCAACGAGCAGTTGGAGCACATGTTGCGCTGGCCGCATCCTTAAGGGTAGGCAACATCTTAATTATTTTAGATTTCTGACTCATTTAAGATAGTTTTAAGCGCAACAAAAGTTGAGATCACGGCATTTCATATTTTGCAGCTACCCCTATTTTATAGCTCCTGTATTTGTAAGAAAATAAGTTTTCGACTCCTAAATCAAGAAGTCTGCGCGCTGTACCTCATTCTAGTTAAATTTAGCCTAGCCGTAGCCTAATAAAATACATTTGGTCGGTATATTTGAAAATTGTATCTCGAATTCCAAATTTTCATGAACAAAACCCTGATTTTCAGGCACTCCCAGAAGTGTATTTTGACACTGTGTCCCACTCCAGAACTTTCACTATTAGACTCATTTGGTGTGCCTTTCTCCTGATTAACACCGTGCCCATAACGTTGACCCAACTAACCCAGCCTGAAGCCCCTGCGGTCATTTGTTTCCAGGCTAAATGCGGAATGCCAAGTGACGCATACATGGGGAGTTCTAAGGATTGCAGCAACTTAGAAATGCCCTCTGGCTCTCAGACATTAGCCCTAACTATCATCTGCTCTACAAGAAATTATTCACTAAAAAGTTTTGATAGAATATCAAAATTGTTGCTAGTCATCACTATGGAACTCTAGCAGTTAAAATGTTGTAATAGATATCATGCCCAAAAACTGCAATAAGCATCATCTATCCTAATTAAAACCAACCTATCCCAACAATATACCAACTTTTTCAAGAGGCTGATTTTGCTGGAAAAAGGCTGAACTAGGCCTGACATACAATCGACCACCGTCGATATTTTGATATAAGCCCACTTACTTCTGGGTCGACCATTTCCTCAGAATTATCCGATGATTTGCCATTCGATATTTTTGACTTTTAACCACCCTGCAATTTTAATATTCAATAATTTTTGATATGTTAGGTAGTTAGCAACGTTATTTTCTCGTCATCCGACTTTTATCTAAAATTTTTTTGATAGCCAATGTTAATTAACCCAAACTAATCCAGATAGTGGTTTTGTGCTTGTTAAAGGAAATGGCGTTGAAATCTTTAGCACATTTTAATTTTTAAAAGGTTACTAGTTTTTCTCATCGATCAAAGAAATGAGATAGCAAAAAGTATCAAAAGCATAAGGCATAAAAGTTCTTTTTCTCGGAAAGCAATATATTAGAAAAAACACGAAAAATGTCACAGATACGCAAAAAACTTTCACAATTTATATTCTCTATGTCACACGCACAATTGTATTCCATTTCAGTCCATGTATACTATTAATCATTTATGTATAATCTGAACTTTCCGTAAAGACGTCGTGCTTCCTCGATACCCTGGATTGGTGATTAAATAAGTATTTAAAAGCTAAAAGTTCGGCCAAATCTCCTTTGAAAGTTGAGTTTGAATAATATTCAAACAGCAATAAAAGGAAAATGTTAAATTGAAATTTAATATAAAGGACGAAAAGCTGAGAAGTTTAACTTTACTTTTGATATCATTAAATGTAGTTTTGTACATGAGCAAGAATCGGCTTAATTAACTTTCATATAAATTTGCTCGAAATTATAAACTTTTATATTGAAAGGCAAATCGGAATCCGTCTTGAATACCAATAATAATAGTGCTTGGCCATTGGACAGTTAGTGCTTGTCAAGTTCTTCTATAATGTTGAAATATACAAAGAGATGGGGCGATTTTATGGTTTAAATTAGATTCAGACTTGATCATTTTTAATATCTGACAATGTCTTTTGCAACAACAAAATGTGATATAAAAACTAAAGCACTTTTCTGGAAGAGACGTTATTAAATTACCCAATTTTACAACTATAAATTCTTCTATGAAAATTATTAAAGTTTAATTACCTCTATCTAATTTGAAGGACCACTGTATTACGTATTATGACCATTCTCTTTTGATGCTTATTACTCCGAAACCTCTGCAGGGCTATCGCTTGCTTAATATTATGGAGTATAAGTAGAAAATACAATGGATTACGAAATTAGGTATATCTATTGACCCCACTTGTATGCATGAAGGCCTTACCAATGCTAAGGGGATCTATTTGAGAGTTGATTTATCACTAGAGTGTGTATTCAAGGTTCGTAAGTGTAAGGATTCGATTTATTGCCAGAAGAGATACCTGCATCCTTGGTGCGTAGACGGGAACAGTTTTGCTGCCGAAGCAGACAATCTGCAACCCGTGTGTGAAGGTAGGCTCGGTTTACTGCAGGACCAGATACCTGCACTCTGTATGCGTAAGCGGGCTTGGTTTTGCTGCCGGTGTAGACAACGTATGTATATAAGAAGCTGATCAGGTATGGTTAACTGATAATCGATAATGAGCGCTGCGACAATTTAGACTCGTCGTTGATGATTAAGAATCCATAGAGAAAGTGCCATTGCTAAAACGTAGGGAAATCTAAAGGGTATTGATGCCGTGAAAAAAAATCGGCAGCTCATATTGACTTTGAATTGTATTATTTAAATACCGATAGGACTTCCAAAAATCTGGAATATGTCACTTGCACTGCGTTACTTGGATGGATATAGATTCATCCATTTATTTAGCTGATGTATAATTGATAATTCGTTCTTCTCATTTTTTGGCATAATAATATGTTGAGGTTTAGTTTTATTTTTCTCTATAATATTATTGCGGTAAAATGGAAGAATTGATTCACATCAGCAGAAGCGGCTATAATAAATAAGCCAACGAGAAGCCTGTATACACCAAACATTTATGGTTTTCTCTAGCTAGCTAATCTTTTATTGAATAATTTCACTCGGCCCTATTACTAGTCGCTACTATCAGAATATCCTTTCGACTGATAAGAAAACTGCCTTGAAGATACTTTCACGAGAGCACTGCCATCCTGAAAAAGAGAAATAGCTGTCAGTGGGTCAAATGTGAGGAAGTACCCAGATTTGGTGAACAAGTGACATAAAGACCCGAGCTTCAACCCTTTGGATTAATAAGGAAAACGCAACACAAGAGCGAAATTGTTTAAGGAAAGAAAGTCCCTTAAATAAATGCCTTAGCCCTATTAAGTGGGTTTACTTATCGGTGTTGACACCACGCTAAGAGCTACCAGCTTTAACCTCATCTTGTTCTCGCTTTAAGTGAGATACAGTATTTTAAATATACTTCTCTTCTGCTAATTTATCCATACTCACTAACTATCCTACCGACAGTAATCACAATCTACATAAAAAGTACAGGACCTCAATAACAGAAATGCTTTACTTCAATAGCCTATATTTTATCACCTGCCACCTGCATATATATTTTAGCCAAATATTGACGCTTATCCAGCTACGTCGATAGTTCTAGTTCTTTCTAAGTCAATTATAAATAGAGGACGCGATACAGTTGTCGATCAGGTGGCAGTATTTGGCCGGTTAAAATATAATTTATATTTATAAGCAACTGATATAATAAATGAGCATTAGGTTTTATTTTATACCGTTCTGTTAACACTGCACTGCTGTGGTCATTTGTCATTTTCCATAAATTTATGCTGAATATGTACAAGTTAATGCCGATGCCGGTGGGTCCATTTGTATATTTGCAACATCAATGCGGTTTTAGCAGTATTTCTTAATGAATACATAATTATGTACATATGACAGGAAAATTCAAACTAATTACTCAAATGGTTGAATTGCACCTGTCAAGCAGCACTTGCAGTTCCTTATCAAGAAATTGGCGATGATATTGTGCGTTTAGCTTTTCTCTCAGAAAAAAATGGCCCTATCAAATAATCTCCAATAATGCCTGCCAACTCATTTTGTAAAAACCTCTTCTGGAAATTTTATTTAGGCATGCTAATTGTCGATTTTCTCCTGTTCAAAAATAATTGGTGGCATTTGGTGAGATATTTGCCTCATCGCTAAATAAACCATGTTTCCAAAAAATGAATTTTGAGATAGCATTTGTAAGAATCACTGGCAAAAGTTTGATTGTAAAAAGCTGTGGGAAGGAAGATGCATACCAAAATTTACCAGACAAGCAACACAATCGTGTTGCTGCAATTTTTCTTATACTGGCAGCAGGGTAATTTTCTACTGCAATAAAAACTGCTTCCTAGACTTCAGGAGTTTTAACCATTCTATTTACTACGGTTAAATAAGCGGATATCTTGAATGTTAAATTTTGATATAGGCGATTATGTATGTACATTGTACAAGGTGTTCACCCATAATGTCCCCCCCCCCCTTTAACTTTGTTAATTTTTAAGCTACAAAAAAAATAATAAACAAAATTGTAGGGCTTTTAATGTAGTTTTTGCACACGTAAAGGAAAAAGCAAAAAATTGTGCAGTATACAGGGTAGATCAAAAAGAAACATTTTTTTAAATCTAGCCCCCATTTATTATTCGATTTTTCGATTTTCCATAAAATTCTAAGGATTTTTAATATAACACAATATATGCCTATTCCTAATACTTTAGAAGTTATTGACAGTTGAAGTCGCTATTTTGTTTTGTTCTTTTATTTTTTTATGGCAACAGCCACCTAAGAATATAACTTTTTTTTAGCTTTTGAAGTCATTGAGGTATAAATAGTGAGTTTCCTCAATTCGACCTCATTGCTTCGAGTAGTGCTTTTGTAACTTCTGTTTTAAATATGATTAAAAGAATTATTATTATAATTAAAAATAGCGACTTCAACTGTCAATGACTCCTAAAGTATTAGGAATAGGCATATAGTGTGTTACATTAAAAATGCTTAGAATTTTAGGTAGAATCGAAAAATCGAATAAAAAATGGGGGCTAGATTTAAAAAAATTGTTCTTTTTGATCTACCCTGTATACTATACAATTTTTTTTTCTTTAGGTGTGCAAAAACTACATAAAAAACCGTACAATTTTGTTTTTTTATTTTTTTTTGTAGCTTAAAAATTAACAAAGTTAAAGGGGGGGGGGGACATTATGGGTGAACACCCTGTACAGGGTGGCCCGAATTCGGAAATTTAATCATCTTCATCATCATCACTATTATGTTAATTCTTCTTAACAAATTCCCAATCTTGAATTATGTCTTAGCACTTTTATAACCTCGCGTCTCACTTACCCCATTATACCCTGTTCTCCTGACGAATTAGATTCCTTAAAATCTTTTTTTTATTTTAGGTAATTAATTTTGCTTTTTCTTTGATCCAATCATGATCTATATTTTGCACTATATGAATCAAGTTCCATTAATATATTACAACTGATTTTGCCAGTTAATACATTTTTGAGCGTATTAAAAATATAAATAAAACAAAATAGATTTTAGATATTCATTTTCTTATAGTGGACACTCAGGTCGGCTTTATTATAAAAATTAGTAAATGCACATTTCAATTCCCTCCTAAAATATGTTTCACTTGTGAGAAGGACGAAATACATTGTATTTCTAGACGCCAAAAAGTTGAAGAAAAAAAAAGAAATGATAACGACTCGACTGAGACAATTCAAATGATTTTAACGAACACATTTATTTCGCCCTTTCTATACCAAATTAAAACTTAGAAGGCAAGGTCTAACCAAATAATACTGGGTAATCAATTCTAATCATACTTAAATCATACAACCAGATATTTTTTTAATACGCCTATTTAATAAAACAGGTAATACTCGATTATATATCCATTATTGGAATCATAATAAGTGAGTTTATTCAGCTACATCATCCTTGATATTTACTTAGTCTAGACTTGGAGCAGTTTTGAACACAAACAGTAAGTAATCCATTTAATGTATTAATTTATTATGATGATCGGTATAGTTAATTCATGAATCTACATTAAAATTCACGATCGTTTAACCTATTTACTAATAACTGAGTAGTTAGTAGTTTACCAGATATTCTCTATCCAATTTCCACAACTACCGCCCTTCTACTTTTAATTAACAACGTGAAAGTAGTTAGCAGATTTCCATTTATAAAATCTCTGAATGTCTATGTAAGCAAAACAGAATACTTAAACAAGTTCGACAGAGACCACATGATTAAACTTTTAATCGCTTTCAAACGAAAATATAATTTTGCTCTTCACCCCATTTTACACTACATCGAATTTTAATCTAAAATTTAAGTCACGAAGCTTAATAATTTCACCTCAATTTTCAAAAGGAGTTCGTTGAAGCTGCTTAAAAGTATATGGTGCTTGTATTTTCTAATGACAGTGAAATATTGAGACGTTGAAAGCCTACGTTCTCCATGACTTCTATGTAGTAAGAGAGATGAAAGTAATATCTTCAACGTAAAAGGTAACAGTAAATTGATGACGGACAGAACGGCAATATTCCTTGGCGTTCAGGAATAGGTGATGCGATTGTTTATTTAGAATAATTAATAGGTATATTGGGAGGAAGTTTCCTGAGAAACTAAACTAATTATTTTTTATTGCAAACTATAGAACAGTGAAAAAAAATTGATACGTATTTTTTTATTTCCAGTAAAGATGAATATTATGAGAGCTATGCCAGTTTTAAGTTTTGTTATATAGAAATGCTATGCATGGTGGGACGTAACAATTCATGTGTATTGTGACGTCATAAGCACATTTCAAGGCGTTGTATCTGCGTCATTTTTCGCCTTATGAAAAAAATAAAAAACACGTGTCCACTTATGTTTCATGGGCTATCGAAATCAGCAGCAAAAAAAATTGATGAAACTTCCTCATTGTTATAACACGAAACTTAAATCTATTTATGTATTACAAAATAATTTACAAACTTCGTATATTCTTACGAAAAAATAATTTATTAAGTATATTCACTTAAGGCATGAAAAACTAGAAAGTTCATTTAAAAAAAAGGATGAATCCCTACAATATCATAAAAAAAATCAAAAACAGGAATAATGAATGTCGCCAACATATATTTGAGTCAACGAGCGAAAGTTAGAAAAGTAGTTCAAATAAGAGGAAGATCATTATCGGCTAAGGCTGAGCCGGCGTAAAAATCCGAATATATGGCGATAACGAGAATATTAAATGCCAGTGCGAAAATCAACATAGATGACACATCGATTAATAAGGTTAAACAGTATGAGAGCGAAACCAAACACCCTTAAAGGTGGTCATTCATCAAAATTAAGAGGCCTTGCTGCAATGTGGATTTAAATCACCAAATTAGATTAAGAATGCTTCCGTGGTATATATACTTACATCGTTACTGAACTCAAGGCTTCGACGGTGAAAAATTCAGATATCTAGGAATAGCGGGCCTTGAAAAAATATGCATGTTGAATAATGCATAGACCGATCGAGTAAAAACCAATGAATTATTAGGTCGAATGCAGAAGGAAGAATGAGCGCTAATATAAATATTTGAGCCTCATCATAAACGTGCAAAATAGACACTTTCACAAAGTATAAAGAGCAGAACACTGAACAACATTCGTGTTGCTATAATGATTTAAAACCACTGATATTATAGTGGGCAGGTACAAATGAAGAAAAATTCCATGTCCATCATATATTGTAATAAAATTTTAGGTAAGTAAATTGTGAAATTAGTTGACATTGACTTTGACAAATGAAAATTGATTAAATGGGATTAAATGAAACCGTCCTGCGCCGTGGATTCATCAACTAAAAAGTTCAGCGGAAGGTCTTTTACCTTCGTTTTTAATTTTTTGGAAATTTTAAGAAACCATATCTTTTTTGAATGCTGTTTTCGAATCTAAATAAAATTTCGAAAGTTTTGAAGATCATTTTGATAATAGATTCTTCCGCATTGTAAAATAGGTCATGTTAATAAGGTAATATCTATCTCTAGGCGTTTTTGGCAATTTCTCTTTTAATGTTGTTCGGCAGCACATAAGTTAACCAGAAGCCGAAATCATTGGCCTGTGAGACCAAACACAAAGTTAGTTAGCACCGAATGCATTGCTCATTCCACCTACTAATACTGTTGTTTGTTTGTTTGTTTTTCTGTTTTTTGTCAGCATCATTTGTTCAGCGTCTGTATGTGGCTGACCTTGCCCATAGAAAAATTTCCTTACAGATCCAAGGGACCATCTGTTTTCTATAACAGCATATTTTTCCAGATACGTTAGACCATATGCTTCCGATTACGTGTTGTTTTTCAAATTCAAAAACAGTTGTTGTGCATTACATATGATCACAAATCAATATACAAAAGACACTAAAGGATTAGGTACACCTACAATAGTGGCATCAAAACATAGCCCTAAATTTAAGCTACAATGTGACAATACGCCATAAAAGGTAAAAACAAAAACAAAAAAGTTTTCAAAACTTACAACAGAAACGACACTAACAAAATCAAAATAGGTTTAAATGAAAACTCTGTAAACCATTCAAAACCTCTTGCTTCAGCCTTCTTTTAATGCCCGACTCAGAACTCGGAGCAGAAAGTAAAGATATGATGAGGTTGTAAGCGAATGCAGCCAAGAAAGAAAAGCTTTCTCTATAAGCTACACCATGATGCCGAGGAATATCCAGATTTAAGTTAACGTGCCGAAGCTGCCTCGCATGCAAATCACTTCGTCGCACCATTTTCTCAAAAATATACCTCGGAGTATGCAAATTCAAAACAGAAAACACAAAACACACAAAATGAATAAACCGCATTTCTTTCAATTTAAAAAGATACAATTCGCGAATAATTCGAGAAACGCATAACGTGGGAGAAACGTGGAACATTTGCAATGAAATGAATACAGTGATTCTGGACCCTCTACAATCTGTTCTTACTTTCATTTGTCAATCAGGGACCATAAACTACATCAGAATATTTAAATATATAAAGTTGTTTCAGGCTTATATGTCCTACGACAAACCTCAGATACATTTCTTTCAAATTTAAGCTCAGAATCGATGAATAGTCCCAAGTTCTTAATACAACAAGACGATCTGATTGCAGGACCATCAATCCTCAAGTCTAGTCCGGTCAGATTCTCCAAGAGAACGACTCGATCCTATCAACGTTTGTTGACTTTTATTGGGGTTCAATACACGACTATTATATTTCGCCCATAAGAATATTGACGATAAATAAATCCCTGTTAATATCGTCACATGCACTACTTTTGACAGAAGGAGGAAAACTCAGAAATAATTGAACGTCATCAGCATAAAAATGTATGTTACAAGCTATTGGGACAAATTGCAAGTCAGCAATTGCAATCAAGAATAGCAGAGGCCCCAACACTAATCCTTGGGGGACACCAGAGTTTATTACTCCAAAATCTGACACCAAACACCCACCAGAGGAGTCCAAGAGAACCCTGTGCTTACGTCCATGAAAATAATCACTAAACCAGGCATGAATAGAGCCGCCAATACCATGGTACTTAAGCTTAGCCAGCAGATAAGCAAATGAAACAGAATAAAAAGCCCATGACATATAAGGTAAGTGAAGTTATTTTCTGATTGTCCATTGCAAACAAGCAGTCATCAACAATGTGTAACACAGAAGTAACTGTTCCAAATTCCCTGCGAAATCCGGACTGAGTGTCCGGCAATGCACTACTTTCATTTAAGAAGCCTTAAAGTTGCTCGTACAATACTGCTTCAGCAATATTCACGGGAAATGACAAAAGGGTTATGGGCCTCAGGTCTCTCATGCATGCTACCTATCGGTATAACTAATCGGTCCCACTGAGAACAGTTTCCATCCAGCTGGGAATGAAGCAGAATTTAAAGACTCATTAATGATATGAGTCAGTGGTGCTGCCACCTGCTCGAAACAAAGTTGAAGCATTTTCGCCGAAATCCCATCAACACCACACGTGTGAGATTTTTGTTTTAAGTATATGTATAAGAAGTAGTTCTGATTGGATTGATGGGTTTTTTTCTTTTGTCCTAGGTTAATTGCTGCTTTCTTAAAGTAAATATGAGTAAACGAAAACATACAAATATCTCAGATTCCGATTTTGAATCCGAAATAAGACAAATTTTGCTAAATTTACTTGTCATCCGACGATAAAGAGGTCATTGTTGATTCCGACCAAAATCCAGATTAGGTAGAAGAGGAGAATAACTCCGATGATAAACAAAATAAGCAATGATTTACAGCTGAATAATGTTAATGATTTTGAAAGTTGTTCTTCAGGCCCAAAGCTAAACCAAGAATTACCATTAAGTAATGTAGGAAAGATTTTTTTACCGAGGGAATCATAATTTTAAATATAATTTCAGAGAGTCTCCAAAAAATCGAAGAACTCCTTCCCATAATATTATTAAGGAACTATTAGGACTTACCACTAAAGGCCCCCTTACACGGTCAATATTATTGCATTAATATCGATATTGATCAATATATTGATCGTCTTAGGGGTTATATTGAAACAATAATATTGATGGAAAAAGTATTGAAGAAAATTAAAACGGTTTAATTTTTATTGAAGGCCCGTCAATATATTGAGGCCGCATCAATAAGTATTTTCACGTGTGAAGGATATATTGCCATATTGTGTAATATTATAACGTCAATCATTAGCATGTTGTGGTGCAGAGCGTTTAGCTACAGCGCGAAGGTACAGAAAAATTCTAAATTATTACGTGTTTTGCGATGGAAACTGATAAAAAAACGAGTACAACTAGTACAAAAGTGAAAAGTCAAGGAAAAGACAGTGAAACGACAAGAAAAACGAAGAGGTTGAATTCGGCGGATAAAGAAGAGGAGAGGAAATTTATTTTAAGATCTATTCCTAGTCGCGTATTCGTATTTTGGCGGCTGAAGTTGGTTATTAATTGTAAATTTGGTGTTTGGTGTTGTTATGTAGAGAAAAAAACGTTCTTCTAATTGTGACTAATTTTTGCATTATCTGACATTGTTTTTTATGAGAAATGGCATAAATAAGTGGCCCAAAGCGTATTTCTGTTTGGGTTATCTTGTTTCTAGCAGTTTTTTGTGAGGTCAATGATCAATGAACATCTATGCTTTTTTGTGAAGTTGGAATCACCCAAATAAAATAAACAATCTTCAACCATTAAATAAATTTGTGTTTATCGCTTAAAGTTTGGTGTTT
>MU181914.1:1034846-1176339 GCA_016904865.1 Pissodes strobi
TCTTGATACTAAAAGCAGAATGTAATATGTTTGTATGAAAATGGTAAGAAGTAAATGTAGTACAAGTACAGTATTACTGCATTCTGCATGAACAAATGTTCATATTGACAAAGAATGTTTATATAAATTATACTTTTTATATGCATTTTATTATGCAAAAAAAACATGCCTATTTTGTTAAATAAAATATCTGCCACTTGACGTGTTACTGTCAATATGTTAAGAAACAAAAATTGTTTATACTTACTATTCCCTTCTTAAGCCTGTCCAATAATGTTTTTTCAACGCCTTTTTCTATTCTAGCAGCAATAAGAGCCTTTTCTTCTCTCCTCTTTTCCCTCCTTTCAATATTTCTTTGTATTGGAACTAGCAATTTCCTGAAATTAAGGTGATATAAAAATATCAGATTGAAAATAAATAACTAGATGTATGTAAAGGGCAGAGTACAGCATACTGTTACATAAAAGCAATTAGCAGTATAGCATACAAGCCAAGTGTGGTCTGAGAAAATTTATATATGGCTCCTAAGTAATGTAGAACTGACACTACTTAATTGCATTAAGCAAAAATAAAACAATTTTAAATTGCAGTAAAAAGTATATCAATGACGAACCACAAAAACGGTTGGGACATTTACAGTATCATTACAGATTGCCATAGGACACAAGTAATAAACTCTATTTAGTTGCATAAACTGTTTTTGGGAGCTGTAATCATTTATAGAACTTTGGCTGCTCTGATTCTAATTTAAATATAAAAACACTGTAACATACAAAATAAAACTTTAATCTATATTTCACTGAACTATTCAAGCAGAAGAAAAACAATAGTAAATAAACATAGCATGTAGTCATACATGCCAAAACTCTTATATCATATTAAAAAAAAAGCTATGATGATGTACTTACTGTCTACGGAGCTTTAGTTTCCTCATTCGAATCAAATACTGGGTGATTTTTACAAATCTTTGTTTGCATTTAGACTTGATGAATCCAGGCCAATACAGAAGGTTTTCATTTATCTGGTGTATAGCTTTTTCAAAGTTTCTGGAAAGCTTCACTTTTTCCCAGAGTTTCTTAGGGAAAGCAGATCTAAAAGCATTTGGATTTACAACTAAAGTTTGCATTAGCAAAATATTACTATGCAAATTAAGAAACTTTTTTGAAGCCAAATATGTTATAGACAAATAAAACCCTTGGTTGTAAGGAATTATGCATGTGCATAATAAAAGAGTTATTACCAGAGTTTGTTGCATCAATCTAGTTTTCCATCAAGAAATAAATCCAAGTGTATTTAATATATGGAACGAAAAAATACTGAAAGTTACCTGTATTA
Organism: Pissodes strobi; assembly: GCA_016904865.1. Taxonomy (NCBI): domain Eukaryota; kingdom Metazoa; phylum Arthropoda; class Insecta; order Coleoptera; family Curculionidae; genus Pissodes; species Pissodes strobi. The sequence continues at coordinate 1,036,182 of MU181914.1, forward strand.
GCAAGCAAGCTCTGCTCTTGATATATACCAATAACTTTAGTCTAGTAGATGTTTTCGATTAAAAAAGCTACCTACCTCTCCGCTGTTTTCATATAAAGGTAAATGATACCTTTATCTTCTCTAACTGTAGCATACTGACTGTTTGCTAGAGGACATGATGATCGGTTGCACAATCCAGTTAAGTTATATTCATTGCGACAAAGTTTTTGGGTTTTTGTGCTACAAATGTAATTGATATTAAATAATACTTATTATATTAGCATAGGCAGAAAAAGGTAATAATTGAAAAAAACCAATAAAACCATACTTACTTTATCTTATATGAGCAAAATGATTTGTTGATGATACTCCATACAACCTGAAAAACAGTTTTGTAAACAATTTCAATCACAAGGTATATAAAATTTTACTTACGTCGTCATGTTGCATTTTAGACAAATAGTTAAAATTATTTACAATAGACTACAGTCCTATACTTAAAAACACAAATAAACCGTAAATCCCTTAACTTAAACCCACAGAAATGAGAAAAATATGTGATATTTCTCTACTTCTACTATAACCTAACCTAACTAAAACACGTTTCCTCTTTAAGGGCATTTCCTTGATCTTACCGGAACCAGAGTGGTTTGGTTAGTTATGTACATGACGTCATGTTCTACTCTATGGTTCGGATAGTGACGTATCTAATTATATTCAATCCGAGAAAATCACCGATATATGGAGATCGGTGGAGAAAATTCGTAACACGCTCTCTCTCTGTAAGTTTAATTTTTATACATCTGCTTATATTATGATAATAATAACATTTTTTAGACAAATGTGTAACTACCCACTACTTTACAGCCTCTACTTTCATTATATTGAGGTTTAAATCAAAACCTATAATACCTAACCATTGTAAATAGTTAGTTAGTTTGGGGTCATGGTTGGGCATATTCTAACAGGAAATATGAGCGGCTAGAAGGTGTAAAGGCCTCCACAGACACTTCCCATAACACCGTAGTATACGAGCATAAGGGTTTCGACCAATCACAGTCGATATATCGAACGGACATATGACTAAAACAAGAGTGTTTAATTGGCCGCGCATGCACAACCTTCGTAATTATTCATTCTTAAGGATAATTCTTAAGCTAAAGTTACATGGCGTTTGATATATCGGCTGTATTGGTCGAAAGCCCTTATGCTCTTATGCTACGGCGTTATGCGAAGTGTCTGCGATGGCCTTAAGCACGTTGCAGTAAACTCGAAAATATATCCTTTCTTGATATATTCAAAAAGGGGAAGGCAATGCAAAATGCAATATACATGATGATTCTATATTTGAGGATACGTGACATATGGGTGCGTCATTTAGGAGCTGGTATCCGATATGAAAAACAAAACCGGCTCCGATGCCCGATATGGTAACATTGGTAACCACAGCTAAGTGAATCCCAGCAAACCTTTTTTTGGAAATATCTGCCTGATGAGTCCTGAGCATTATAAACACATTTCTTATAAATAGATGTCTTTAAGCCCAACTTAACGGAAGGGAAGATGAAATAGATATGTCTTTATGATTAGAGGTGCTTTTCTGCTACGGCGCGGCGCGGCCGTCAGGTTCGATTCCAGCGACAAGACATGTCTTTTTTTAAAAGGTTATGGTTGTAGTAGTAGTAAGACTCGCTGTTGGCCTTTGCGTGAGCAACTAAGCCAGTAAAGGCCCCTGCTAGAGCTGGAGCGACCCTTCCAGATTCGTTACACCCTGATGGACAGAGATACTATATTTAGATCCTCCTGTATGTCGAGTATGTACTCCTGTAGGCTCCGACTTGTATATGGACGGCTTGTTTTAGGGTTCGAACACTACGGCTGGACGTTCACAAACCTAGCTGGACATCCCATTCTTCCTCGGGGAATCAAAACGGTCCTCGAACGCTCACAACGCCCCCCCCCCCCCCCCCCCCCTAACTGATCGTATACCTATGTATATGAAGCTTAAGACGAAAGGGCCGATACCCGACACGTCTTCACTCAACCGAGAATATATAAGCGGAAGTCTTTTTAAAGGTTGTGTTTGTAAAAAGTTTTTGATGTGTAAACATCTTACGTGGCGATATGAGGGTAAATCTCGGCAAATGGGACGGAAATGTGTAAACCGATTATGACATTATAAGCCGTCGCATTGATGAGCAAGCTAATCCAGGACGGCAGTGAAGGATTTTATACAATTTTGCCATTTAAAATCAGTTTTTAACGAATTTTAGACGATAAAAAAGCATATTTTAAATTAAACGAACCGTCAAACATATTACTCAGAAGTCCAGACTTTTAAAACAATATTTAGTCATGGCCCTCTCCTATAATTTGCAAAGATGGGGTTTTTTAATGGACGGTTGAATTTAAAATGAATTTTCGCTTCAAAATCCACGACAAATTCGTCGGAAGCCACGACTCTCGCCCCAAAATAGTCCGAATTTTCAGATTTTTATACAATTTTGCCATTTAAAATCGTTTTTAAACCGATTTTAGACGATAAAAAATTATTATTCAGATGCCCAGACGTTTAAAACAATATTGAACCATATAAGGGCTATCTATAGCGCGTTTGTCATTCTCAATTTAGGTTTTTGAAGGTTTATCATTCCTGTTAGAGCATTTCCTAGCATTTCTGGAAGAATTTAATTTTAGCTCCTATTCGTGGCTTCCGCCGTCATGTCACCATCATAATAAACGGGAACTCGGTCGTTTATTATCTTAGAATTATTCCATCGAATCACTCGGCATGTTTCCGCCCATCACTACTTGTGACGCAGCATTTATAGACCTCTTCTAAAATTTGCAAAATTTGGTTATTGACTTTGCCAAACCAAAGGATGTCGGTTCAAGATGAGTAGCTGGTAAAAGAATATGCTTTGTAGATTTTCGTGTCGAATTTGTACAGTGAATTAATCCACTCCGAAGCTGCCAGTAAGGATTATTAAAGAATCCTAACTAATTAATTATAAATGCGAATGTGTTCGTTTGTTTCTTACGCTTTCACGCATAAACTATTCCGATCATCATGAAATTTTCTACAGATATTTTCATGAGGATAGTAAAGAACATAGGACACTTTTTTTTGTTTGGGCGATTCATTTTTTTTTTGTTTCCACTGATTCTGCTCTTGCCTTAGTATTAAGTATTTTATTTTTAAATAGTTATGGTTCAGCTTTGTCAATGAATACCACATGTATTTTGGACATTAAAGCATGTTTTGATTTTTTTTTTGATTTGATATATTCAATCATCTTCCCTTGAGCATTAGGCAGATCCGAGGCGAGCGTCATTTTAGAAGGGCACTGAAGTCGCTGCTCATTGGACGACCGTTTTATAGTGTCTCTGAATTCTTTTTGGAGCACTTTATTTCGGGATCGTGACTTTTTTAGCTTTAGTAAGTTAACTTTTATATGTTGTTTGTCTTTTGTTTTGTTTATTTTGTTTTATCGTTCTTTATATTTCTTATGTTAACTTGTATAATATTTTATATTTTATTTCAACTCTGGGCTTAAAACAGATATATTTTGCGGTAGATAAGGCTGTACACACTAAATGTTTTGTTTTACTGATGTTAATCTTGTTTAGTACTATTTTGCTTATATGCCATTTTGTGATATTCTCCTGTTTGTATTCCATGTGGGTGTTTTGTTGAATTGCCAGTTAATGTTTCTCACATTTTACACTTTTGCATGGTATTTATAATAAGCTTTGTCAACAATACAATGTATTCTAGACAATAAAGCATGTTTTGAATTTGAAATGAATTTTGAATATAGAGGCAAAGAAAATTTTACTACGACAAATTTTCTTTGATAGAGGGAAGTATTCTATTTATATTTTGAAGTCTAAAAATAAAGGGTCTTATTTTATATAATTGTATCGTTTTATTTATTTAATAAATCTGTATTTCATGTTAGCTAGTTATCATGTTTAAACGCTAATGAGGTATTTTAGACCAAAAACAATTATATAAAAAATTTCAAAAACTTATTAAATGAAAAAAATATTTCGGTAAATGTGCAGTTTAGTGACTGTTGACAAAAATGGGTTTTAAAATTCTTGCCTTTGTTCTAAATAGTCTATTTATACAGGTTGTCCCCGTTTTTGTAGCAGGACTTTTATAGAAAAAAGAATTTGGAGACAAAAAGTTCTGGCGAAATCAATGCAACCAGCTGCTGAAGCAGTTGTTCATCCATTCGCAAAAAATTGCGGTAGTCATCAGGATCAGTAGTGAGTCGAGGGAGTATTTCCCCATATCCATGACTCGGCCGTTTCTCTAACCAGCTTTTGATCCACACTTTTCTTTCTCTCCTTTTTTTCTTCTTCTTGAGTGCCACGGCTAACGCAGTTATCGTTATTTCATCCATCTTTGTTGAAAGCATGATCGTAACTGACATTATTGATCAATGTTATTGAGCCATGTGAGGGGTACCCAATTTTACCACATATTGCGTCAATAATATTGCTTCAATAATATTGACCGTGTAAGGCAGGCCTAATGCTAATAGAAAACTTGGAGAGAATCTGAGCAAAATAGATATTTGGAATGCATTCGACGAAGAAATGATTTCATATATAGCTCTTAACACAAATGAGAAAATGGCAGTCGTGAGATCGAATTTGCAAGAGGCAACAAATAAATCAAGCTACAGACTAACGAACGACATAGAAATGAAAGCTTTGATAGGACATTTTTTAACTATCGGCCATCGCAAAATCAGAGCATGAAGGCTTATTTTCCTTGTGTGCTAAAAATATTCTCGGAAGAATGACCATGTACAGGGTGTCCCAAATTCGAGCCTCATCATTGGGATCTCGAAAACTAGAAGAGATACGAGGTCGGTTAAATGGAGGCAAAGTTGCGCAGTTTGATGCTGATCTAAATGCCACCTTACAAGTTTAAAAATTCCGACTACTTCCGAAGATTTTTGGAAAAAACCGAATATTCGCGATTTCATTTTTATTTTTTTATGACTTTATTTGAATAGATATAACAAAATAAATTTCACATGTTTATTGCTACTTTTTTTGTTCTTCAAGATGGTGTTATCAGATTTTCAAGCCGACGTTTCGTCCTCGAGCTGCCATCATCAATTTTGTTTTTTTAAATACGGCCCTGGATTTTTTATTACGGATTTTAAGAGCTTCTAAGGTTCGTAAACCAATGATGTATCGCACTTATTCAAAAAATTCATATTAGAGACATTTTCCATAAGACCTCATGTGTTAGAGAGAGACAGAAAATATATTTTTAATAGGATTAAAAACAAAAACTTTTTTACGAATTAACGCTTTGCATAACGAAAGCTTAAAAACTAACATAAGAAATGGTTAATAAATAATATAATTAGTGAAGAAGTGTCAACCCTCAAACCATAGGCTCTAGGCTATATTTTTAGCAGTTTACCCAAGTAAATAGTTGTGTGGGATTAGATTTGGAACAAGTAATAAATTTCACATTCTCATTGTTGTATCGTACTTTTTCGAAAAAAATATTTTAATGATTTTTGAATGTTAAGATATTACCAAAAATCTGTTTTCTGTCTCTCTCTAACACATGAATTCTTAAGAAAAATGCCATTAATATGAATTTTTCGAATAAGTGCGATACATCATTGATTTTGGGAACTTAGAAGCTCTTAAAATCCGTAATAAAAAATCCAGGGCCGTATTTAAAAAAACAAAGTTGATGATGACAGCTCAAAGACGAAGCGTCGGTTTGAAAATCTGATAACACCATCTTGTAGAACAGAAAAAGTAACAATGAGAATGTGAAATTTGTTTTGTTATATCTATTCAAATAAAGTCATAAAAAAATTAAAATTAAATCGCGAATATTCGTTTTTTTCCAAAAATCTTCGGAAGTGTTCGGAATTTTTAAACTTGTAAGGTGGCATTTTGATCAGCATCAAATCGCGCAACTTTGCCTCCATTTAACCGACCTCATAACTCTTCTAGTTCCCGAGATCCCAATGATGAGGCTCGAATTTGGGACACCCTGTACACAAAGAGATTCCAGATTTTGCTAATACGCCTCCGGTTTGATAATAGTGCGGAGAGAAATATCAGAAAATAACATTATCTTGTTGCTGCAATATCTGCCATTTGTGATAAATTTGTATCTAGTTTACAAGAGCTTTTCTCATTAGATGATTGTGTCAGAATAGATGAGATGTTACCTACTCCTTTTTAGAGGACACTATCTATTTCGATTATACATGCCAATTAAACTGGCTAACTAAGGCATCAGTCACATACATGATGGATGTAAAAAATTCATATTGTTATAACGCATACACATCCTGCGGAAAAGACAGTGATGGAAAAGATCTAAGTCAGGAGAAACCAAAAACCCAACACAACCATTGGAACCAATAAAAAAAATCATTATTAGTCGAATTAGGCGATCAGTTAAACAAAATCCTCGTTTCACTTACGTTGGGACGCTAAAGAAAAACTAAAGACAAATATCATCCGAATTTTCATCAAATAAAGAACGAGCAATAGACACCACCATTTATGATTTCAACGATACGAAACTCTGGTCTGGTATGTTCCATAGCGAAACAACGCTGGACCTCCCGTGTCTTTGATGCATCATTTCATAAGTAACAATTATTTTAATAGTACCAAATCTGTGGTAGATGTATTGGATATGAAATCTTACAGTTCAAACTGACGGACAATGTGCTGGCCGGCTTTTTATACACTTATAATTATAAGTAGCATAAATAGTTATAATTTATATCTAAATTCCTACAGAACGTCTAAAGTTCATAAAACTTTTGGCAGTAGACCTCATTAAACCACACCTTCGAAAAATACTTTCTACCAAATTGCCACGTGAACTCAAATCCAGTATTGAGAGACCACCGCCTGAATTAGACCCAGGAACCGATAAATTGACTAAACAAAAATTATGTACCATTTGTTGATTTACAGTTGTGTCGTGTCGTTTGTGGTTGTACTATTTTCTTTTGCGCCTTTTTATTATTGTATTTCAAAATGAATACGGGTAAGAAAGTTACTCTCAGTGACAAACAAAATTGCAATGACTTTGTTAACAACAAGTTTTTTTAGTTGATTTTTGTATAACATTTTTTGCTTTATCTGTCATAATCAGTTAAGTGTTACATTTATTTATGAAGGTTTAGAATTACATGCCATGTTTTACTAGCTCCTCTATCAAAAAACATATAACGAACGATATGCTGGTCTCTAGGATCATATGTTTTCTATGAGAGATAAAATGTGCATGTTGCTGGTTAAGACTTAATAAAAAAATATACCAAGATCTTGCTAAACAAAATTTTAAAATGCGGTGAGTTAGAAACGGAGTGAAGAAATATAACAAGCATTTGAAACTTTAAAAGCTTTTTTATTAATTTTTCTATGATTAAATAAATAATTCTGAGGCTCAGTACTCTTAGGCCTCTTTCAGACGATACGGATTTTAGCCGGTCCGGTTCTATTGGTTTTAACGTGAGTGGTGCATTAAAACCTTGTGACAATTAGTTTAATGTACTACTGGACCTACAATAAACCGGACCTGGCTAAAATCCGTATCGTCTGAAAGAGGCGTTACAGTATAAAATGCTAAGCCAAAAATTAAAGAAAACTTGTGTAAAAATAATAATAAGTGTTTAATGTTGTGTCAAATACGCCGATATGTGTTTGCTTGCCTTTTCCAGTTTCAAAACGAAACAATCATATTTGCGTAATGGTACAACAAAAAAAGTCTCTCTTTTAAAGCGAGTAATTTTTGTTTAGTTTTGTATAATGTGAAAAATTTGAGCCTTATTAGTTTATCATCCAAATCTAGATCAAAGAGCATTTAAAAATTGAAAAGCACGTTAAAAGTCCTCAATCTGTTTTTAGTGACCGCATTTAAAATATTTTTTATTAAGATATGGCATTTTTTTATGAGTGCATATGATCCAAAAGGACAATAATAAAAGACAGGTGAAAAAATCTATAGATATTCACATTATCATAATAACGTGACAGTTATTATAACCCAGAAAATATTGTCAAAATGCAACACTCTTAAATTTATTTTTTAATTTTGCACCACTTATTTGAACTCATGTGTCTCTGTAATATGAAACTATCATTTATTTTACGAAAATATATCGCCTATTATAATCTACGCAAAATAAGCTATGGGAACTCGAAAACCGCTTTAATTTTTTTTAAGCTACGACAAATTAAAATGTGGATAGAAACCTGCTACCGAACTTTTTGTCAACCTATTTATTAAAGCAAGGTGAATGCAACTATCAAAAATTTCATTATGCACTTCCATTCTATATCCGTATCACTGTATAATATAAAAACTTTATGTATTAATTACTAAATAGAAAAAGATAATTTCTGTACCGTTAATTCCTTAATTTATTTGTCAACTTCCTTCAAAATATTTTTCCGAAAAATATTTACTGATTTTTGAAACCTTGCTGATGTCGTATCAACCTTTCGATCAACAATAGCTTTTAACTAGCTGGAGCTACTAAATTGGAAACCCATCTCTTCGTACATCAAGCTGGCTTATGTTTAAAAGCTGGAATTTTATTCGCTGATATTGTATGAAGAAAAATTTATTGATATTACCCATTCCAGGCTCATTTTATATTCCAGCAAACTGTCTGCGATAGCATTAAATGATCATAAGCATTAAATTTAATCGTTATTACAAGAAATTATTTATTAAATGCGAGGGTTATAAAGATCCAGATGATAACGACTATTTTTGACAGAGACTAATAGAAAGACTAGATAAAATTTACATCCTGGTTGTCAAAATAATCTTGACAAACTTCCAAGAACTATTTTCTCTAAGGATATTGAAACCGCTCCGTTCAAATCTATTATTTCAGGTCGCCTATTATGCAAGGAAAATGCTTTGGAGAGAGCGAATATCTTGAGGCTTATCCTAGAAATCCCACTGCATTTCTGGTCTGAGGTAGATTCCCTGTTATTAAAGAGAATTTTGAGATAAATTCCACTTAACAAAAACAATATCTGTCTTAGGTAAATACCATTGAAATGTTACTTGATATTCTCTTGATATTCTCTTACGTCACGCACCGTCTATAGATATTTTAATTGTATTGATTTTAAGAGGATATGTAAATACGTGTGAATACCGGCATGGTGGAATAAGTTTCTGCATAGGGTAAGGTATCTCAAGTACGAATAACTAAATATCTAGTTGTAAACGAATGTTAATTCATAGAGATACTTAAATATACTATACAAGGAATTTCAAAATTCACAACAACAATTTTATTTCAAGTACGTATTTTTGAACTCAAAATAAGACTTTTTTCCTACAAACATGCGTTATGTCCCTACGATTATATTCAACTGTGACCACAGTTGTGCACCACATCTCCTAAAAATATGCAAGCCCCTGTTCCTTTGTAGGCCAAGCAATAGGTGGGCCAAAATAATTGATCTACCTGGAAAAAAATACCGGAGATTTGAAACTTGGCAGTTAAGTAGATATGCATAAAGTTAACTACATACATGATTTTCGACCTTGGCAAGCCGCTGCTGGCGCCGCCATATTCTAAAAATGGCGCCCAAAAACAGTTTTTGGGCCATACCTACTTATCTTCCTGTACCTCCTACTCAAAAAACTGTTAATAAAAAATTATATACAAGAAAATTCTGTACAAGTTTAGTTAATATATTTTTTGTGCGATCAATATTTTTGAAGTTACATAGATATAAAAGAGAGGAAATACAATAAGGTTGTACAAATTCGTTCTTGACAACGGTATAATGGCTTGTTATTGTCTACCTACGCAGTAAAAACCGCTTGTACTTGTTTCCATACCACCTGAGGTAGAATACTAGGCGGTTTTTTTTTTATTGTGGTCGGCCTAATCCACATATACATATAATTTATACTTGACCTATTTCATTTAACTCCGGGAATTTCGACATCACCTTAAAAAAATGTTTTTACCTAAATTAAAAATGGCAGATGTAGTGTCGCAACCATTGAAGGCGTGTAAAATAATATATTGTCGGCTACTTATGATCTCTGTATACTTTGTGCAGAGTAAATTTGTTGTGTAGTTTTGGTTTGTTTGCGGTTAGGGCAATTAAAATATCATCTGCATATTTTTGTAACAATTTAGCTATAACAGTTTTTATGTTAGGATGATAATCTTCTTCGATTTGATTTAACTAATTGTCTGGCATTCATCAGAGTTTTCTTCAAGATATGAGTTATTATTTTCCATAACTTCATCTATATTCGTGGCTGCTTTTTTCATGCATGAGTTGTGGTATTTAGCATCCGCTGCGACCAAGTCGGAAATATGCTGGAGGCGATTTATTACGGTTTGCCCCCCTTTATGCTGGTGGTATTTAGCTAAATTAATAATACTGTCTTTCATTGATAATTTGCGGACCTCGTACACTAATTCGAGATCGGTGATGTGTGTTTTTTTTGCTTTTCTAGAGAATCATCCGTAATTTCTACACCACATTCAAAACATGCCCCACTGAAACGAAATACGGGCACTATTGATTCCAATGATGTTAATGGAACCGCAGTATCCTTTCGTTGCAGAAACAAAGATATGAGTTTTTCGCTATTATATTGCTTTCGACATTTATCGTGTACAATCACAGATTCCAGGTGCTTTTTAAGCAAAGTTCACTTTTGACGTCATTTCTCTTATTGCTCGACTGTATTAAAGTATTTAAACCCCTTTCTCGCACCGTACTAACGATACCGTCGTTTAAAATTTTCCCACGTATAATACGAATTTGATGTGCAGAGGTCATAGCCACAAACTCTACAACAAACAACGAAAAATCTTAATCACAATAAAGTGGCAAAACAAAGAAAGCGCGACTACACAACAGCCTCGAGAGGCATACAAGCACGGTCGCCATGTCTACTCAACTGATCTTGATCAACCTTTGTTATGTCGACACGCCCTGCCCTGGCATACCGATAAACTTGATTCTAGAGGATATCAATTCTTTGGCTTCCGCATGCGCAGAGTACGGGTGAAGCCGAATGTATCAGAATTACCCATGTCTTTACGGTCCAGTGAGTTACTTTCAACGGTTTGGTAGTGTAGTTGTCAGACACTGTGTTTCTGATACAGGCTGCCCGGGTTCGATTCCCGTCGGTGGCAAGATACGTTTTAATTTCTTTTTAGGTTATGTTTGTAAAAAGTTGTTTTTCTTCATTTTGGCCTTGCCTTGGGTTAGCTTTGGTGGTTGCGCCACCGTAGCGAGCGAAGGGAGCGGAGTGCCATACTCTGCGCATGCGTAAGCCAAAGGAGATTTGGTAGATTCTAGACGCAATTTACCGATGAAATGAAAGGAGGAATGGAAGACGCTGCGCTGGCTTTGTTGGTTTAGTAACACGGTTTAGCATGGAATAGTTTGGCTGAAGTACACATTATTAATTTTAAGAAACTATTTTTCACTTATGTTAGTGTTACTCGTAAACCATTGATCGCACAAAAAAAAGTTATGTAACAAATTTGTAGATCATTTTTATTTCTTCAATTCTTGTCATAACCATTTTTACCTATAGGGTACTAGAAAGGAGATATAGATAAAAAACTATTTTGGGCGCCATTTTCGCAACATGTCGGAGCGAGCGGTGGAGTGCTGAGGTCGCAAACTTTAAATTTTATTTAGGTCATAGACTTGTACAGGGTGTTCACACATAATGTCCCCCCCTTTAACTTTGTTAATTTTTAAGCTAGAAAAAAAAACAAAAAACAAAATTGTAGGGTTTTTAATGTAGTTTTTGCACACGTAAAGGAAAAAACAAAAACATGTATAGTATACAGGGTAGATCAAAAAGAAACATTTTTTTTAATCTAGCCCCCATTTTTTATTCGATTTTTCGATTCTACGTAAAATTCTAAGGATTTTTAATGTAACAAACTATATGCCAATTCATAATACTTTAGGAGTTATTGACAGTTGAAGTCGCCATTTTGTTTGTTCTTTTATTTTTTTTATGGCAACAGCCACCTAAGAATATAACTTTTTGTTTAGCTTTTGAAGTCATTGAGGTATAAATATTGAGTTTCCTCAATTCGACCTAGTGCTTTTGTATCTTCTATTTTAAAAATGATTAAATAATTATTATTATAATTAAAAAATAGCGACTTCAACTATCAATAACTTCTAAAGTATTAGGAATAGGCATATAGTGTGTTATATTAAAAATCCTTAGAATTTTACATAGAATCGAAAAATCGAATAAAAAATGGGGGCTAGATTTAAAAAAATGTTTCTCTTTGATCTACCCTGTATACTATACAATTTTTTGTTTTTTTCTTTACGTGTGCAAAAACTACATAAAAAAACCAACAATTTTGTTTTTTATTTTTTTTTGTAGCTTAAAAATTAACAAAGTTAAAAGGGGGGGGGACATTATGGGTGAACACCCTGTACCAATCTAAGTTTCAAAACTCCGGTAATTTTTCCAGGCAAATATACCTATTGCTTGGCCTATGAAGCGCTCTTTTATTTTTGTTGTCTCAAAATGGCGTAAACCTATTCTTGAAGGGTGATTGAGGAGGTTTACACTTACACTAAATTGATTGGATATTTAAACTGAACACTAAAATATAAAAATTAGAATTAAACTAGTACGATCTTTTTATAGAAAGTGCTGGAAATGTCTTCCCCTGTTGCTATCAACTTTCGACACCTCCCACATAAACTGCTGCAAGCGCTCTAGGATTCCGGAAGCATTTCTTACGTATTGAAATTCATTAATAATACTTTGACGGAGTACCACGATCGAAGGCATCACCCTGCATCAAAAACTAGGGCTTTCAGATATCCCCATAAGAAAATTCAATCGGGTGCAACCCGATGAGCGAGGGTGAGGGCCAAGGTAATGGACCTGCTCTATCAGTCCGAATTCGAAAACACTAAGGCTAAATGGTCGCGCACTGTTACATGAAAATGAGGGGGACTAACATCGTTCATGAACCACATCTATCCACGAACGTTTAAAGGTACATTGTCCAATATACACCACTTATTTAATCACCATGTCTTTCGGCCCATAAATTTCGGATGAACTGTTCCTGGTGACGATAATGATTGATGTCGTCTAAACTTTCTTGTGTCTAAAGACGGACGTTGTGAAAACTCGCCACTCCGTCGCGCGTAAATTAAGCTTTGACGCGAAAAAGGATGCGGGATAAAAAATCAAAATCCCTCATGCATTTACGACGTACCCACCTCGACAACTGCAAGCACCCCGGGAAATCTCGAGGAAGCAAACCTTGGACCATTGGATAATGAATGTATTTGCATACGAAATAATCGTGCAAAATCGCCAGACCGTTGCATGACAATCACCTAAATTCTTTCCTTTTCTCGTCGATGGCATTTAATAGTATATTATTTTATATGGAGGAAAAGTGATACTTTTCATGGCGCGCTCGTGTTTAACAGCCGAACCGAGTGAGGCTGGTAATAGAGAGCAAGCCATGAAAAGTAACTTTTCCTCCAAATAAAATATGCTGTTTTTTCTTCAAATGTCGACAAATTAATGCAAAAACATCTCTTTTTAATAGTAATAATATCTAATTATTACTAAAGATAAATGGGTTCGCAAGGCGGCTTAGACCACGGTCGTAGGTGGCCTTGCTTAGACCGGTGTCGGTGAATATAATGTAACATCAAGCTGTCAGTGGACACTGTCAACAATAATTATTTTTCTAAGATTGCGTCTCCGATTGCGTTTTAATTCCGTATTGATAAGCAGTTATTGAGTAAGTTCGATTAAATAATAACCAATTTGTTCCTAAATTAGTGATTTTTAGAAATGCAGTTACAAATTGAGTGATAAATACAAATTGTAGTTTAATAAATCTTGAGTTGTTGACGCTTATTTTGTTGTCTGTTTGTATTGTATATATGTTGCTATGACAACACTTTTACCTCCGCCGGCGGAAAAGTGAAAAGTAAAGCTCCGGCGGAGGAAAAACGAAACTTCACGGCCGCCTACACAGTCGAGTAATGACGGATTTATTGACGTTTGAAGAAAAAATCTATTGCTAGCTCATCGGGCAGCGGGCTTTTCGTAGTATGCCAGCCTTAACTATGCTGTATTTCCGGAGGTGCTAATGAAAATTTCTAAAGGCTCGATCGTTGAGAGCGCGATTAGGAAATCTTATTGCATACAACCTTCGAGCTATAAATGCATTACCACTAGCCAGTCCATAAGCAAAATTGATGCTAGCTAGATGTTTCAACTAATTCGACTCATTTTCCATTAAAAAAAATTAAAATGTACACTAAAACGAAAAACACGTTGAGTCGTAAACCTACATGCAACGAAACCAATTTGTCAACCATGAAAACCGGTATGTAATATATTTGAACGAAAAAAAGAATAAAGAAATAATAAAAATAAATAAAATAAGGACTCACCGTCCACTTTGTTCTCTTTTAGCTTGATAATATTCCCTTTCCTTTCAGCAGCACTTTCCCCAAATACGTCTAGTTTTATCAAAAAAAAAAAAATGCAAAAGACCAAAATTCTAGATGTTCACATGTCTGACTAAGGGGTGTTGTTGACTCTTTAAATTTATCTTTTAAAGGTCTTATTAAGATTTTTTTAACATTGAAAATGTTTTTGTTTTCCTATTATGGGGTATCAAATCACGAAAAAGTGCATGCTACATTTGGCACATCACGTAATATACGTGAGAGATCGTGTTAGTCTGTTTCTGAGGACGGAACCGGTTCAAATGACAAAAAATAAATTAAGGCTAACTGAAACTAACCGAAAGTTGATTGAACGACTAACCCAAACTAACTAAAGGTAACCAAAAGCACAAAAAGGGTTAAAATGAATCGGAACAAATTAAAAAAATAAAAGTAAGTTAAAACTAACTCAAAGTAACCGAAATTTGGCGAATAACCAAAACTAACCATAAAAGGTAAAATTGGTTATAACCTATCGGATGCGATTCAAATTACTAAAATAAATTGGAACTAGCTGAAACTAACCGAAGTTTCAACGACTAACCGAATGTAACCAAAAGCTCCAAAAAAGGCTAAAACGTATCGGAACAGATTAAAAATATAAAAGTACCCTAAAACTAACCAAAACGAACCGAGTTTTGGCGACTAACCAAAACTACCCAAAAACATTAAATTCGATTATAACGTATCGGCGCCGATTGAAATGACTAAAATTAAAACTAACTGAAATTAACTACATATTGATTGAACGACTAACTAACCCAATCTAGCCTAAACTAACCAAAAGCACCAAATATGACTAAACCGTATCGAAACAGATTGAAAATATTATAGTAAGTTAAAAACACCACAAATTACCCGAATTTTGGTGACTAACCAAAATTAACCAAAAACATTAAAATTGGTTATAACATAGGTATCGGAAAGTTGATTGAATGACTAACCAAAACTAATAAAAATTAACCAAAAGCACCAAAACGGGCTAAAATGGATCGAAATAGGTTACACAAATTAAAGTAAGTTAAAACTAAACAAAACGAACCGAATTTTGACGACTAGCGAAAATTAACCAGAAATATTATATTTGACTATAACGTATCGGAGCCAGTTCAGATGAATACTTTGGTTTCTTGACAGTGAGTTTCCAAGGTCGCACCACGACACGGAAAAGTTTAGTGAACGTCACGACACGGTTTATGCATAACTGATCGGACCCCCTCAAATAAGGAAAATAAATGAGGCTAAGTAAAAATAACCGAAAGTTGATTGCACGACTAACCAAAACTAACCAGATCAATTAAAATTGATTAGAACGTATAGGAACTAGTTCAAATGACCTGAATAAGTTGAGAATAAGTGAAACTAACTGAAAGTTGATTAGACGACTAACCAAAACTAACCAAATCTATTAAAATTCATTATAACGTATCGGAAGCGGCTCAAGTAAGTAAAATAACTTGAAACTAAGTGAAACTAACCGGAAGTTGATTAGACAACTAACCAAAACTAACCAAATTTATTAAACTTGATTATAAGATATCGGAACTGACACAAATGACTAAAATAGGTTGAGACTAAGTGAAACAAACCACAGATCTAGGAAGGGAAAAGTAACCGCCAAGTTGATTAGACGTCTAACCAAAATTAACCAAATCTATTAAAATTGATTATAACGTATCAGAACCAACTCAAATAAGTGAAATAAGTTCAGACTAAGTGAAACTAACCAAAAGTTGGTTAGACGACTAACCCAAACTAACCAAATGTATTAAAATTGATTATAACGTATCGAAACCGACTGAAATGACTAAATAGGTAGATACTTAGTGAAACTAACCGGAAGTTGCTTAGACTACTAACCACAAGTAACCAAATTTATTAAATTCAATTATAACGTGTAGAAACCAACTCAAATGACTAAAATAAGTTGAGACTAAGTGAAACTGACCGAAAGCTGATTAGACGACTAACCAAAACTAACCAAATCTATTAAAATTGATTATAACGTATCAGAACCAGCTCAAATAAGTAAAATAAGTTGAGACTAAGAGAAACTACCCGAAAGTTGATTAGACGACTAACCAGAACTAACCAAATCTATTAAAATTGATTATAGCGTATCGGAACCGACTCAAATACTAAAATAAGTTAAGACTAAGTGAAACTAACCGAAAGTTGATTAGACGACTAACCATAACAAACCAAACCTATTAAAACTAAATATAAAGTATCGGAACCGACTAAAATAAGTAAAATAAGTTGAGACAAAGTGAAACTAACTGGAAGTTAATTTGACGATTATCCAATACTAACCAAATTTATTAAAATTGATTATAACGTATCGCAACTGACTCAAATGACGGAAATAAGTTGGGACTAAGTGAAACTACCCGAAAGTTGGTTCGACGATTAACCCAGACTAACCAAATCTATTAAAATTGAATATAACGTATCGTAACCGGTTCAAATGACTAAAATAAGTTGATATTAAGTGAATCTAACCGAAAGTTGATAAGCAGACTAACCAAAACTAACCAAATCTATTAAAATTGATTATAACGTATGGGAACCAGCTCAAATAAGTACAATAAGTTGAGACTAAGTGAAACTTACCGAAAGTTTATTCGACGATTAACCAAGATTAACCAAATCTATTAAAATTGGTTATAACGCATCGTAACCGGTTTAAATGACTAAAATAATTTGATAATAAGTGAAACTAACCGAAATTTGAATTGACGACTAACCAAAACTAACCCAATCTATTAAAATTGTTTATAACGTATCGGAAACGGTTCAAATGACTGAAGTAAGATGAGATTGAGTGAAACTAATCGAAACTTGATTGGACGACTATCCAAAAATAACCAAATCTATTAAAATTATCGGTGTATCGGAACCGGCGTAAATAAGTAAAATAAGTTGAGACTAAGTGAAACTAACCGAAAGTTGATTGGACGACTAACCATAACTAATCAAATCTATGAAAATTGATTATAACGTATAGGATCCGGCTCAAATGAGTAAAATAAGTTGAGACTAAGTGGAACCACCCGAAAGTTGATTAGACGACTAACAAAATCTATTAAAATTGATTTTAACGAATCGTAACCGGTCCAAATGACTAAAATAAGTTGATACTAAGTGAAATGAACCGAAAGTTGATTAGACGATTTACCAAAACTAACCAAATCTATTAAAATCGATAATAACGGATCGAAACCGACTCTAATGAATGAAAATAAAATAATTTGAGACTAAGTGAAACTAACTGAAAGTTGATTGAACGACCAACCCAAACTAACCAAATCCATTAAAATTAATTCAAACGTATCGGAACCGGTTCAAATGACTAAAATAAGTTAAGACTAAGGGAAACTATCAGAAAATTGATTGAACGACGAACCAAAAGTAACCAAGTCTATTAATATTGATTATAACGTAACCGAACCGGCTTAAATAAGTAAAAAAGTTGCGACTAAGAGAAACTAACCGAAAATTGATTGGACGACTAACCAAACCTAACCAAATCTATTACAATTGATTATAACGTATTGGAACCGACTCAAAAGACTAAAATCAGTTGATACTATGTGAAACTAACCGTGTTAGATCGGGGATTGAGAGACGAATCGAATGCAGTTTTTACAACCACCACTAATGTTATAAATAGTAAAAACGAGTGAAACTTGAGGTAATATGTATTTGTGTGGTATATTTTGGTAAACTAAACTTGCGTGATCTGCTTAAAGTAATTTTTACATTAGATTGTGTTAAGGGTGGGTGAGGGTGACTTTTAGTTTCTCACGACAGACTAGTCGTGTTTCATATCGTTAGATCGAGGAATGTGAGACGAATCAAATGCAAATGGTCTTTTGCTTTTTACAACCACACTTATATCGTTTTAAATTGTAAAAAAGAACCAGACTTGAAGTAACATACATTTATTTGGCATATTTTGGCAAACTAAATTTACGGGACATCTCACCCAAATTTCTATCAACTATATATTTCCGCACAATTATAAGTCTTCTCAGATCTCAAATGTAATAAGCGTTGCGCATTCTGCTTCGGCATTTTCAATGTCCCCCCCGGTTGCATCTTTGTGAAGGACTGTGAATTTTTTGTGTGTGTATGCCACAGGCCACTTAAGGTTAAGGCCTATAATATACCCATGAGGAGACCGTGACCTGTTATGTGGCTTATACCGTCAACGTTGTCTAAGTGTCGAAACATGCACACTTGGTGCACTTCACGACACTTTTGCACAACGCAGTAGTACCTCCACGGTCGTTATAGTATTTAAAACACAAAAAAAAAATATGTCCTACGTACCTTAGCAAATTCAAAATTATCCAAACATTTCTGTAACCCTAGTAACAAACTTTTGAGATATCCAACTCTCCCAAACTAACCCAAATTAAATTTACGCCATTTTGGGGCAAGAAATGATTGTAGCATACTTTTAAGAGGTTTTATACATAACTATATTCACCGTTCAAAATGATCAATTTTATTTGCGCAATTTAGGATGGCTGTAGCTCAGAGGGGATGTATTTTAGAGCATTTATTTATAGGAAATACTGTCATTTTAAACCCATAAACTCACCCTTAAAATTTGTGTAGTGAGTTTTTACTTATCAGCTTGAAGTGCCACCTTTCAGTTAATATATTGCAGCTTTTAGAAATGTTTTATATTTTGGTGGTGTCGCCACTACTACCAGGAATCAGTGGTGGTTTCCTGAAAAGCGTCTCTGAATAAATAGAACAAATAATTCAAAATTCCAAATCACTTTTTTTTCTATTGCGCAACTAAAATTAAAGTAAATATTTTAAAAATGATGACCTCAGTTTTTGTTGGTAAAATTATGAGCAATCTAGTACTCCAGAAGGGATGCGAAGCTTTAGCAAATTTAAAAAGTGAGGTAGGTGCAGGCTAAAACGTCTTATTCGAGACATTTTTCCACAAGTAGTAAAAAACCACTTTAGTCTAATGGACATGAAAAAGTCGACAGCGAGGATCTAGTTGAGCTCATGATGAGGAACTAAAAATAAATCCAATTGGGAATCAAGATGGATAGGGTTATGGAATTATAATCTCTTGACAACACGGAATTCATACAATAATTCACAAAGAGCTACTGGAATAAACCATTGATGTTGAAGCGATCGGAGAAGTAGGTATGCCGTGGGTGTAAAATATAGTTCAAAAACCAAAAAATGGTGGCTCTTTGAGATTGAATCTTGGAAAAGAGACTCAATTACAGTAATCATTATCAGTCTAGTGAAAACGAGTGGTTAGAAGTTTTAAATGTAGATACCTGAATAAAGTAGCCGTAGTCAACGACAATAAGGAACAAAAGGAAAAAGAAAACCCGTTAAACAGAAATCGAACAAGGAGCAAGGTAAATTCAAGCGAGATAAAAAAGTGAGAATAAGTTAGTAACCAACAATGCCAAGACAGTATTGAATCTAAAGCACAGATCTATATAGTTGCATAGCTATATAGATCTGTGATCTAAAGCAAACTTTTTGGATATAATGACTTGACCAAAGAGAGTGACTGAGAGAGAAGTTTTTGTACATACACTTGGTCGGTGTGATCCCTGCAAGAAATAAAAGATGTTTATGTAATATCGCATCTATCGAATACATTTGTATCATCTTAAGAAAGGCGGGTTATGTTTCAATGTATGTCGGATCATATTGATAAATACTTTGTCTATTAACGCTTTAGTAAAAATCTCTGAACAAGAATAAAATTTAAAAAAATCTGCATAGTATTCCAGGAAAAATCCGCAAGATTTCCGCATTCAAGTTTATTTTTTTTTGCAGAGGCACCGCATCGGGCATCGATCCCGTTTACTTTCGCATGTTAAGCCAGCGCTCTATCATGTGAACTATGTCGTCTTAGGACTTATGTGGTTCAATACTGAATATAAGTATACAGAGCGGCATAATATATATTTATTGCTTGGCAGTTAGGTAGACGATTAAAAAACCATTGAGAGCGGCGTGCAAGGCTGGACTTGATTTGCTTCTTTGTTGTGAGACATTCACATTGTTTTACTATTTGTGGAGTTGGTTGAAATTTCAGTTTGTAATTTATTGGCTTCAGTGCACATATGAAAATTAAACAAATGAGTGAACATGATCATGTGTTGATCGATGACGTTCAATATTATATAGCACGCTCAGAGTTACCATAACGTAAAACATAGGATGTATATTTTAAAACTGTGATTAATTTTCTTATTATCGCTTGCTTCTTACGTCTAAAGGCCTGTTCATTTGGTCTGCTCTCACTACTCTAAGCTGCTTGGAGCAGGTGATCGATGTTCATTTGGCTCAAGCAGCTGATATTTTTTGTTCGCTTGGGATGGAGCACTGTGCTCGAGTTCAGTTAGACCATGCTCTACTTACACCTAGTCTGGAGGTGGAGCAGTTAAAGCAAAAGTAAAAAGATGACAGATAATCAACAAAAACCGCGGAATATAAAATAATAATATAACGCCACTTTTTAAATTTTGAACGGCTGAAAGGCATTATGGGTTTTTTGAGAAAATAATCCCCCTATATAAGATATCCTATCCATGTGCTGTCTTAACAAAAAGCGCGTTCATTTGGGGTAGCAAGATAGGAAGTCATCCGAGCAGGAAATATCTGCTTGGAGTGCAGTTATGGCATTTCGTGTTCTGCTCCAAGCTGATTTCTTTGATTTTCCGAGCAGGTTAAGCAAAGCGAAATAAACAGGCCTTAAATAACTACGGCTAACGGCTTATGTTTTACGTTACGGCAACTGTGAGCACTTTTCGAATGATTTTTCTACGATATTTTAAATTATTCCATCATATTTAAATGAGATGAAAAATATATGTTTATACTTTTTCTTCTAGAAGTTCCACTCACTTTAGTCTGATAAATTTGAAAATTTTTCCTGTAGCTGCTAAAATTGTTTTTTTTTTATAGTTGAGAACCTCACTTTTTATTAGCACGCGCAGCTGCTGGTTTGCTCATATTGAAGTTCTATTAACAACAACAGAATCGGATCATTTCTTATTATATTGGGATTAACTTTCCAACCTACTATGTACAGATTTATCAGATCTAGAACAAATTAAAGAAACCTTCTTCTTCGATTCATGCATGCTGCATAAAAATATCTTTTTAACAAAACACAAACATAAAACGTGTTTAACTTAAACAAGATTAAATCAAAAAGTAAACGCTGCCATTCTAATTGTTTTGAATGACTAAAGGCAGTATCCGCTCTGATACCGTTAGCCATGCAATTTATAAAGCCAAAGCCATTTAAATCATAACGAACGAAATAAAAAGTTCGATGTCCGTTTATCTAGCTGAACTTTTAGTACTCTAGAGAAACTTTGCTTTCAAAACATCAAATATTCATCGTTCCCAAATAATTTATCATCTATACAGTTGATTGCTCAATGCAATCGAATCCTTGGGGCTTAAACAATTAAATTTAATTTGTATCTGTGGAATAACTTGATAAGTACCCTATCTGAAATTTATATAATATAGCAAGTTTAGACTGAGTTTCTACGATTTTTAAACTATTCCATTATGTTTAAAAAAAAAACAATATAAAATTGTATCTATATGATAATTAAATAGAAGACTAGGCTACCTGTCATTAGGTATTAGAATTAATAAAAGCCATTATGTCCACTTCTGTTGTAAAGAAAGTACGACGGAGGGTCTTATTGTGCAATCTCAGATATTCTGCTCACCTTTGGAGCGAAATTATAAAATCTACTTAAATATGTACCGGGTTATTCCCTACTTATATTGGCCCATATGCTAGCAGCTTTATTTGCGGAAATAACAAACATTTGTAATGGAGAAAGCTTTAGATTTTTATATTTTTTTTCGCGCAATCTGAATTTTTTAAACGGAATATATATTAATGGATATTTCCAAAAAGTCTTTTCTGATATCAAAAATATCTACTTTGGAGTCTTAGGAAATACAAACATACAGATTTTTGAATATTAATATTGAGGTCGAGGGATGTATGGATTAACCCCATTTTTCCTCAATATTAACCGTTAATAAAAGCACGCCAGCCGCAGTGCTGCGGAAGAATGGGTCTAGAAAAAAAAATTATGAACCCGTTTTGAACTTTAAGGGTGGTTTTTAAATATGTACCCGGCCATGTTCGTATTTATATTAATCCATAAGCTAGGGGCTTTATTGACGGAGATAACAAATGCCATGGAAATAGCTATAGATTTTGATTTCTTTTCGCAAGTTGCATTTTTTTAAACGGATTGTATATTATTAGATATTTACAAAAACTATAAAAATGAGAATTAAAGATTTTTAAGATATTTGTATGCAAACCTGGTACGAATAACTACTAAGAAAATTACATTTCAAAAAGCGTTCTCCTTTTTCGACGTCTTAAATCAAAATAAAGACGGAGCAAACAGATCGGTTCAAAATTAATCTCTGTTTTAAATTCGCACATCGATATTTTTATTTGTTCACAAAATAATTGACTTCAAATTGAGTATGAAAGTTCCCTTGGTTCGTTTGAATTGTCCAAGGAAACGCCAGCAATTGCCTCAGTCACATAGTCGAACTCA
The DNA here is from genome assembly GCA_016904865.1 of Pissodes strobi. Taxonomy (NCBI): domain Eukaryota; kingdom Metazoa; phylum Arthropoda; class Insecta; order Coleoptera; family Curculionidae; genus Pissodes; species Pissodes strobi. The sequence continues at coordinate 1,059,317 of MU181914.1, forward strand.
AAAACCTGAAACCCTCTTGGCATTTCGTATATTTGGCTTTGGGTTTTGTTGGAAAAAACCTAGCCTTTTTGAAGTAAATAGTTACTTTTTAGGCCCATGGGTTTGCAAACGACTTATCTGATTATTTTATTATTTACGGGAAAGTCAATGTGGGATCAGGTAAAACGTGCGACACAGGCTTCTGCTAGAACAGGTGCCTGTCGAGTTCCAAATCAGTAATTCGCGACTTGTGCTTTATCCGACCAACACTGAACTTTGTCTCGTCGTACATTTTTGTCCCAATTATTAGTGATTTAGATAGAAATAATCTATTCCTATTGGTGACAATCGGTATTTTCGGCCTGTATTTGTGTAAAAGGATTTCTCATAAACTTAAACTTTTGTGGGTCGTTATCAACCCCTTGACCTTTCTAGGCACTCTTTGATCTGAGTTTTAATATTTTTCAGGAAAGGCTCCCTTACAACAGCTGAACTTCTAGAAGAAGTGGAGACTATAGTAGATGACAAGAATATCCTTGTTGGAATTGTAGTTACACACTATTCTGACAACACGGAGTGTAATCAGATATGGAATCCAGTTATCCAGACCATCTGAACCATAATCAGCTCATGGCTGAAGCCGAATATTTTTTCGAGGATAACGATAAAATATACGAAAACGAACCTCTTGAAAAATCGGAAGAAGAAGATTATTTGCCTCTTTCAAATTTGCTGAAACGCCCTGAATAGGAAAAAACTACACGGAAAATAGGAGACCTAAATAGCAATACAAGGAACAGATTTGTACCACATTTTACCCTCACTTCTGAAACCTCTTCTTTGCAGTTTTTCCAGCTGATGTTATCTCATGATATTGGGCAGATTTGGTTGGATTTGAAACCTTCGGCAAGATGCAATAAAACATAGTAGTTTTATTCACAATATCGAAACATTATTTTTGCACTCGACGCGCGTTTCACTAACCATGTCAGGATCATTAGGAGATGATTGAAACTGATTTAACATGGATGGATAGCGAAACGCGCGTCGAGTGCAAAAATTCTGTTTCGGTATTGTGGATAAAACCTTGTTTTAATGAAATGTATGTATTAATTGGTATTCTCCTATCTGGCTCTGCTTCACTGCCAATGAGGCCAATGGAAGGAGATGTACATACCAAACTCGTATCACAATCTACGGGACGAAGTAGATTGGAAGAAATTTGCAGTGTTTTGCATATAAGATATGGGTTGCGGCTTGCGGCACTAAAATCTGGTCGTTATTTGCCATTTGACATATATCAAGGCAAAACAAAATCTGAACAAAAAGATTGTATTCGTCTTGAGAATCCGTGGTGACAAAGTTTGCTAATCTTTTGGAAAACAATTTTTCGAGCTTAACATTTTCATTTTATTTGGACAACTTTTTTTCGTGGGCAAAATTGATACGAAATCTGGAAAAATAGCGATTTGGGGCGACCCGCACTTTTAGAGAAGGTCGAAGGGATAAATGTCCAGTAAAAGAAAAAAACAATTATGAAAAAAATTAAAAGAGGTGTTATGGACAGTGCTGTTTATAAAAGTAACCAAATTGTAGAAATGCGCTGGAAAGACGAAGACCTAGTTAAAATTTATTTAATAAATTTCTTGAGAACGATGGATATTTAATGGTTTGAAAGCAAAGTTTCTCTGATTTAAATGTGTCTGGGTTTAAAAATTGCGCGACTAATGGTATCAGAGCAGAAACTGCAGTCATCTCAAATAATTGAGAGGCAGCACTTAGTTTTGCTTTAATCTTTTTAAAGTGAAAGACGTTTAATGTTTGTGTTAGGTTAAAAAGATATTTTTATGCAACACGCCGAATAGAAGAAGCAATATTATTTAATTTGCTCTAGATCTAGATCATAGTAGGTTGCGACTGCTAGGTTAATATAATAATGGGGGAATGATTTCGTTCTTCACAACTTCAATATCAGCGGCACATGCTACTGAAAAGTGTAGGGCCCAACTATAAAAATAAACAAATTTTGGCAGCTTCGGGGAAACTTTACACATTTACCATGACAAAAGCGAATGAGGACTCTAAAAGAAACTATTAATATTCTAATATTCAGCTGAACTCTATTGGTTCATATGATTTACTGCCGTTGGCATGATTAGATGGAGCAAACCCTAAACATAAATGCCTCAGATATTCTGCTAACGATAAAAAAAGATAGTAACTGACTAACCGTTTGTCATAAAACAATGTGATCAATATATGGGAGGTGTCAATCAATTAGACAATCACGTTTCTAACTATAGATTAGCGCTTAGAGGTGAAAAATGGCACGTCCCAATTATATACTGAGAATTTGATGTGTGCGTCATATTCGTTAATGTGGTTACAAGAAACATAGCTTGGAAATATTGCAAAGGAACTTTTAAAAAATATATGGCCAGAAACTTTCAGTTGCTGAGAGAAAACAGGCATCTATCATGAACCCGTCTACTGCCTCTGAAAGACATCTGATTATTACACAGGAAATCAGACGTAGATGCCAGTAGTATAAGAATAAAATTAAAAACTGTTGCCAAGATTGTAGTGTACCTATGCATGACTAATGTTTTGTTGATTACCATGATAATTAGTTCGTAAAATACATGTAACAAAGCATTTTTCAAAATAAATAATTTGTGGAATTTAAACTATATTTATAGAGCCCAAGGAGTCATTATTGATCCAAATGAAATGTCAAAAAGTACGACATGTAAATTTTTCAAAAACATTTTTCTAAAATAAGAACAGTGTATTAGTCAGTTCCTGTAAAGGAAATTAAATTAAGTTATTTTGACAATAGTTAATCTGGGTCTGAATAGGTTAAAGTTACGCGATTTTAATAAGTTATCCCATTACTTTAGGGGTAACGAGCAATAAAAGTAATTAAGTTAAAGTAACGCCTTAATTTTTAAAATGTATCGATAATAAAGTTATTACTATATGAAACTATCCTAACCTAATTTACGCGATATTTTTAGAGAAAAGTAACTTTAGGGCAACTCGGTACTTTCTTAAAGTAAAGATGCCTACTCTACCACGTATTAAGAATTTTTTACATATATTGGCCGACGAAAAAACTGTACATTGAAAGCGGATCAATCTCTAACTGGAATAGAATAGCAGCTGAGTCCCTTCATCGAAGAGACTCCCGCTCGCTTTACTAATTTCATTGATCCCTACTCATTTCCATACATACTTCACGTTAATTTTTATACAAAATTGTCAGCCTTAGAAGTTATGACATACATAAGGACTAAAGAGGCGACATATCCCTTTCTGTTATTCACCTTAAGGGACAGGTTTGGCCTGTATTTTCTATTTGTATATATAAAGTTTTTAATTTCCAAGTTATATCCCACCACTAAGGGTACATCCGGACATATTCATTCCAGAGATAATTACTTTTCCAGTTCGTGACACTAATTACCGTCATAATTGCGAATTCCTGTATCAAGTACGGGTTGCGTTCCCCGGACTTCCATAAATTTCACAGTTTTACGCCCTACTTACCTGTATATCGGTGTATGCTCGTCCTTGTACCAGACCACTAACACCACACTGTCGTTCGGCGTTGACGGGGTTAAATCGCAGGGGAGCAATGCAATTCCTCTTACGAGAGCCTGTGTGCTGAGCGTAGTCCCTGTTGTAGCTCCTGCAAAATGAAGAAAATATCATAAGTGAATATTATCAGCTGCAGCTGCCCTGGAAATAAACTATCTTTTTCAAATTGTGCACGTTGTTGCTATGAAAAATGAAACTCTGCGCTAATTATGAACGATATAAGGCAAAAAAGTATAACTTTATACTATAAGTGACTATATTACAATACAGTTTTATCCACAATACAGACACAAAATTTTTGGACTCGACGTGCGTTTCGCTAACCCTGTTAACTTAATCAGGAGATGATTAATTGTCTCTATGTTGCAGGGCATTTTGCAGAAGGTCTAAAACCTAACTTGAATATATAGTATATGTATTAAAATTAACTTTCCGTTATATTTTAAGTGGGCGGGGTATAGATTGCTTTTGTTATTTATATTACACCATATATTTTACCTGATCCATTAAATAGAAATATAAATCCACCTAAATCGTTTTGCACTAAAAGCTAAAAGCTCTCAAAACATATATCATTTATACAATAATAGTATCAATGGTAATATCCTTTAAAGTACATACATAATACCAAAGATGGATTTTAATCAGATATGATTATGCGTCTGCTTTCCAATGCTGACTTATTGAAAATTTGTACGTCATTTTGATCCAATCAAATGGCATTTTTGATAAAGATGCCGCGATAAGTCTTTAAATTCGCTAAACTGGTTTTCATCAAATCAGTAGTTATTCGCTTCACTAATTTTCATATTTCGGTCTATAGGTGTTTTGTCCTATTGATTTATCAGTAAGAGAGTTAATTCCTCGCGACAAAATTTCACCAGATGAAATTTTTAATCCTTTGTGCGAAAGTTTTTACTTTTCATTACTGAATGAGAATTTTTTTTGATAAAATTTTACCTGTAGCGTATTATGTATGAATATATTGAGCATTTTCGATAATTTGCATTTTTAATTAAAGGAAAGGGGGATGGGGTCCAAAGCTCAAAGGCATATCATTAGCAATGAAAAGTTTAATACAGAAATCGTAATTTTGATAGCCTCAATGGTAATATATGCTCAGGACCTAATATTTACATATTAATCGAAAACTAAGAATATATTTTCATATAAATAAAAATAAATGTTATAAGGTCGATTTTGTAAATTTCCCTTTTTGCACTAGAAAGGGGGTGTCCTATACAGTAGTTTAAGCAAAAAAAAAACGTAGGATTCCCCACATTAGAGTCGAAAAAAAAAAGTTCGGGCTTTGACACAAATTTCCAGCACCACTTCACAAAAGCACAAGAAATATGGGAAATACCCTTGAAAATCAATTAAAGGGTGAAAATGTTTCCTAGGAGATATTAGCGTAGATCTAGAGGTCTCCGTTAAATCGCGGTCCTAACTCAAACCGCTTATAATAGCCCCATTAAATAAGATTAAATTTTACTTGTAAATATCCTCCTTGTTGCTGTCATTTATCACAATCAATTCTCATAATAGCTAAAATTTCAATTTTCCAAGACACAAATGAACACTGATTTTATGAATGCATTAGTAATTCATTCGTAAAACCAGTATTAATTTACCTTAATACATAAAATATATAGCGACACTCCTGAGACAACACTATTCTCTTGCATGTATATATTCGTCAAATCTTTTACTACTTCATACATGGCCCTCCGCTCGTTTCGGGGACGCAGCCTAACAAAACTAACCCAAACTAAGTCAAAGGAATGAAATTTAACCAACGAAAAAAAATATTTTTAGCATTAATTTGGGTTAGTTTCTGTTCGTTTTGCGACCGGAGAGCAGTTCATAAAATGAAAACCGTGTTCGTAATGCAGTGCAGCGTTTGTTTACTATTTCCGAACGTCTTAATATTTTACCCATGACCTTCACTTACTACGGGGGCGCAGCTGAACAAAACTAACAAGATATGAAGAAAAAATATTTGCATTTTCCACTGACAGTTATTTTTTTATTATTTTGGACATCCTTTGGGATATTTTGCGGGTCATGACCGAAGTGAAATATAAGTAGAATAATACAAAATTACTAAATAAAATAACACAAATCACTTATTTACTTGGCTTCATGCCGTGCTTTTCCTCAATATCAAAATGTGAAACTTTTGGCAACTCAGCGTCCGTTCCTAATATTTCCTTATTTTCACCTTACACCCAGGAAAGTAGTAGTGAGAGTTCACCGTTCTAGGTCAATTTAGCCTCAAAAATCGAACTTTGGGGGCTTTTTTCGGCCCAAATGTGAGGGATCATCCGATTTTTATTTTGCTTAAACACTCCCTTCTAGTGAAAAAAAGGTAATTTACAAAGTCGACACAACCTATATGTCACTAGACCCAAATTAGTATATATAGTATATGTATTAAAATTAACTCTCCGTTATATTTTAAGTGGGCTCGGTACAAATTGCCTTTGTTATTTATATTACACCATATATTTTACATGATCCATTAAATAGAAATATTAATCTGCGTAAATCGTTTTGCACTAAAAGCTAAAAGCTCTCACAACATATATCATTTAAAAAATAATAGTATCAATGGTAATATTCTTTAAAGTACATAAATAATGCCAAAGATGGATTTTAATTAGATATGGTTATGCGTCTGTTTTCCAATGTTGATTTATTGGAAAGTTTCGTGTCATTATGATCCAATCAAATGGCATTATATTTGATAAAATTGCCGCGATCTTCACTCATATTTCGATCTATTGGTGGTTTGTCTTTTAATTGAATTATCAGTAAGAGTCAATTACTCGCGACAAAATTTCCACAGATAAAATTTTTAATCCTTTGTGCGAAAGCTTTTGCTTTTTATTAATAGATGTGTTGAACTCGCAAAATTGCTATGCAAAAAATGTTTATTGACAAAATTTTACCAGTAGCATATTATGTATGAATATATTGAGCATTTCCAATAATATAGGTATATTTTTTTTAATTAAGGGAAAGGGGGAAGGGGGCCAAAGCTCAAAGGCATATTATTAGCAATAAAAAGTTTAATACATAACTCATATTTTGATAGCCCCAAAGGTAATATAAGCACAGGACCTAATATTTACATATTAATCAAAAACTAATAATATATTTTCATATAAATTTTCTTTGGACATAAATAAATGTTATAAGGCCGGGAAATTTTCCTTTTTTTTCCACTAAAAAGGGGGTGTCCTGTAGTTTAAGCCAAAAAAATCCGAAGATCACCCACATTAAATTTGACCCGAAAAAAAAACCAAAGTTTGAGCTTTCACACAAATTTCCAGCACCACTTCACAAAAGCACATGAAAATTGAAATATAAGAAATACACTTGAAAGTCAATTAACGTGTGAAAATATTAACTAGGAGATATTTGCGTAGAACCAGAAGCCTCTATTTTGTCTCGATCCTAACTCAAAGCGACTTATAATAGCCCCATTAAATAAAATTAAATTTTACTTGTAAATATCCTCCTTTTTGCTGTCATTCATCACAATATTCATAATAGCTAAAATTTAAATTTTCCAGAAGACACACTGTTGCCATATTTATTCTTAAGATGCTTATGATAGTTTCGTTAGCAAAATTCATTAGAAAAAAATAACGCACAATGAGTGTTTCTACTGTTTCTTTTATTTAGGTGAATGAACGCAAATAATTGAAAAATATAGAGACATTTAGAATAATTACACTGTTCCCTTGTAGGTATATATTCGTCGAATATGTCACTTAATACATGGGCATCCGCTAGCTTCAGTGACGCAAGCACGCAAAACTAACCCAAGCTAACTCAAAGGAATGACAATTAACCAACGAAGTGAATTATTTCTAATATTAATTTGGGTTAGTTTCTGTTCGTTATGCTCTCCGAGCGACCGGAGGCGAGCGTATTGCATGACAGCGTTTGTTTACTATTTCTCAATGTCTTAATATTTTATGCATGGCCTTCCGCTCGTTTTGCTTCGCTTACTACGGGGGCGCAGCCTAACAAAACTAACCCAAGCTAACCCGAGGCGTTCCCATTGATTTTAGGCATTCCTTGGTATAATTTTGTTTGCGCCCTAGGAGCGAGCGGGGGGCCATGTGAAATATCAGTGGAATAATAAAAAATAACTAAATGTAATATACACTAATCAAATATATTATATTTACTTGGCTTCATGCCTTGCCTTCCCTCAATACCAAAACGTGTAACTTTTGGCAACTCAGCGTCCGTTGCCAACAGTTCCTTATTTTAACATTACACCCAGGAAAGCAGTAGTGAAAGTTGGCCGTTCTAGGTCAATTTAGCGTCAAAAATCGAACTTTGGGGGCTTTTTCGACTTAAATGTGAGGGATCCTCTGATTTTTTTGGCTTAAACAACTCCTTTCTAGTTAAAAAAAAAAAAAGGAAATTTGCAGTCGACACAACCTATATGTCACTAGACCCAAATTAGTATATATAGTATATGTATTAAAATTATAATATGGCCGATGGCGATAGAGGTAGCATTCTTGATATCTGTTCAGCTGTACGAAATGGCAATAGCGTTAATATTCGCTTTCTGTTCAGCTCCAAGAGATCGAGGCTGTATTAATGCTCCCTATCTACTTTCGTTTTCTTCTATCGTTTGGCTTACCCTACGGTCGGTTTCACGTTCCTGTAACACGTTTACCAGTTTAATCTCCTGGCACAAACGCCTAATGAAATTTCACTTTAACTAATAAAAGTTCCTTTTGCGAGGATCAAGCTCGAAGCGGGCGTCGCTATAATAAGTCACATAACAACGTGTTAAAGACTCGCGTCTACCTACAGCAAATTTTCGACCTTCGGATCTGCGCATTTGGCATTGTCGTTCTAATATGTCTCTTCACGCGTGGTCCTCCGCTCGCTTCGCTCGCTCCGGGGTCGCAACTAAGCAAAACTAACCCAAGGCAATGCCCAAAATCAAGAAAAAAAAAAGAAAAAAGGACTTTGGAAATATATGAGTTAGCACGTGCGCATGCGTGAAGGCTCAAAATTGCAGTAGGTAGACACGAACCGTGTTACAAGGCCTCCGATATAATTTAGTTTAAACCCTGTCGACAAGCGTGCGGTGAGTGCGTACCTTGTAGACTATTCTCCGATTCCCTTATGTGTAGATGAAGTTTCAGTTCTGGTGTCCACATTTCACTTTTTTTAATTTATAATCCTGCTAGATTATTCATCTATATACAGAGTGATTGCTTTTAGCTTCAAAAGGTTTGGCGGGATATACATTGGTTCTTAGAATCCAAGATTATTTTAAGAGTTTTTAGTTGCTGCACTAAGGCTAAAACCGACACATAAAAAATTAAATTCGTATTGCGGATATACAGAATATGGCATGAAAAGGAACCCACAATATTTTTCCTTGACTTAATTTTGAATCAGAGGTTTTTTTGTTTATTTCATGCAGATTTTGCTACCTCGACATAACATGGTTCATACGGGGCAGCCAAGTAATTTGGACTTTTTAATAAGACACTTGTCTGTTATTTACAGTGCGACCTTAAAAAAAATGGACCTAAATATACAGGGTCATAAACGTTGCCTGTCGTCTTCTCCTACATCAAAACTATGGATTTAAAAAATATGATTCAAACGAGAATATATACAATTTGCTAGGGCACAAGTAAAAATATTTCTGAGTATACAGGGAGTCCCAAAAAGTTCTTTATCAAAGCTATATCACGTTGGGTGGATAATCCAAAAATTTAAATTCTATTTAAATTTCTATACATATTTCATATAATACACCACCATCCAGTGTAAATTCATTTGTTTTCGAGATACTCGCATGCGAGGGACAATCACCATTTTAGATTATTGTACAATCTAAACGGCTCATCTTAGACCAAGCAGGCTGCACTTTCCTGTCCATGTTGTTAATTATCTATCACACGACACCAGTGTCCGTATTTGCCAGAAATTATAATTTTCTGACTTATGGCTAACGCAATTCATTTAGTCTATAATAAGTCGGTTCAAAGTGGTGAAAATGACGTTTTTCACATGGTAATATATTTACAATCTATGCATTAAAGCCTATGATGTGTGATATCAAATATGTATAAAATTTTAAAGAAATTTCAAAAGTTGATGAATAAACGGGATGCTTTATATGCAATATGTCAATAATGTCCTACGTGGCCGAAAATTGACCTTGAAAAATTCATGGAAATAATTAGAGGAATGTTGGGAATATACTTGAGAGACCAAAGATCTATCCATCGGATTCGAGAAAACCGAGAGTACCAAATATGTTTCCATTATATTTGATACTGTCGGTTTTCTCGAATCCGATGGTAAAATCTTTAGCCCCTCAAGTATATTCCAAACATTCCTCTCTTTATTTCTTTAAATTCCTCGAACTTATGGTCCGAATTTGGCTAAACAGCACATACAGCTAGTACTGCCACAAAGAGATGACATAAAATATTATACATTTTACGACTAACATAGATTCTAGGCATCACCGCCCATTAAGTGGTAGGTACGATAATATCAAACAGTCAGAGGAATTTCACGTTCCCAAATCGTCAAAAATGGAAGTGAGATCTAAAAGAAATAAACTATATCTAAAAATGTATTAAGTATGCTATCATAAAAGAATTTGACGACGAAGTGTGAGCCAGCTTCATGTAATACGTTAATGCTTGTGTGACTCAATATTTTTATTAAACACTAAAAGCGATACCCTAAAAAGGCAACATGGGAGAGCCACTGTACAATGTTGGGATGCTGAACCACTGTGAAGTCAGGCTGCTGAGCGGCGCGCGACGCATGGAATGACTAATCCAAAACATGACGAAGCGTTGGGAGCTTATATAAAGGAATATAGATAGAAGAGGAGTGAGGGGTCGGTCGTCTTGGCCGAGAGTACGGAATAATAATTATTGTATTACGATTCCCATTTTGATATTTCGTTAATAGAGTGTTTTGAAGTAGTAGTAGGTATAGTGAATTACCTAGTCCATCATTCCCCTTACAAACGCCACTGCCTTTCCAGTAGTATACTTCATAACAATTTTCGGGGGTAATATCATAAGTGCATCCAATTTTTCCGAAAAAAAATTTGGAAATACGAGTTGACAAATAATTTGTTTGAAAGAAAACAAGACCTTTGTATGTGTTTTGTTTCAAACAAATTATTTGTCAACGAGCTATTTGAATTTTTTCATAGGAAAAATTAGATGCACGAATGATATTTGGCATTTGCTGACTGAACAATAAAAGCCTATTTACTGGCAATATGATAATTTAATCAATCAAAGCAACGAACAAATCATTTTACTGGGTACTATTACTAAAGTTACAATTTACGTAAAATTTATAGTTATTGTATACCACGGGAGTGTTGTTTGATATTTATTTATTTATTTATAAATTTAAATAAACCCATTTCACAGTCACAAAAACCAATTAACAAATGGGTTAACTAGAACCTATACAAAATATAAGAAAATATGCTTAAAAGTAACTTAATTATAAATACAATACCTACATTAAATGACAAGCTATAATACGTTTATGTTTATGTGCGCCAGAGTGCAGTGGAATATATCAAATTTGTCCCGATGTTTATTGTAACTTTCACACATTCTATATAAAGGCGAGTATTTACGAACATTTGTTCTCGGTGTAGGATTATAAAACGTTTGTGATTGGCGAGCCGAAACCCTAGGTACAAGAAAACATATTCGGCTCAGTATCTCACTACATTCCACACTATTATGCAAAACTTTATATAGAAACTTCAGGTCAGCAACTGAACGTCTATGTTCTAGGGAATGAAAAGAGTGTTTTTGTAGCAAAATTTGATGTGCATAACCGATTTCAGGATATTCACCGTCAGTCCGAAAATTTAAATATTTTAGAAAGCGGCGCTGAACTCGCTCCAAATTATCAATATGATTTTGATAATATGGTGACCATATAGTAGAAGCGTACTCAATTTTAGATCGTACAAATGCGTAGTAGAGTAATTTAAGTGTATCCGGTCTTAAAAATGACTTAGAATTTCTTATAATAAAACCAAGTGACCTAAAACACTCTGCCACAAGATTATTTACATGAGGGACAAAAGAAAGCTTGCTATCAAACACTACTCCCAAGTCTCTAAAGCTTTCCACCCGAGGAATAGTCACCCCATCAATCTTATACTCGTACAGTACGTTATTTCTTTTTAGTGTAAAGGTCATTACGTTACATTTACTAACGTTTAGAGGTAGCCTATATTTGTTACACCATTCCGTCAACCTATCCACTGCCATCTGCAGCACACCACAATCATCCACATTCTGAATATATGCAAATATTTTTGCATCGTCTGCATAAAGAAGCATTTTACTGTTACCCGCAATGCTATTTATAAAAATATTAAATAATAAAGGGCCCAAGATAGACCCTTGAGGGACCCCTGATGATACATAAAAGGGCGCCGACGACTGACCACCACATTCCACTACCTGTTGCCTATCAGAAAGATAGGACTTAAAATACAAAACTAATTTGTCTGAAAATCCAAAAGAAGTGAGTTCACCAAGTAAAATGCTGTGGTCAAGGCGGTCGAACGCTTTAGAAAAGTCCGTATATACTGTATCTACTTGATAACCTCTATCCATGGCCTCAGCAACAAATTGCGTAAAACAGAAAAGATTTGAAACTGTTGATCTACCCTTCACAAAGCCATGCTGAGAATCAATAAATTGATTCTTTAATTGGAAAAACAAGTGTTCATGAAGAAACATTTCAAAACATTTGGAGAAATTATTAATTATACACACCGGTCTGAAATTTTCTACACATTGTTTTTCTCCCTTTTTAAATACAGGAATAACTTTTGACATCTTCCATTCATCTGGAAATGTTGAATTCTGCAGAGACATATTAAAAAGAATGGAAAGAGGTTTGGCTAACACACATGCACAGTCACGGAGAAAGAATGATGGAATTTTATCTGGGCCTACTATTGCTTTCGATTTCATTTTCCTCAAGCAATCCAGTACTCTGTTTTCATCCACACCAGTAATTTCAATAGAATGTGTGACAGCACTTGCCGCACTGTCACAAACAGTATTTGTTGCAGACACAACGTACGACTCTTGAAAAAATTTTGCAAACGCATTTGCCATATCTGCATGGTTTTTTAAACACTTTTTCACCCCGTTTCACGGATTCAGGCAACTTTGTATTAATTCTTTTTAAGTTTATTAGCTGCCAGAAGTTTGACGGATTAAAGGCGATGCTATTTTCAGTAGTCGCGCAGTAATTTTTATATGCAACCCTCACATCAAACTTAATTTGTCTTCTTAATTGCTGAAACAACAAGTATTCTTCATCTCTATTTGACTTTTTATATTTTTTCCAAGCTCTAAACTTTTTTTTAATGTTATTTATTATGTTAGATGTAACCCAAGGAGGATAGATCCTTTTGTGCTTTAAAGTTTTTGGTACATATTTATCCAGAGCAGTGTATATTTCCGTATAAAACATGTTACAAGCTATATTAACGTCAGTCAATCGGTATAAGAAATCCCAATTAATATTACACATGTACTGATATAGGCCCAAGAAGTGAGCTTTTTTAAAATTATAAAAAATATTATTTGTTGCTTGTTTAGATAATCCCTTCTGGTGGCCCAAATTATACGACAGCAGCAAAGCAGGATGGTGAGAGTCCTCGGGTAAAAGCACATCTGCTGCTCTTTCAACCCTGCCCGGAAATAAATCATTATTGCTTAAAATCAAATCTAACAGACGATCTTTATCATTGCACAAGAAATTATGCTGTTCAAGGTCCAAAAACTGCATAAAGCCGATTAGAGATAAAGTTTTATCATTTACATTATAATTATCAAATGATGTATCTATAAAATCCGGTAAATTAAAATCCCCTAAAAACAAAAACCTAGAATTATATAGGTATTCATATGTACTAATCTCTTCCAACATCGTATTATAATCCGCAAGGGTGGTATTGGGCGGTATGTAAGTTACAAACAAGTAAAAGAGACAATTATTCACTGATACTTTCACTCCCAAAATATCAATACTATCCGGAATATTTTTTATTTTCTGAATTGAAACACTAAATTAATTTTTAATCGCTATTAATACTCCTCCTCCCCTACTAAGCCCTAGTCGAACAAAGTTTCTATCAACGCGGTACAAAGAATATCGTGAATCAATAAGTTCCGTATTTAAAATATCCGAACCTAGCCAGGCTTCCGTAAATACGAGTATATCAAAATCCGAAACCAACACCGAATTAAAAAGATCACTTGTTTTACTTCTTAAGCCACGGACATTCTGATAATAAATGGATATGCCAATCTTATTTCCGCAATCTAAAGAATGCGATATACCGAAATGTGTTGAGTTTAAATTTACGCTACCAGAGGAAAAAATAGTCGAATCATCATACATATAGCAGGTTTCATCTATTTGATTCAGTGATTGCTATTTAAAGTTGCCAAAAATATCAGATTTGGCCCTCTCCAAGATTTTATTATATATTGTTATGCTTTTTTTATAATGCTTGATACTTCAGATAAATTCACATCATCTTCGGAGGACGTTGCAGCAGTAGCAGTGTTTTGGTTTATTTGCCCCTGGGAAGAAGATGCTTCAGGCTCCTTGCTTCCATTTCTTAAAGCATTTATAATTGTTGAGTGATGATTACTATCCATTTGTAAATGGGGTCTTATGGAACTAGCTCGATTGTGTCTTGCTCTTTTTATCAGCTGTTGCTCTTCGATCCCTAGGTTGCTGACAGCTGTCGCTCTTAGTGAGTGGTTTGTATATTTTTTTATCTTTTGTGTTTAAACCAGTTCTATCCGCAGCTTCTTTTGTTCATTTTGACAGCTCGTTTCTTCCCACAGGAATATTTTTAAACCATCCTAAGGTATGTGGAGTGATCCATGTTGGGTTTGGTGTCAAAAACAGCCTATCGGTCTTGATGTTTGTTGAACGTTTTGATATAAGCATGTAATACAAGCGTACCGGGCAAAATTCAGGGCGCTTAGTGTTTGGAACTAACCATTTGCTGTCGCACATCTATTTTGCACCTCCTGGAGCAGTTTTGCTGAAAACTGGGTTGTATCTATTCTTCCCGCAACAAGAGAAAAACATTTCATTACTTGGTTGTTAAAATATTATTTTTTCCATATTTTTACGTAATTAAAAAAAAAACAACCGCAAAAAAGAAAAGAAATAGCAGAAAATCATACCTGTTTTAATTCCATCATTGTCTGTCCCTGGTTTGAAGTAGTGCATCATACAATTTAAGGCTTCTCCACCTCTCTTTGCCAGCTTCATTGATGCTATAAAGTAAAACTTGCGTTGTAGCCCACTGGGTGTATTTTCGTCCCATACAGATACCATTTTGTGGTACCTATTCATCGAGTTTTAGTGAAGTCGAACTTGTTTTTCTTTTACCTTCTTGTTTCTGAAGAGTTGTTCTTTTTGCGTTTCGAGCGTCAGGAGATGTTTTAAATTCAATATCGTGAAACGGATCAAATACAGTGTTGTAATTCACAAAAAAGATTCCTGTAGCTTTTTGGGCGACGATGGTTAACATTATTTTAACGCAATGTTCTTTATACTCCTCACCATTGACTACGCAAACTTCAAGCACAGTTTTTGAGAATTAAATTCAAAGTTGATACTGTTGTATTTTTATTAATTACGTACTTTTTTTCAGAGCAAAAACTCATAAACTGCTTCCAAGTGCTGTTGTGTGTCTTCACTGTGTTACTGGGTACGCTTATTTTCAACAATTTATTTCGTATATAGAAACAAGCATATTTAACTTCTTTATTTACAAAATAATTCTGCTTAATCAAAAGCCATCTATGCAGCAAAATGAACCCTAAAAAACCTTTTTTGGTGAAATTAAAAACCAGTTCCGCTGCATCCAATATTTGCTATATCGTGAGTGGTACAGTTTTTATCATGTAGTAAAATTCGCAATTTCGCACAAAAATGTTTAACATTCTGTGAACGTGCCACTAAAAACGCCGTAAACCACAGATTTGGATGCAAAAAAATAAAAGTACATTGTGAACGTGTTTACTATATAATGCTTTTTTGCTCCTATGACAAACTTTATTTTAAATGCGTTTCATCCTACAATACAAATGATTTCCTCTACAAAAAAATTTATTTCCATATAAGATGGTCAAAATTAAATCTCTGGAAGCTACTAATGTGTAGGTAATTTAAAAATATGTGTTGCCCATATTTGTTTGGCAAGTTTGGTATAATATAATATGAACACTAATGTTTCCTAAGGATCGAAATGAAATACTCTTAATCATATTTCTGTCATTCTTCTAAAGAAAAACTCACTACGAAAAGTTTCGGATCTCTGCATTATACTGGACCCTCCTAATATTATTTGAACTTAATGCTGTGTAAGCGGCAAATTGAATCTCTTGGGTTCAGCGTCCATTCTTCCATATTCTCGACTCAGAATTCAACGTGACACTTGTATAAAGTTATGGACACATTGAGAAAATATTTTTTAACATTTCTTTCCCGTAGAGAAAAATGTTTATTGTCAAGGGATTCAGGACAGGATTCAGGATTCAATAACTGCACACAAAGTAAAGTTTCCAAAACTCTCATCAGACAAGGGTATTATAAAGATATGAGCCGAAAACATCATATGTATACCTACTTCTGTAGTTTGGTCGATTCCTTCCGAATCGCCCTGTAGTTATTGAAGTATGTTTTTTTTTATCCTTGACATGCGCCAAAATTCTAAGTTGAAGGATGGCAATGTTATGAAAAAGGCATAGCAGATAAAAATTCACCTTTGTGGAAAGTCATCCGCATCTCAAACCAATAATTACATACAAATTCCGCTATGCTATGAGGAATATGTATATGTGCAAAAGTCCAGTTAGAATGTATATGAAATATATTTGTGCAACTGGCCAAGTTAAGTGTATCCTAGCAGAATATTTAATTTTGTGAGTTAGGCATTAAAGAAAAACAGATTTTATCAACATCATTAATAAATCAGTAATAAATACATAATTAACCCTCCGGCAGGCGCGCCTTTGAAAATTACGTGAGCGGGCGCGTTGCGGTACTGGATGCCGCACGTACAAAAACAAGTATAATGCTACAATATATTTACTATCTGCAATTTATTCAGTAATAAAGGATATTACACATATTTATAGTAAAATATTTTAGTTATAAAATAGAAATATCAACTCAAGAACGAGAAAAAATTCGAATAAATTTTTGGCAATATCTTACAATTCTTTTCGCTGAGTGGTTTATCTAACACGTTTCTATCCCTAAAACAAATAAAATGAAATTTACATACCCACAAGGTAACACTCAGTGCAAAAATCCGCAAAAAATCAATTTTCAATACTTGCATGACAAGGCGCACTGCGGTACGGAATGCCGCAAACGTGCAACTTGATCTCTTGGCGTCTTATTTGATACTAACAGAAAGCCTGAATGCCTCCCTGTGCCTTGGCAGCCGGTTCCAAATATAATCAATGAAGAATTCCTGACGCGACAGTGGCGTGCAGCAATCGGAATTAAAAAAATATATATGAAATGTAAAAATGCGGCACAGAGTACCACTGCGCGCCCGCCGGAGGTTTAATAAATATGCATATTATTTACCTACATTGATATTGTTTTATTTATCACCACTATACCTGGTTATCAAATATATGCTAAATAGTAAATATTTCCGCAGTATTCCGAAACTTGCTGAAATTGCTATTTTTCAATAACTCTCATTCCAAAACTTAATTTTTGATAAATTTTACACAAAATTGCTTCCAAAAATGAAGTTTTGGAATGATAGTTACTCACAAGAGCAAATTCAGAAAGTTTCGGAGCACTGGTCTATTTCAAAACCATTAAAATTTTAAACCAGTCATCATTTGAACGTCCCGCCAAAGATTAGTTCAATTACTACACCGCTATGGCAGCACAGTCGCAAAAGCCACTGGCAGATACAACAGAAGTGAGTATGGCTCTCTCTACGTCCGTCATGAATTAAAACACTTCAATATAATCGCGATTATGATTATAATTATTATTTTCAAAAATAAACATTTTAATAGGTTTTATTATTAGCTGAAATAAATGAGCGACGTAAAAGTCCAACAAATATTTTTTTATAAATGAATAAATGTATATGTTATAACATACACTAATTAAACCTTTTTCAAAATATTAACATTTTTAAATTGGTATCTTGAATACTATCACATGCCAAGTCTAAATGGTTTAACTTAGAGTGAATCGGTGTGCACTGAACAGTTTCAGTTTTTCATAATCTATGGTAAGTATACAGGGTGTCCCGAAATTAGTGGAAAAGATTTTAACAGCGCATTCTACATATAAAATAGCCTCTAGTTTCTTTAATAAACATATGTCGAAAAATGTAACAGGTTTCCTCCTGAAGATGGTTTTTAATCCATATTTCCGAAACGGTTACAGCTATGCCTTTGAAACTTTGGTATTAGGGTAATTTTAGCATGCGGATTATGTTTCTCAAATTAGAAAATTAAAATTTTAGTCAGAGGCGTGACATTTGGGGTGGTAGAGGCAACTAAACTGTCATAACATTTTTGTGGGTTCACTTTTAATTTTTTTTCTTTTAAAATCTGAAAATCTGGGGTTTTCTACGTAAAAAAGGTACTCTTGATTTGTATCACTAAGATGCATCGTTTATGAGAAAATTGGCTTTGAAAATATTTTGTCGCGTTATTGCATGATGATAAAATCCAAATGAATGTAGTATTTTTTCTAGTTGGCTAATTACATGCAATCGGATTTTATCATCATGCAAGTAACGCAACAAAAGATTTTCAAAGTCAATTTTCTCATAAACGGTGCATCTTAGCGATACAAATCAAGAGTACCTCTTTTACGTAGAAAAACCCAGATTTTCATATTTTAAAAGAAAAAACTTTAAAAGTGGACCCACAAAAATGTTATGACAGGTTAGTTGTGTTTACCACCCCAAATGTCACGCCTCTGACTAAAATTAGAATATTCTAATTTGAGAAACATAATCAGCATGCTAAAATTACCCTAATACCAAAATTTCAAAGGCATAGCAGTAACCGTTTCGGAAATATGGATTAAAACCATCTTCAGGAGGAATCTTGTTAAGGGCTGTAACTCTGTTAGGGTGCATTTTTCGACATATGTTTATTAAAGAAACCAGAGGCTATTTTATATGTAGAATGCGCTGTTAAAATCTTTACACTAATTTTGGGACACCCTGTATATACATTCTCGGTTCATGGGTACTTCGGGTTAAAGCGGAAGTTGGCGTCAGATTATAATTTATGGAAATCTGAATGAAAAAGTGCAAATCGGTTCGTTGTATGTAAAGCATTTTATTCTCGCCGAATCAAAAAGTGCAGTCATGTAAAGGGTGTTCTATTCAACTGGATAAGGTTTTTCGAGAATTTTTTTTTTTACAGAAAAGCTGATAACTTAACGAGGTTACGCTAAAAACTGTATAAGAAGCCAGTTTACAAAATGTACAAGCATTTTTTGGAAATATATAGTATACTTATATTACTTTTTGTACTCAGATACATAATTGTTAAATGTGATGAATATACCAGATTTTATATTTTACGTATGATATACGCTGGACTATGTAAGGTTTGGCATTTATTCAATCCCGCCGGCAGATCCAAAAGATAAGGGGGAACTTCTGAACTACTTAGATAGCTTGGTATCAGGTGACGAATGATTTAAGCAGTTCCAACAAGCAGAATCGCTTGAGGTAGCCTTAATATTTTAATATATCTGCCACTGATGGCAGAGGCAGCGAGATGAATGAGGCTGCAAGTGACGAATAAATTGCTCCTAGTATACGGGACCTTGGAAAGGGCCTTAATTCACAAGGAGTAGGAATGCTTACCGTTAATATGCAGGATGAAAAAAAATCAAATCCAGCTTCTCATAGAAATAACACATGCGAAAGTTCAGACGATAGCGATGAAGAAACATTAGATAACAAGCTAAAAAAATTGAAGCTCAAAATATCTAAAATGAAAGTGAAAAGAATACTACATCCCAAATAATGGAAAAGCTGGCAGAGAAAAGAAACCCTAGATTTTTATTCACATTTTAGAGAAAAATATGGCGCCAATTGATTTATTCAAAATGTTTTTCTGTAAAAAAATAATATTCAGACAACATGCTCAGAAACTGAAAAAAAATATGCCGACCAAAAGGGGTTCCATAATTTTTCGATAACACCCGAACAAATATCTTGCCTTAATCCTGCCATCTGGGTATAGAGTAGTTCCTTCGAAACGTTGCTAATGGGAATCCCGCCCTGATACCAACAAGCCTTTAGTTTAGTTTGTATTTATTTTCCAAAAGATAAAAATTACATTTGTACAGGAATCGTCAAACAAAAGTACCTTAACTAAAATTATGATAAAATTACCAATATCTAGAATATATAAATTAGCAAGA
Organism: Pissodes strobi; assembly: GCA_016904865.1. Taxonomy (NCBI): domain Eukaryota; kingdom Metazoa; phylum Arthropoda; class Insecta; order Coleoptera; family Curculionidae; genus Pissodes; species Pissodes strobi. The sequence continues at coordinate 1,079,435 of MU181914.1, forward strand.
GTCGTTACCACACATTACAATGAAAAAAGTCTTGTAGGCTGTAATAAGATTTGTCCAATAGAAATTTCTTCAGTAACAATATGGAGGTGGAAAATTTCTGATCTAAATTCTGCAGTTCTGCAGGCCGGCAACGTCAGGACATTTTGATGTTAGATCAAGCCGACTATAATATCGTGCGATATCGTGGAACATAATATTGAGAACTATTTATTGTATACATAATACCATGTTGATATTCACTAGCATTTAACAACGTAGATCTATCTTTAACAACATAGCAACATAGTTGAAGAACACACAGGCCAGTAAGTATAAGAATAACGGTATCTATCAAATGATGGTTTACAGGACTCATTCTTTTTCAGATTTGCAATACCCATAACGACCTCTTTTTGAGATTTAAAAACGTTGTCGAAGAAAGTCGAGTCTTCCCAGACAAATAACCCGGATCTCAAATGATAGTCTATTTTTCTATAATAAACGTTTAGCAGCTGTTTTTGAGTCAGGACATATCTGAGGCTTATTATAAATTATAAGATAATTAGGACAGTTTACTTTTGATACTAGTTTTTCACGATGAATTTTGCAGTTTAGATTTCTGTCAATGTATAGGTCCAGAAATTTGGCAGCATCACCATTTTTATATTTGTACCACTTATATTTAATACAAAATTCTCACACCTTTTTTGATACGCACGAAATCCAATCAATTGTGTTTTATCGACATTAAAAAATAAGTTTTTATTACGCATGCATCATAATCAACGATTATCGCACGCTGCAGCGTGCTTAAAATGATGTTTATGATGCGCCTAATTTTTTAAGGGTTGCTATAGAAACATATGACCATGTCAAATGTGACAGATTAATATATTCGTCAATATATCCCTTAAGTTTAATATTTAAAACATTTTTGAGATTATGATACATTCGTAATAAAAAAAAAGCGTATGACATACGTGTATAAGAGGCCTTTAAAGCCCTTGCGACTTACAAAACACTCCGCTGCGCGTCGTGTTTTGTAATATGTCGCACGTGCTTTAAAGGCCCTCTTATACACTTATATCATAATATACTATTATTTCGGCAAAACAATCGCATAATCTTCCTAGTATGGTATTGCACTGATCAATCAAATTTCAGTCACACATATTTGACAGCATCCAAGACAAATCATTAGCGAACATCACAAACAAGCTTCCCGGAAAAACCTTGACAATCCAGTTAACAAATAATGAAATAAAAAATATTGGCGACAATATCCAACCTTGATCGACCCCCATTTCTATAGCTTTTTTTTGTTGGAATTTATCTTTTCGATCAAACATCCTTATTTATGTGAGACTGATACATATTGTTCACGAAAGCTTAAAAAGATATTTACCTAATTTTTGGTGTATTTCTTACTTCTATGGCATCCAGTGCACATGGTCTTAACATCAACACAATCGAATGCCCTACTGGGGTCACAGAAGATCCCAATAGGACACTCGCCCGGCTCAATATTGTGGACTATTTGTTTAAAGTATGCCTGGACCGCTATTTGTGTGCTTCGTCTGGAGCGAAAACCATGTCGGTAATCAACTAAAATATCACAGTTTTCAAAAAAAAATGTTTTTGGAAACCCATTTGTGACAGTCACTGGTCTGTAATCTTCTACACTCTCCCGATTTCCTTTCTTAATGATTGGAACTACCCTGCCACATGCCGATGGTTAGTAATTCCATATCACGGAACAAATTTGAAAGCATTCATCAATTTTTTCATCTCAATGACAATTCACAAATTGCTAAGGACGACGAAATTTACAAAATCCGACCTTTGGTGGAACATTTAAAAAATATATCTGAGGAATTTATCGGACTTATTGAAAAATATTTTTCTGTAACGGATGCGATGGAGCCATATTATGGTAGGCATGGTATGAAGCAGTTCAGAGAAAAGCCGATGAGATTCGTCATTAAATTTTGGTGTTTATGTACGTATGATGGCTACCTAATAAAATTTGATTCCTATACTAGTAAGGGACAAACAATTGAAGGGAAAGCTCTTGGCGGCATCGTCACAGAGAAAATGTCTTTACCACTTTTACCAAAAAAAGCGATTTTTATTAATAACGATTTTGCTTCAATTAGTTTAGTGGAGACTTTGACAGCAAAAAAAGCTATTTGCGTGGGCACAATAAGATCGAATCGAATAGAAATAGCCACCTGAAAGATTTAAACAAAATCAAGGGCTTTTCATTATGCCATTTGCGAGAGAGTACAAAATATGTCATTGACACGTTGGCGTTGGCCGACAACAGTCAAGTAACGGTGATTTCAAAAATCGAAGACGAAGGTGTATATGAAACGAAAGGTTACTGCAACCGCTGGACAAAAAAAGACATATCATCCGTACAAGTTTATCAACCATCAATAATAAATCTTATAATAAATCTTTACAATGAAGAAATGGTATTGTCATTTTTCTCTGGATGGTTCTATAGTCAATATGTGGTAGTTATACTTAGGTGCTCTACAAACTAAAAACGAAAATATGTGATACTTGAGTTTCGTAGACGAATAGTGCTTGTAATTTTATCGTCACCATCTTCAACATCAAACACAGAACCTAAACCAAAATTACTATCTAATGTGTTATCAGAAATTCGTTTTAATGGGAAAGAAGACAAGAAATTCAGCGCCGCTGTGGAAAATGGAGTTTTCATGTCTAAAATGCAATCTGAGCTTACATCTAGATACCTCTTTCCATTTATATAGTCAACAGTGACCTTTAAATGTTTGAAGTTTCTCAAATATTTATTGATCATTTACTAATAAATAATAAAGTTTTGTATTGTAGTACCTTTTGTGTATACATTTGCGTTTACATAATACCCATACCCATTACCATAAATCTACAGCATGCCCAGCGCATGATATATCATACATAAAAAAGGCGTCAAAACGAATTTTTTAGAGAAAAGTAAATTTTTCCATCATTAAGTACATTTTTATTAGTAACAAATAATACTGAATTTTATTCAAATTTTTAGTCACTATAAATTGAATTTATCTTGATTTATATTTCATGGCTTAAATTTACTTAACATATTTTAGATGACATAAATACCAGAACTCTTTTAAGTTAGGCTATCCTCATCTAAAGTATTTTGTCTTAGTCTAGCCGTAAATGGAATTGTAGATGTTAGATTCGGTAGAACAAAAGGCTTCAAATAGTAGTTATCTACTATTTACAAAGTGTAGTAATTTACTAAAAGAGAAGCTTTTATTATGTCCATATCGCGCTCTGCTACACCTAATTAGACTTAGTTTCTCTGCTGTTGGCAGTCGCTAAAGTAAATCGGAAAGTATACAACAAATATTATCCAAGCGTTTTTAATTTTGTCGTATGACAAGTTCAAACGATACGTGTCTCTTTGTTACTTTAATAATTTTTCTTTTCATTTATTTCTTGTCTTAATTTAGTTAGTATTACCGGATATTTTACTATCGCCATTTTTTTTTATTAAATTGAATTTTTAGGATCCTACAATACCTATCCAAGTTAAACAGCTGTGAGTTTGCTAACTTGCTTGTTCCAATTTGTGATTAACCTGTAAACTGATTTCTACGAAGTGTACTGGCGTGGTGACATATTAAAATGAATCTTCATGATACCTACAACTCTGTTGGGGTTTGGAACCTTCGGCAAAATGCACTAAACAGAGTTTTATCTACAATACCGAAACAAAATTTTTGCACTCGACGCGCGTGTCGCTAACCACGTTAGCATCATCAGGAGATGATTAATACTGCCACTTGCAAAATTGAGCCCCTATCACAATCATAACTCACTGACTACAAGTTAGCACTACATATACAAACAACTTTTAAGAAACACACGGTCTCTGGCACCTAAAAATTACCCAGTCTTGCCATATGCCTTACAAATGAATTCAGACGGATTTAGATTTTGTTTCCAAAACTGTGAATCCAAGACACAGATTTTTGGATAAGACTAGAATTTTATATCTAGGAAATGGTTAGTATGTATTGCAATCTAGTAATCGATTTTATAGTATAGGGTGATATAAATTTTATCTACAAGCTAAGTGCGATCGTTGAATGCGGCGATATCCTAATTCAAGATCGAATGTAGATGTTAATAAGCTAAGGGTTAAAATAGTAGCTTTGTGGTATCAACAAAGTGCAGTAATTTTACCACCGAGACACCTTTCCAATGTTCGTACCACGCTCTGTTACACGTAATTTAAATTAAACCTAGACTCAGTCGTTACTGCGAGAGAGAAATAAATTAAACGGAAGAGCGAAGGAGAATCACACGTCTGAATTGAATATCTTTGCTCGGTTTCAAGTTGAATTGGGTATATAGAAAATAATTGTAGAAGATATACTAAAAATTGCGTAATACGTAAATATTTTAAATTAACTGATTTTAGAATTTGCTATTACAAATTTCTTTATCTTTACCTAGGGAGGGGCTTATATTGATAATGATATTTCGATGTGATTTCCCAGATTTTTAACAATAATATGTTTATTTAGATCATCAGACATTAAATCTAAAAATTTTTAACGTTAAGGCTTAATTTGTATTTCGTGTTAATGTGTAATTATATGTAACTATATATTTTTGTATTTAAGATTCCTTTACCTTTCCTCATTCCTTAATTTGATTTTTAATTCGTCGATTTTGTTCATTAATCTTTCTTGCTAGTTCTTCTAATATGGGTTGATGTCGCAATATGTTTACTATTCTTACAGTACAACACTTGAAGGGCCTACTGAGTTAGCAATTTTATTTTTATCGCCGAGCCTTAAGTAAGACTTCTTTTTAAATCTTTATTTTTTCATGTTACGAACTGAAATGGGAAAAAAAAATGTTAATAATGTCTTCACTTATTTTGTAACAAGATATGTTAATTGCCTAATAAACGATCCACATACCAGGTTAATTCAGCGGTTTTAATTTTATTTAAAGGCGTGGATCGAAGAGTTGGCAGTTACGCGAAGGCGCCACTAAATTTTTGACTAGGAATATATTTATATTTATGTTTTTGCACATTGAAATCAGGGCTGTAACATTTAGAAACATACCCTAGATAAGAATATCGTCAAATTTAGAAATAAAAGGTATTAATGAATGGCACTTTTGATACTAACTTATCAAAATAAACATCAGGATTCCAACTATTTATTTATTCAAAGCTTAAATGCTTTCATAAACACTCTAAAGAAAATTAATTAAGTTGAGCCCATAAAATAATGAGAAGATTCTCTAAAATATATATCATATGACTTATCAGAATATTAAGTCTTAATCTAGGTCTTTTAAAATTAATATTGCCCCCACTATTTTACTAAACTTAAATTATTATAAATTAATCCCATGGCAGCGATAATAATATTAGAACAATAAACAGTTAATAATAATATACTAGATCAATGAGTTATTATTTACAGGGAAATTCGAAGTGAGCTCAGTTCCATACCGCTATCAAGGCGAAAAATTAAAGATGTAAATTGCAGTTATGTGAATCCATTTACTCTATTATGTTGGGGTTTGGAACCTTCAGCAAAATGCACCAAAGCAGAGTTTAATCCACAATACCGAAACCGAATTTTTAAACTCGACGCGCGTTTCGGTAACCATCAGGAAATGATTAAAAACTGTTTTAATCATCAGTTTTTAATCATCTTCTGATGATGCTAACATGGTTAGCGAAACGCGCGTCGAGTGCAAAAATTATGTTTCGCTATTGTGGATAAAACTCTGTTTTGGTATTCAATTTACTGTCATGAGGCTTACAGCCAATTACAGTAAGAATTAATCAATCAGCTGTCATAACATTAGCAAAATACATTCTTCACTCGAGATAATATCAGGTATGACAATGAATAAAATAAGTGTCTCAAAAGAAAACATGATAAGAAATAGGAATAAATATGACGTACACAATAATAGATAACCTAAAGCTATTTAGAGGTAAGCTCAATAAGCAAACACGGTAAGTTTATTGAACAAAAACCAGAAGTAATGGTAATAGGTATGATATAAGATAGCAAACGACCTAAAATCGTTTAACAGTAAGCTCATTAATAAAAACGATAAATAACGGCAATAGATACGATCAAAGATAGCAATAGACTTACAGTCTTAACAGTAAGTTCATTACACAAAAGCTGTCATCAACGGTAATAGATACGATATCAAAAAATAGATGACCTACAGTCGTTTAACAGTGAATTCATTATGTTGGGGTTTGGAACCATCGGCAACATACACTAAAACAGAGTTTTATCCACAATACCGAAACAGAATTTTTGTACTCGACGCGCGTTTCGCTAACCATGTTAGCATCATCAGGAGATGATTAAAACTAAAATTAAAATCTACCTAACTCTCTTTTATACTACTTTTTGCTTAATCAAGCGGAACTAAAAAGGACGAATCTTGGAATCCCACTAGTCACGCTCGATTAACCAATACAATGGACTATACGGAATAGGCCCTCTATCTCTATTTAAATTATTCTTACATTTAATAATCTCCATACTTTCATATGCGTCTAATAATCTCCTATCAGTTATATTATGAATTAATTTTAAATTTTTAATTGTTATTCTATGATTATTATCAAAACATGCTCGGCAACACTTGATTTTTCTGTTCTACCATACTTTAAATGAGCTATATGTTCTTTGAATCTCGTTTGTATAGATCTTCTAGATTGCCCAACATATTTTTGGTTACAATCCATACATCCAATTTCATATATTCCACTTCTTTCTAACATTTCAATTTTGTCCTTTGGACCACCTAATAGATTCTTAATGTTAAACTGAGTCTGGTATACTAATTTTAAACCTACTTCCTTAAAAACTTTTTGGAGTCCTCTAGTATACTGAGGATTATACGGTATCGAAATATATTTTGTATTTTCATCCTGATTAACGAAAGAATTGGAATCACGAATGGTCTTTCTAAACAAATGCCTATTAATTAGTTTATTTATTAAGTTAGTATTGAAACCATTAACTTTTGCGATATTCCTAGTTATTTCCTTTTCATTATTAAATCTTTCTTTGCTAAGAGGAAAGTTAACCAAACGGTGTACTAAAAAATGAAAGCTGGCCATTTTATGTTGGTCACAGTGGAAGGAGTCATTAGGAATATATCGGTTAGTGGCAGTATTTTTTCAATCATCATCGCTCTAGTCTGTGCGTTATGTGACGTCAGATTTTAAACGACATTTATCAGATTTTGAATTCGCATAAACTCGAAAAGAACATTTTCTAATAGTTATGGTATTGAACACGCATTACAGTTTAATACAAATCTTGACCCAAATTTCCAAAATGGTACCAGTTTGTCAGTATCCGATACAATGACATCGTAGCTCAAAATAAAGCATTCATATTGTGGATTGATCAAAGTTAGCACACATTTGGGTGCCCGTCTATTTTTGCTCCTGCTTAGTAAAGAAAACCTATAAAAGCTTTCAAATGAATAAGGTTGGTGGTAGTACGAGAAAACTGCTTTTGATGTGGAGTAAATATCTAAATTATCCGCCCATTTCCTAATTTTATTTGGGAATTTCATCACCCATAAGGCATTGCTTCATCTCAGTGTAAGCTATGGCACTTTAGCAATTCCTTTGGCTCGCGGTAATTGTAACAAAATATTTATTTCGGATACTTCAGTAGACAAGCGATTTTGTTCCATTAACAAAAACACAAATGCCATAACGTGGATTATCTTTTAGAGAGCATTTTTCGTCTCAACTGCTCTGGATATCAATACCGTTATTGTCAGTTTCTATATAAATTTCCTTCTATCTTTGGTTGATATCTCCGTTTACACTATGTTATGACCCTAAATCACTCTTAGCAATAACATATTCAGATTTAGAATTGGTGCCGGAATCACCTACAATCTTTCTTCCTTGTTTTCACCCATATCTGCTTCTAATTCATCCAGAGTCAATGGGCTAAGCATATAACAACCGGGCAATTTCATATATATTTCAAAAATTGTAAATATGTAATGTATTGGATTAAATTAATAAAATGATCGATGAAAAAATCCCATCATCGTAATACTTCACTGGTATCTATCCAGCCTAAATTCAATTTACATGCACACAGCTAAGGAGATAATAGGTTTGTTCTAGCAGCGATTTCAAACGGTTTCAAACCATACGGAGTTTGCGCATAACGATATAAGCGACGCATATATCGTTATGCGCAAACTCCGGATGGTTTGAAACCGTTTGAAATCGCTGCTAGAACAAACCTATTATAAACAACACATGGAAACGCGTGCACCAAGCATTATAAACACCAAGTAAATTTTCAAGGCGCATTGTGGTATGTCATCAATACTAAAAAAGTAATGCAGCTTTATAATATAGATGGGATCTGGTCTAAGATATCCTCAAAATGACTATTAAGGTTTTGGATATATAAAATACTATATTATGGTAAGTACCTATAAGTATATCTCGCCCTCAAACTATCGCCGAATTGCCTTGCTTCCAATAATCTTTAAAGTCATGGAACATGTAGTCAATCAGCAACAACTCAAGTACCTCGAGAACAACAGAATAATCAGCGATAATCAACACGAGAGAGATCGACAGGAGATATATTGGCCTATGTCACTCATTTATGAAGTAGGACAATTTAGAATTACGAAGAGTCTCGAGCGATTGCGTTGGATATTTCGAAGCCATTCGACAGAGTTTGGCATGATGGATTGCTCAACAAACTGCCGTCCTTGGGAGTGTCAGCCTCTCTCTGCAGCTGGCCTGCCAGTTTCCTTAAGAACAGATATCTGCACGCTCAGTGGCGGATTTGCAGTCTCGGCCGCCCTAGGCCCCAAGCTATCAGCCGCCCCTTTCTCAGCATTCACCATATAGACTTTTTTTTATGTTTTTTTTATGGCAGTGGTACACACACTAAAGGGAGATCCTATGGCGCTTGACGAGCGGTGTGTGTGCAAAGATGTTGATTGACACGGTTCTTGAATAGTTGTAGGTTGTAATTAGTGGGAAACAGATGTTCTGGGAGTGAGTTCCACAGTGATGCAGTGCGCCGGACAAAGAAGTTCGTGTAAAGCGATGTTCTAGGTGTTTCCAGTTGTACGACGAACCGGTGCGCTCTTGCCGTCTGTCGTGACCGTCTGACAGGACTTGCCAGGGGCGGGATGAGACGGGCTAAATCCTGGGCACATCTGCCGTGAAAGTATCTGTAAAACAGAGACATCTCAGCCACATGTCTGCGGTGTTCCAGACTATCCAGATTCCGGGTCAACTCCGGGCCGCCGACGAGACGCACAGCTCTCTTCTGAATGGAATCCAGCAGCTTTAGGGTGTGCTTTGGTGCGGCACCCCAGATATGTGAGCAATATTCTAAGCACGGTTTTATTTGCGCTTTGTAGAGCAAGAGCAACTGCTGCGGTGTATAGAGTTTTTTGTTGCGAAATAGCGCACCATGCTTCTGGGAGGCTGATTTTGCGATGTTAGCAACGTGGTCATGCCAGGACATATTGCTGTTGACCGAGACACCCAGCAGTCCGATTGACGAGGATGAAGGAATGGTCGATCCTGCCATAACAATGTCAGGGCCTGCTGTATTTGGCCCTCTTGGTAAACGTTGCTGCCTGGGTCTTTGCTGCATTGAACTGGACCAAATTTCGGTCGCCCCAAGTTTGAACATTCTCCAGGTCTTGATTTATTGCCGTAATCTGCTCCTGTCTGCGGTGATGAGTCTCAGTCGCTGGTAAGGGTTTTTCTGATCTAAAGTGAGAGACAAGGGTACTGTCATCTGCAAAACTGTAAACAGGATTATTCGTTTCGATCAGCAGGCCATTAATATAGATGAGGAACAGAGTTGGTGAAAGTATTGCGCCCTGAGGCACGCCCGCGTTGATGGTGAATGTGTCTGAGGTGTGTCCATCAACTGCAACGTGCAGAGATCGGTTCCTAAGAAAACTGGCAAGCCAGCTGCAGAGAGAGACTGGCAGTCCGAAGGACGGCAGTTTGTTGAGCAGTCCGTCATGCCAAACTCTGTCGAATGCCTTTGAAATATCCAACGCAATCGCTCGAGACTCTCCGTAGTTCTCAATTGCCCTACTCCATATATGAGTGACATAGGCCAATATATCTCCTGTCGATCTCTCTTTGCGAAAGCCGTATTGATTATCGCTGATTATTCTGTTGTTCTCGAGGTACTTGAGTAGTTGCTGATTGACTACACGTTCCATGACTTTGGAGATTATTGGAAGCAAGGCAATTGGGCGATAGTTTGAGGGCGTGGTTTTCTTGCCTTTTTTTGGAACAGGTTGCACTCGAGCGACTTTCCAAGAGGATGGGTAAATTCCTTTTCCGTAAGACAGAGAAAAAAGCCTGGAAAAAACAGGTGTTAGTTCGTTGGCGCAGTTCTTTAGCACGATGACAGGTATTCCGTCCGGTCCTGATGCCTTTTGTGGATTTTGCGAATATCACGGTGATGAAACTTGACTTCTGCCATGGTAGTGTTGATGTTCGATATGGTGGGGACAGTCTTGCTTTGGGGAAGGTCTAAGGTAGAGTGCGATATAAATATTTTGGCGAGCATGTTTTCTTTTTCCTTGGCTGTAGTCGCCGTGATGCCACGTTCGTCTGTCAAAGGTGGGTTAGTTTTGTGTTGTTACTTACTGCCTTTGCTACCGACCAGAAATTCCTGGAGCCACTGGGGCATTGCAAAAGTTTATTCCTGGTCCTTTGATTGTGTTTGTCCTTAGTTTCGTCGGTCACACTTTTGCATTCGTTTCTCGCTTCGACAAAATAATTGCGATTACATAATGAAATTACTTTATTGCCAACTTTTATATAGTATACACACCTTGGCCAGTAAATAAGAAAGCCTCAGATCACATGTTTGTTGACCTCAGCTTTGCTTCGGCCGACAATTACATGTGATCTGAGACATTTTTTCTTTACTGGCCTAGGTAAGTAATATACTGTTTTAGACACGATTGGGGCCGCCCCTAAATCTGGCCGCCCTAGGCCCGGGCCTACCGGGCCTTAGGGTAAATCCGCCACTGTGCACGCTGCAGTTGATGGACACATCTCAGACACATTCATCATTAATGCGGGCATGCCTCAGGGCACAATACTTTCACCAACTCTGTTGCTCATTATTATAATGACCTGCTGACCGAAACGAATAATCCTGTTTACAGTTTTGCAGATGACAGTACCCTTGTATCCCAATTTAGAATGCCAGCGACTGAGACTTATCACCGCAGACAGGTGCAGATTACAGCAGTTAATCAAGACCTGGAGAAAGTTCAAACTTTGGGCGACAAAAATTTGGTCCAGTTCAATGCAGCAAATACCCTAGCAGCCATGTTTACCAAGAGGGCCAATACGGCGGGCCCTGACATCATTATGGCAGGATCGACCATTCCTTCATCCTCGTCAATCGGACTGCTGGGTGTCTCGGTCAACAGCAATATATCCTGGCATGACTACATTGCTAACATCGCAAAATCAGCCTCCCAGAAGCTTAGAATATTGCTCACACATCTGGGGTGCCAAAGCACACCCTAAAGCTGCTGGATTCCATTAAAAGAGAGTTGTGCGTCTTGTCGGCGACCCGGAGTTGACCCGGAATCTGGATAGTCTGGAACACTGCAGGCATGTGGCCGAGATGTCCCTGTTTTACAGATACTTTCATAACAAATGTTCCCAGAAATTGGCCCGCCTTATCTCGCCCCTGACAATGCCTGTCAGACAGTCACGACAGACGGCAAGAGCGCACCAGTTAGTCGTACAACTGGAAACACCTAGAACACCGCTTTACAAGAACTCCTTTGTCTGGCGCACTGCATCACGTGGAACTCTTTCTCAGGACATCTGTTTCCCCCTAATTACAACCTACGTCTATTCAAGAACCGTGTTCTTCAACATCTTCGCACACACACCGCTCGTCGAGCGCCATTGGATCTCCCTTTAGCGCGTGTGCCACTACCACAAAAAAAACCTAGCATTTTATCAAAAAGTCAAATATGAATTGAATTTTTTGTATCCCCTTCAACTCCAGTTAATAGGAGCAATAAAATAATGCAGCTCGTTTAAGTTTTATACACATAATGAAAATGCTGCTAAACAGCTAATTGCAGCTATTTCTATTGAGCTAGTTTATTATATTGCAGAATAAGAATAAGACAAACTGTTTCCTTCAAAAGCTCAGATAACTTTGAAATAGTTCAGCAACTTGTAGATAATTAATACCTTTAGGTAGCGTTCTATTTGCTAAACAGGCGTGGATGTCAGCGAGCGAAGCTATTGATTAGTTTTTCTCCAGGACGTTGTTTTGGATAACTGCCTTTAGAATGGTGTCGGTGTAATTGCTTATCGATTTTAGTAGAAATTGTGTTTAATTAAAATGCATTGTTTCACTTTAAAGGAAACTTAATTAAATTCGATAAAGTTGAGAAAAATGAATCGAGTTAATTTAGCGCGAAATGTCTGATTTTTAAAAATATATTTCAAAACCTTTGTATTTTGCTAGTGAGTTATTAAGATTTAATATTAAAAATCTATTTTTTTTTATTTAGGAATCACATCTATAAATCCCGTAGTTTTTCGATTTCATATTTTTAACCTTTGATGAAACAATATAACACTCAGATAGAATTATTAGAAAATACTTGAACTGGACCACTCAGCAACTTTCTTAAGGTTGAAGATAAAGGTAGGTTCAAATTGCAAAATTTCTTGATACATTATAGCGAATTTTAATTCTATAAAGAATTTTATTTGTCGGCCTCGGTGTACGAGGTGTGGCAATAAATTAAATTTTTGTAAATGATATGTATATTTTTAATTTTTAAATTTCCTGAAAAATTAGCATTTCAAAGTATCAAACACGCTATGGATATCTTGTATAGTTTTTGTAACATTTACATTTAAGAGTTTAACGTCATGCATGGCTTACTTGAAATTTTATGTTAGATATTACTAACCGAACGTGTGAAAAAGCAGACAATTTATAACTTTAACTATACAAGATATCCAGAGAGTGTTTAGTAGTTTTGAAAAGCTAATTTTCAAGGAATTTAAATATGAAAGAATATATAGAGTCTTTCATTAACAAAAAAATGATTTATTGCCACACCCCGTATACCAAGGGCGACAGAAAATCGTTCTAGCATTAAAATTCGCTATAATTTAACAATCTATTTTAAAATTTAAACCTACCTTTTATCTTCAATAATAAGAAAGCTGCTGAGTGTTCCAGTTATAAAAACACACCCTGTGCAATGGGATGGTATGGGTTCATTTGGTGTAACATATCTCAAAATAGTTTTTTCAACGCATAACCTATTTCGACATTTTTTGCTTGTCCATCTTATAGGAAAGTAGCATGCAACACACCGTAGGTGATTTGTAATCTTTTGTGAAATATGTCCAATATTGTATAAACGAATACTGTCAGGTCCAAAATGTAGGTTAAAAGAACCCACCACCACATTTTCCCACGAATTCCAATACGATAGGTATTTACAAATCCCCCTTTTTTTTACTTTCTATAATGGTTGAATATTGTCGTAATTTGTGATCTTGTTTACTACATTATTGTCAACCCAACGCACTATTGGTAATTCGTTTATTGTATCAAATTGGTAATCAGAGGTGCTCCTTGATTCTTTGGTCAATACCTTCCAAGATTTCAAAGGACATTTCATAATCCGGATATTCCTTATTGTCGCAGTGGCTCTAAAACCCCTCTTGACATCAAATTTAGGGCAGAAAACTACTTGTCGAAAAAAGCAACATGCTCTGAAGGATTCTGTATATTTTGTAAAAGGTTTAGAACTACATTTCTTCCCAAAGTATCCGTTGAGTTTTCCATGTTGGTCTTTCCACAGTCTATATCGAAGTGATAGCAGAAACCATCAGCAGGGCCGACGAGAGGGGGGGCAGATGGGACAAATTCCCGGGGCCCGTATGCTTTGAGGGCCCGGAGACCGGGCTTCTATTCAATAATAAAAAACTACATCGATATTATTAAGAGCGCCATCGCAAAAGCTAAATTCGGAAAACGAAACATGACATTTTGCAATTTTATGGTCCTTGTATGGCTGCTTTAATTTATCATAGGTAAAGTATTCGCTAACGTTACATTTCGTGATTCGTCTATTTAGTAACAGATAACATTAACATGTGACGACGCATATTTTTATTCGATAATAACGCTTAGAACATTTTCCAAATAAAATCGTAATGGTTACGTATAATGTACTTATGCAAAACTGGAATGGGGCCTAAGGCCTAATATTAAATAGGTTAAACTCTAAACATTTTTCGATATTGCCTGTGTGTCAGAAAGGAACCAAATTAGATTAGGTATATCATTAATATTAATATCTTCGGCATCGCAGACTTAGCGTTATGTTTGTTAACAACTTGGCCAGCATTTTCCAATCATTTATTTCTATTTAGTGTTGTGATTGTGAATGCTAAGTTTTAATAGTACGTAGTATCCTGCATCTCACCTCCTGTGTTCTGTATCTCAGTTACTAATTAAGTAATTTTTATTTAAACAGATATAGTGTGCAATGGGAAAAATATTAAAATCCTAACTTAATTACTAACAGAAGACGGGAGGTGAAATGCCGGCCCGGACTTGTATAATTATTGCAATAAGTTCAATCCTAATGATATCTTTTATTAAAAAAAAAATGGTTTAAATTTTTGTAAAAATTTTTAAATATAGTTTTTTGTTTTACATGGTTGATGGCCATGAGAGATTTTCTGGTTCACAATACCGAAAGAAGAATCGAATTTAGCAATAATAAATATCAAAGAAGATATTTGTTCTAATTTAGATGTAACCGATTTAATTAGAGAATTTGCAGTTAAAAAGGCAAGAAAAGTCAATTTTAACTTGTAAACCCGTTTAGCTGACTTAAATATATAAATTTTATTTTAAATTACGTTTTCATTTTTATGTATGTCAATGAATAATTATTTACAATTTAACTTTAAAAAATGTTTTTTTATTAATTTTCCCAATTTGAAATGGGATAGGCAGGACAAGTGCGTCACACGTCACAAAATCTGCATTGAAATTATTCCAATAAGGTCTAGACAAATTTTGTGAAAATGCTATAGATAGGCGATTATTATTGTGAAGTTTTGTACACATTCCAAAAACTGATGAAATTTTCCTGCAACACTCTTCCATCCTCCACATCTCAGATGCGGCTGGAAATTGAAGGCTTCATGCCTACATTTTTTGGAGGCTCAAAATGAAAAATTGGGCGTGGCACGTGAAAAAAAATTCTGCCCCCGGCGGGCTTCCACCTCTAGTACTGATGATAGACAGTAAAGGGGCCCAAAAAGCTGAAGAGTCCCGGGGCCCGTTTCGGCTCTCGGCGGCCCTGACCATCTGAGCTAGACAAGACCCAATTTTTGAAGCCAAATCTCACGAGTTTTCCCCTAATGAACTGTTTTGCTGAATGACGCCTAAAATAGGGAACCATGGCTTCATCGATAGATAAATAATACGTATGTAGAATACCCCATTGTTTGAATTTTTCATTCAAAAGGAACGAAGTTTGAACATCTTGTCGATAGTCACCTCAAAAATCTGCACAGGATTCAGCGAAAGAAAACCATCAATAGACTATTTTTGTAAACAGGTTCAGATTTTTTCCAATCGCAATACAATGTTTCTTTCTTTCTGTGGGTTTTCCATTTCCTCAAGTTACTTATTGGCTGTAAACATGTATTTTCTTTTTTTTTGGCAAATAAAAAATATTTATTATTATTATTATTATTATTATTATTATTATCACTGCTATCCGAATGCTCATCATCCACATTGACATTCCTGATGACATCAATGAGTCCGGCTACATTATTTGGAATTTGTACAGGACATCAGGAGGTAAAATAATCAGATCATCGTCTTCCTCCAAACCATCTAAAGCACCTGGAAGGAAGTTGTGGTAGCCATACGTCAAAATCGAGTCATTCAAAAAATTGATAGCTATTTGTGCAACAAAAAAATTATTCCATATTTTGATGAAAATTTTTCCCATTGTACCCATTCGGGTACACTCTATTTTGAAGTAATTTTTTCCTATAAAATCAAAAACTATCATGTCAAACAATAGTAAACCTAAACATACATACAATTAATAACACTTACCAATTTACTGAAACAATTTTTCAGTAACTGCGCTTTTTGTTTTTGCTATTTTGTGTAATCTGGCAAGTGCCAACGTGCTTATCGAAGAGTCAAGAAAATCTGCTGAAAACTCTAAGTAGATTTGTATACACAAATAACATAAAATACCTAGTTTAGTGTGCCCTCTTAAGAACACGCATTATAGGATCCTTTACAGTCCTACAGCACTATGCTATATCAGCCGCTTCTGAATGGTGGGTTAACATCATTTTAGAGTACTGTTAACTCTTCACGCATGGCCCTCCTCTCGCTTACAAAAAAAACAAACATAACCTTTAAAAAACAAAACAAAAAAAGCCTTGCCACCAGCGGGAACCGAACGCGGGCACAAACACAGAATCTTACCACTGCCCTACTAGATCTGTCGGAATAAATTCACTCGAGCGTAGATAAAGTGAGAGTGACGTTAACCTACCAATCAGAAGCGTCTGAAAATGCGGACAACATCATACTAAAAAGCACATATTTCCTCCTAAATAATATTATAATACTTTGAAATATGGATATTATACGCAATTTAATCTGCAAATTATTTATGGAGCGTTATCATAATATAAAATGCATTTAAAATTGATTTAATATAAATTATGAAAAACACGGATGAAATAAATAAATAGGCTTTCGGGAAAGTTTTAGCTTAAATTGTTCGCACATAGCATACTCATTTTTAATTTAGCTGTGACCGAATTTGCCAAGTGCAGCCGTATTGGAAATAAATGAGACTGAAATGTTTATTGAGCAGTGATAAAATTATTCACCTGTAGTCCAGTGATGGCTAAATGATTATATGAGGCCAACAATCGGGAATTTAGGCTTAAATATTTTTCGAGATATTTATATTACAATTTTTAATATCCAAACAAAAATATAAATAATTTTGCCCTTTTACAAAATGGAGAATATTCTCTAATCTACATTCGATTTTCTTAAGATTAATAGGTATATTAAAAGGGACCTTTATAGGGTTAGTTTAACCCTGCAGTGGCCATTATAAAACTATAAATGTGGAGAGTGGTAAAAACTTTGGCGAAGGCTGTAATATTGTTTAAGTTTTCAATTAATATAAAACTTCTCTATATTACGTGTCACCGTAAGACTACAACATGATTTCAATTAGCTTATGCGTAATGCAAGACGAAATACCTCCTCCATTTCCTATTTGCACCTTTAGATGTGCTGATAATATCTTCTCATATTGAAGGCATAATTATGTAGATATATAGCACCTTCCAACAATGCTCTCAAGATATCTGGTTGGATTTAAAATTAGACAATTCTGAGCTAGTCTCAATATAAAATTACTGAGCCCATTAGTGAGGCCATTATTTATCAGTTTATTTATCATTTTAGTCATTATGAAATTTAAATTCTGTGATAACAAACGAACTATGTCTGTCCTGTATCTCCAGTATTAGCTGTTGCTATATTATATTTGATTTTATGTGTATTCACTAATTCATTCAATATACGGTTTCAAGTTTTTAAAACCGAAAATATAACCATAACGAGGCAGTCCAAAATAATTCTTTTAACAACTGTTAAATAATTTTATTATTTGAGTTTCATTTGTGAATAAGTTAAGAGTATCCATTACTCATGCCCGTTGAGTAATAATCCATTATCCACGAGATGCAACCTAGGAAGTTTATCAAATTTTTGTCTGCTGATTTCGATAGCCCATGAAAAATAAGTGGACACGTGTTCTTCCTTTTTTTTCATATTCCATTACGCGAGTTATTGAGAAAGTCACCTAAAAAGGCACTAGCAGCCATTAGAGGCGGCATGTCACAGGCGGCGGCCAGCCGAACTTCAAATTTCGCCAGGAACGCTACAAAACACGTTAAAGGGGATCCATATGCACCGTCCAAGTCGCATAACTGTGGAAGAGGAAGAGGAGTTACTTTCAAAGACTTTGAGAATAGTGAGTGGGTGATTGGGGCTTTCCCTTTACAAAATCGGATATACGGGAAGTGTTGAATAATTATTTAAAAAAAAGGATCGCCTTGTAAAGAAATTCAAGAATAATGTTCCTGGTAACGATTTTCTGGAACATTTCATTACTATAGAAATAATCTTATGTCCGGTTTAGCAGCGAATATCAAGCGAACACGTGCAGGTGTACGGCCAAATGTGACTCAGGAATTTTTTCGACAACATTAAATACGTTCTAATGAATGTAAATCCAAGACGCGTATTTAACTATGACGAGACCAACGAGTAGGACGATCCTGGATCAAGGAAAGGCGTGCTTCTCAGGGGAACAATCGAGTTCAACAACATTCTATATCATCTGTTAGTAATGGTATGCCACAATGCAGCTGGAAAGCTACTGCCGCCGATGGTGGTTTATAAAGCCGAAAATTTATATGCCAATTGGACTCGAGGAGATCCTTCAGAAACAATTTATTGAAACACATCTAGCGGTCGGTTTAAATTCAATATAGAAAGCGGTTTTTTGAGATTCTATTGCCTAAAATTAAAGACATGGACACCCCTGAAGTGAAAATTATAATCAGAGATAACTTAGCATCCCATTTCTCTCCGTTAGTTATCCAGACATGCAGAACAACATTTACATGTAACTTTTACCCGCAAGCAGCACCAAAATCATGCAGCCATTAGACGTTACTGTTTTTGCGCCGATGAAGATAAAACTGCGATGACAAATGGCGTTGTGGGTCAAAATCAAGCGCATCAATCCCTAAGGAAAATTTCGCACATATTTAAACAGATTATGGAACGCCGTATTTGAAAATGTGATCAAAAACCTATCATTAGGTTTCAAAGCTACAGGGATCTATCCATATGATCCTTCAGAAGTTCTCAATAGGACCACGGGGGCTCTTCCAGAAAATGCCGAAGAAGCCAAATAAACATTGAGTCAAAGCCTAACTAATAACCTTCAGGAGTTACGTGGTTCTAATTAAGAACGACCTGTTAGAAAACGTGGCAGGAACGTTGAACCTGCGGCTAGTCCTTTGGGAGAACCTGTGGTTGGGCCGTCCGGAACTCAAACAATGATTGTAGATAGCAGTGACGATGATAAGTTAGGTTAAGTTAAATTTTATATTTTGAAAATAAAATGTTAATTTAGTTTGATGTTCGATTGTCTCTTTTTTTTTCTGAATTAAAACTGCTTTAATCCTTTAATATCTTTATCTAAAAATTAACGAAAAAAAATTGGAGTTAAAAACCACACTAGGTTTTGGTGCCAAACTAGGCTTAACAATGCACCTACAATAACATCAAGCCGATTTTTATGGGTTGGCAAGGTAACCCCAAAATGATGTCTACTTTGGCACCTTACACACAATTTTTTTTGGTACACCTGGTTGATGAATATTAGCCATATTTGGGTGACCTACTCCCATTTGTACACAAGGCACCTTAAATTGTTAAAATATTCACATTTCCAATTAGTTGGTAAGTTATATTGTGATAAATTCAAAAAAGGGTCAAAACCTCCCAAAGTAACACCGTTTTACCAGTTTTGTCACTGCTAGTGTGGGAAAATATTTTATTTAATAACATATTTTAAAAAAGCTATGTGTTTTTGAATCTCGCTTGTATAGGTCTTCAAGTTTTCCGAACATTTTTATGTCCAAAATTTACAAAAAATAGTCATGGATTTAGTTTGTCGAATTTTTTGGTGTGGCAAGATCGCTGAAATAACATATTTGGCAGTAAACAGCTTTCGAATTAAGTAAGCATGGAATAATAATTTGTTCTCCTTCATATGGCATCCTAATAAATGGATCACGATATTTCCATTTATGGCCAAATTCAAGTTGATTCGTTAATAATACGATCAACTAGAATCCCAATTTAATAAGTAAATTCGAAATAGCCTAGATCCTAATTGCTGCCCTTAGGTGTTAGTTGGGCACAGAGTGGTCTTATCTAGTGACCATCATAAACCCTTGTTCGGTAGAATCTTTACTAATCTAGATTATTCTCGGGTCTAATTCTGTTCGGTCGGCAAATCTTATATGAATTGGTTTCTTTTATGGCACCTTTAGATTTCTTTCTTGTTCTGAAAACACCGTATTAAAATTTTATTTTTAATTAAACACTCTCATTTTGTAAAAATCACTGATCAGAAGTAAAAAATTCACAGTCCTTCACAAAGATGCAACCGGGACATTGAAAATTATAAATAAAAACGCAAAAATCTGATTTGTGTTGTAATTCAAATAGTTATTAAAGCAGAGTTTCAAAACTAAAAATACAAACACGAGTGTTTATAATATATTTAATTAAAGAAATTAATTTTAACGTTAATATTAAAGATTATCATAATTAAAAAAAATAAATTAAAAAAGGTGCAGATATGAAGTCCTAAAAAATTACCCTCCACCTGTAGATAGGAAAGTTCTATTACGTTATAATCAAATTTAATGCTTTTGGTCAGTTTTGGTTAGTCGCCAAAATTCGGTTCGTTTCGATTAGTGTTAACTTTCCGATACGTTTTAGCCCGTTTTGGTACTTTTGATCAGTTTTGTTTAGTCCTTCAATCAATTTTCAGTTAGTTTCAGTTAGTTTCAATTCATTTTAGTGATTTGAACCGATTCCGATACGTTATAATCAAATTTAAGTTTAAATAAACAAACTAACATGATGTAAATATGTTCTATATTGTTGTGGAGGATTCATTCTTCATAAACTAACATGATCTCACACGTATGACGTCATATGTGGCAAATGTAGCATGCACTTTTTCACGATTTGAGGTCCTATACTAGGATAACAGAAACATTTTCAATGTTAAAACCTATTTAATGTAATTTGAAGAGGCCTCGTTTCTAACTTGCAGAGCGGCTCACAATAACGTAAAATATTCTTATATTTTAGTTATACAACGCATCAACATTTTTCGCTATGTGAGGCTGCTGGGTGAGGAGGCCGTGGGCGATCATGCGCACCAGTGGTAAAGTCTTGAACTTTAACGACCACGTCTTGTAAATTTAGTACTAGTTGCGAAAGTACATAAAAAACGGTATGTGGTCAAGACCTTACGACAAAAGTGAGTACTTCAGCAAGGTGAGGTTAATATTCCGAAATAAAGGTATTTTTTGAGTTCTATATCTTGAAATTACTTGCTCTACCTCAAATTATCAAAAATTTATCTCAAAATCTTCCATAAAATCATGGAAACTTTTGGGGCAACAACTTTGTCTTCTTTGAAGCATAGAGCAAACCATGTCTTGTCACCGTTATTAACCCTAGTGAGCTCTTCTACAATTCTAAACATTCTCTTCTGCTTTAGGTAGGCTCCGATATATAATCTTTAAATCGTTTTCAGAAACATTTCCGCTGACGTTTGCAATAGGTAGCTTCTGGAATTCGACTTGATAAATAAAAGAATGTAAGAATTTATAGCAAATGTCTCCGAGCAAATTATTTCTAAAGGGAAATTATCTAGAATTTTGTCGAGAAAACTTTAAACTGATAGCTGAACGTCTTCCTTCTTCTTAGAAACCCCTTTTCTATGGCTTTCAAAAACTCAGGTCACTAACAAATCCTCTTATCCTCCGGAGGAGTAGGTTTTTTCGCCCACGTTCAATCTTAGTAAACTTCTAATTTGCAGCCTAGACCGAGAGATATTATCCCTTAAGGCTTCCATCTGTTTTGGCATACCATTACCGATATCTGTTAAAGCATTTGAATAGAATATTAGGTGTAGTTTTTTATATGTTGTTTTGGGCAAGCTATTCATACCTAAGGAGAGAGATGATTTGCATTTAAGCTGCCAAACTGAGTTATTGGCATTGAGTGCCAAACATTAAATTTCGTCTGTGTTTTTCGCTAATTATTGGCACTATAAAAATTGCCTAAACCTCTAAACTTTGTAGAAAACATGTTTAAACTGTTAAGTTGTACATGATAAACGTTTCTACATAACGATTAAATCGAAATACACGCAAAAAGTAATAAAGTGGTTTCAAATTCTACTTTAAAAGATAAGCACTTTCTTATAAAAATCGTATCGTAATCGATTTTTAACTACAAGCATCTCCTTCAAACTAGCCTGAACATTAACGAAATTCTCGCCTTACACATGTTGCCTTAACTCTAAAAATATATTCAAATACAGCTAACATGCAATAGGACCATAGCAATTTAAATAAAACCGCATGGGTGCCAGTAAGTGGCGGGGGTTTCAAAAATTAGGTAGTTTAACCTATTTTGACAAATTTTTATATACGCCCTTAAAAACTGAAAATTATCGGTAAACATAATTTAGAATGAATCACGATTTTTTGGGAAAATCAGAAGATTGAATCAAACTAATAATGGGAATGGCGTTTTTAAAATTTGGGTTAGTTTGGATTAGTGCCCTATATAATAAATCAAAAATTATTCGCTTTTGCGTTTAATATAGCATTTTTTATTTTTTTTTTGCTAGAAAATATACTAAAAATTACCTATATGATATATGCTTTTTCATTAATATGATTTGAATGTTTGAAAAACAGTGAGAGAAGAAAGACGCGTGCGGTAATAAACCTCTTATCTCACACAAAATGAGCGAGATACGAATTTCTTATCTCACGGGTAACGAATGCAGATAAAAATTTTTAACGTTAATTGCATGCAGCGTAAATTTATGAAATAAAATCCTTTATGCAAATTTTACCAATTATTTTTATCAGTGCATTGTTCCTAATATAAATCCGATTTAACAGATTTACGCCAACGTATTTGAGGTGAAAATTAAAACAGGCAGGATTAAAATGGTTCTACGAGGTATTATCGATTTGGTAGCATTTCATATTAAAATAAAAACTATAAATATGTTTGTTTTTTATTGACAGCATCCCATATAGACTCAACGTGAACTTGATGAATAGGCCACATAAAATATGGATGGAGCTATGACGGATTAGCATTGAAATGGTTGCAGCGACGTTTTTATTGCCCATTATTTTTTTTGCATCAGTTTCTTATTTATTATATTTTTATTATATTTATTATAATTATTTCAATTATATTGATGTTAGTGCAAAACACTGTCTTATCCACATAAGCATTATTTTAAATTATTCCACTATTTATTCGTCAACAAACATGTTCTTTTTATTGAATTTTTTAAGCCCCGTTAGTACATGTTAGATGCATTAAAAAACAACTATGATGTTATAGCGACATATTTTGTTGTTAGTGATAATTATATAAAGAATAATAACAGCACTCGAACCAGAGTGTGCACAATCCATGTCCGTAGAGGGTTATTTTAAATACGCAAAATTGTTCAGAAAAACATTTTTTTCTTCAAACGTCAGTAAATCCGTCATTACTCGACTGTGTACGCGGCCGTAAAGTTTCGTTTTTCCTCCGCCGGAGCTTTACTTTTCACTTTTCCGCGGGCGGAGGTAAAAGTGTTGTCATAGCAACATAGATACAAACAAACAACAAAATAAGCGCCAACAACTAGAGATTTATTAAACTAAAATTTGTATTTATCACTCAATTTGTGCACTGCATTTCTAAAAATCCCTAATTTAGGAACAAATTGGTTATTATTTAATCGAACTTACCCAATAACTGCTTATCACTACGGAATTAAAACGCAATTTTTAAAAAATAATTATTGTTGACAGTGTCCACTGACAGCTTTATGTTACATTACTATAGCAACAACCTGTGCCTATTCACCGACACCGGTCTAAGCCCCCTTGCGAACCCACTTATCTTTAATAATAATTATTATTATTACTATTAAAAAGAGATGCTTTTGCATTAATTTGTCGACATTTGAAGAAAAAACAGCATATTTTATTTGGAGGAAAAGTTACTTTTCATGGCTTGCTCTCTATTACCAGCCTCACTCACACGAGCGCGCCATGAAAAGTATCACTTTTCCTCCATATAAAATAATATACTACTTCAAACTATAACCAATGACTAACGTGCTCTTAAATGCACAATTAACTTCAGTGGAATCAATTATTTTTAAACAGTGACATAAAAATTTTACGCCGATAACAATAAAAAGACGTTTCCTGACAATCAAGAAGATATGACAGATATAAACAATCATAAGAGTACTCTAACCAGAGTGAATACATGTATTTAGAGGGTTATTTTAAATATGAAAAATTGTTCGAAAACTATACGATGAATATTACTAAGAACCAATCACTAACGTACGCTAACTAAGCTTGGGCGTACTACAGCATATCGGGTTATTAGAACGGTAGTTTAAAAAGTAACAAATGGATCAAAGGTTTATGAATATTAATACAGCCAGAAAGGCCGATACCGATAATAACAAATATCTAAACACTTTACCTGAGTAGAGATACTTTGCACATTATTCACAAAATGTACACTGAAAAATATTGAAATAAAGAGTGATTTCAATTAAAAAAAAATTAAATGGGCAATGAACTTAAGTGAAATGGGGAAGACAAAAATTTTACGCGTATGACAATAAATAATGATGTGCTGACTATATGGAGGCTAGGACAGAATATGTTTTCCAATATTTCGAAAAATTGAATTCACGCATAAATACTCAACTAAATTTTCCTCACATATGGCGAGAATTTTTTATATTTAAACAGTTTTTAGCGCGGCTATTATACGAGGTGGAAGAAAACTTTAAATACAAAAGTTGTAGTGATCATCCTAGATCGCCAGAAAATGTTCTAAAACTTAATACAGGCCTATAGCAAAGTTGATAGAAAACACAAACATGGTAAGCTTTTAATGAAACACCCTGTAGGTATATTAAAAAAAAATTAATAGATAATTTTTTTCTGAATTCAAAAATATATAATATGTTGACATTTGCTGATTTCGAAATATTTGCATTTTAAAAACTATTGAAAATAACGGTCACATTGAACAATTGTGAATTTTCATAAATTGTTTTGTAAAGAAAAATATTGTTAATTTTTTGGCTCTATTTTGATTATTGAATATAAATAAATATATTGGTAATATGTTATAATTATAGTAATAATATGTTATATCTAACTTATTTTTAAATAAAAATAATATTAACTGCGATTCAATTAAACAAAATAATCATGTTTTTAAAATGCAAATATTTCGAAAACGGCTAATCCAAATGTTAAGACTATATATAATTTTGAATTCAGAAAGAAAGGTTCTGTTAATTTTTGTTTTAATATATTATAGGTGTAAGATTTACCATATTTGTGTTTTTATCGACTTTGCTATATCCATGTATTATGCTTTAGAATAGTTCCTAGCGAGTTACACTAATCCCTACCACTTTTGCAATTAACGTGTTTTCCACTTCGTATAATAACCGCGCTAGACGCTGTCTAAACATCAGGAATGACCCTGTACAAGAATTATCATAAGAAAAGTGCAATTATCCGTAAATTATTGCGGTAATTTAAAAAAAATATCTGTACAGAACGACTACATCGAATATTTCCCTCATGTATAAAAAATCCCATTAGAGAAGTGCAATTATCAGAAAATTACGGCGATAAATGCAGTCTGGAAACCGAAAAGCACGGCGATAATTGCATCGTACGTATTTACGCTAATTCCATTGTGAACTTACGATAAGAGCGACAATTTATGAATAACGTCAAAGTACAGTCCAATATATTATTAAAAATGTCTCGTTTCGGATTAAAAAAAATTATATTTTTAAGCCTCTTTATTTTGTTTACAATTATTAAATATTATTTAATGACACTACTTGCCCACCAGTTATTCAAAAATATTACGTCGATTATCAGATAGATTTCAGGTAATTTATTCTGGAAAATGTGCTAACCAATACTACTCATGCAACAAAATAACAAGGCAATTTTGATGCACTTAAGGTATTACATAATATGATAACTTTTGTGAATATAGTCGCTCTCTCATTTGTCTTCATATTACTGCATATTCAACCCCATTGAATACGAATAAATGTTAATGAATTATTTTTCCAAGTATTGCTCGAATTATAATTTGTGATAATTTTGACATTGATGGGCATCGATCTAGGCCAAGCCGATGCAGCTCTTTAATGGATAAATTTATCTTGCAGACTAATGACAATTTTATGATGGATCTTACCTTCTTGATATGAAGCGATCATTGGTCGACGTAAATGTTTATCAGTTTTAGCACTTTGTTAGTGAAATTTGGAATTAAAATCTTTTATGGGAAAGGAAATATTACTTCTAGCACATGGTGAACATAAAGAAAGAGCTTGTGAAACTTCAGGTAATTAAAAAATCATTAAGGTGCCTGCATTTACACAGTGCTGTCAATGGAAGGTCAGGCGTTAAAATTAATTTAGTTCTGATGATTCGACACAGTATAACATAGAAAATGAAGTGTCTTTTATGTTTTATGAGGCGGCGATTTTTAATTAATGCTGTTATTCAGGCCTATATTTACTGGAAATAAAACTGTTTTTACTACCAAACCTTTTAAGGCACCATCTTCTGTAGTAATTTTTATATCATTATAAAATAGTGGTAGCAATTACTTTTTAGGAATATTTTAATTTTGTAGCACTATTTGTTAATTGCTCAACAAACGGTGTATATGCCAGGTTTTACTCAGCGGTTTTAATAATTAAAGACGTGGGTCTATTACTAAGAACTAAATTTTTAACTAGGAATATATCAATGATTTTTACACATTGAAATCATGGTAGTAAAATTTAGAAACATACTCTAGATAAGAATATCGTGAAAATTGACGTTAGCTTACCATAATAAACATCTGGATTATAATTAAACTGTTTATTTAAATATTAACAACTATCACATACACTCCAAAGACAATATTCTATCTTCTATCTTAAATTAATTTGAGGTTTTGGTATCGCCATTAAACCAATGAGAAGATTCTCTATAATGTATTTCATCTAGATTATCAGACTATTAAATCAAAGCAAAATAAAATACTAAGTCTATGTCCTATAACATTTATATTGCCCGATTCTTCTTTTGAAGTAATTTCAGCCAAACGTTGAGTTCTTGAAGGTTTGTCAATCACGCAATACTATAAATAGTAAATATTTTACTAAACTAACCTTATTCTAAATCAATCCAATGGCAGCGATAATATCATTAGACCATTAATCAGCTACTAAAAATATACTAAATCAATAATATAACAGAATGATGTATAGGAGGTAAGTATCTATGTGTGCAAACAAAATGAGCTCAATTCGATAACGGTACCAAGGCGAAAGATTAAAGTTGCGGATTGCAGTTATGTGAAACAGACTACTGCTATGAGGCTTAGAGCCAATTATAGTAAAAATAAATCAATTAATTATCATACCATTTGCAAACCGAATTCTCTACTCGAGACAATATCAGATAGGGTAATTAATAAAACACGTATATCTAAAGCAATTATGATAAGAGACAGAAACAGATATGACACACGATAATAGATAACCTACAGCTGATTATCTAACCCAAACAAAAATGAGAAATATCGGTAATAGTTACGATATAGAAAGCAAATGACCTACAGTCGTTAAACAGTAAGTTTATTAATCAAAATGGCAAATAATGATACTAGTTACGATATATGTAAGCAGACGACCCATAGTCGTTTAACGGTAAACTCATAAAACCAAACGGTAAATAACGATAGTAGAGATCATAAAAGGTCATTAATTAGAAAAAGGTAGATCCTACTTGAATCTAGTAGATTTGCAGACATGGAGTCCACCGGCGATTCATGCGAAGGTACATCTCCGCCATATGGTCGTATTACCTCGACAAAAGGCCTCTGTTCTGCTAAATGGAACCTAGGTCGGCAAAGAAAATGCCGCTGACGGACGTTCATCCCCAAAGAAGATTTAGGGTCACTATTTGAACTTCGGTTAGTCACATTAATAACTCGTTAAGTTAATCAGTGCCTTGAACATGCCACTCTCTCTGTATTCCATTAATAGATATGTGATACCAGAGACACTAATTAATTTAGTAGTGAAGTGAAGTCGAAAGTGTCGGCATTCGAAAACTCCTCATACAATTTGTTTATATAAACAGGATTACAGATTTTCATAAACTTTGCCATTCAACAACAAGAACCATACCCAACTAGTTTAAAAACTCTTTAATCCAACTTAACCCAAGCAAATTAGGCCTTATCAGAGGTTCGTCCATCTACTATTGCCATCATTTCAATACGTATTATAATACTGATTCATAGATCACATACCATAAATACATATAATTCATTTGCATTTGGCTGATGTTTTCTATAAAATAAATTGAAATTTGGCTAAAACACCAATACATAAAAGTGGTCCTATATATTGACCTAAAAGTATTACGGTTTATAGTAATTATTGGGAAAAAGAAACAATGATTGTCAATAATTTTTAATTCGAACAATCTCTAATTAATTAGCACATGCAACATTTAACAATACCATCATGCAGGTGGACAACAACGGTGACTAATACTGATTTCAGTGGTTTTAAACGGACTACGGATAATCAACTATTTCGAAAATAATGAAGTTCAACAGAGTTAAAAAAAATTGCCATTGTTTAATTTAAGCGTTTTTTTATCGAAGCTCTATTAAAAATGTATTAATTCAGTTTTTCCGTGCATGAAATTTGCCCTCAAACTACAACGGGAAATTATTCAGTGGTCAGGGAGCTCTTTGAACACAAAAATATAGAGGGATAAATATCGTTGTAAATTACGATTTGAATGCCGTTTAACAATATTTATTATTTTAACGTAGCCACAAATACTTTGAGGTATTTTATCCTAATCTAAACAGTGTATATTTTTTCAAATATGAATATTTAGAATTTGTTGTTTATGAACAGCATTTATTGCAATTTAAATCGATATAATTTCAAAATATTTCACTATAAGCTGAGAAGTAACGAATCCTTCTTTGTAAAATAGATTGCCTATGCCTATATTTAATGTAAGAGAAGTCCTGAATCTTGCCAACTGGGATTCTTAAAGATAAAATATCACACAGTGGAAAGCTTGAACCTTATCATGAATCTCAACTATAAATTATTATTATTTAAAGTAAATATTGTTACAGTTATGGTTAACGTTCTAATAGATGACTCAAAATAATGGTACATTGAGGGTCAATGTTGAGTATAGAAATCTATGCAGAAATCAACACCTGCAACCTGCAGGTCTTGATTGGTTTATGGTGCAAATTATCGAAGAGAAAACGCCTGTTTGGAAGTCCAAAACTCTTACCATAAAGTTCTGGCAAGGCAAACTATTCGAAAAAGAAACGCCCCTCTGGTAGGTAATTACTCTTATAGCTAACATTCAAAAAATAATAAATTATATCAACTCATTAATCTATAACGCTCTTCCAGCAATCTCCCAGCTGCTTTACTAATTTTTGACGAATTTTACCCTGATCATGAGATATCCATACTGGAAACACTTATACATTCTCACCTAGTCTTTCAAATTAGGGAAATTGAATTAAAACTGAAGACCAAATAAATAAAAGTCGGAATCATTATCTTATCACAACACTTCATTTCTGTTATTCTACCCTAAATGCTCTCATTACTTCATTGTTTTCAGCTTTTTTCCTTGGTATAAATATTCGCCAGATGTATATTTTTAGTATCGCTGTTTACAGCTGGCATTTCTCTTCCTACTTAGAAATTTTTCCATTCAACTCTACATTAAAGAGAATAAGTTTCCAAATATAGCCCTTTATAAAAATAATGTATAAGCATCGAAGGCCAAGAACGAATAAGAAAGAGTGGATCAGCACAAACAAAGCTGGAACAAACTCGTGGGCATTCCTTGATAAGTATACATATTCAATAAACATATCTTTATTATCGCTGCACCCAAATTCAACTTACCAGCTGGTACTCTTCTTTCTACTTAGAGATTTTGCCACTTTAACTGCTATATTTAAGAAATTAATTTTTGAAATATAGCCCTTTACAAAAATAATGTAGGCCTGGAAGTGCAGGAATGAATAAGGAAACGTGGATCAGCACAAACAGAACTGGACCAAGCGCTTGTGTATTCCTTGATATTCTTATCTAAACCTAATTTCCTTCCCTGAGTTACGTGGAATCCAAGTCAACTGAAAGATAAAGTTCGATTACCGAATAGAATGCTATTTCCAGGTGCTTATCTCTTTCAATCATTCAAGTGATAACAATTCCTATTTTTAATGGGCATTATCTTTAGACAATTTGCTTACTATAATTTTACTCGTAAATTATCTATTGGTAAAATATCTTATAAACATTAAATAATTAAGAACTTATCTTTTAGACCATATTTAATGATATGCTGATATTATGATTATTAACTTTTTATCAATATTGAATAATATAAATACGATAGAAAATAGCATAATATCATACAGTGAATTGCTAAACGTGGTAATGTTAGTTTGCGAATCTGTATTCTTGTGTCAATAGATTCGCATTAGAGAATTACCTGAGCTACTCTCCTGCACGCTAATCAAGACGTGACGTCACGGGACAAAAAATATGAATTTACTATCAACATATTTTTAGTATTACTGCACCCATATTCTACTTACCAGCTGGCACTTCTATTTCCACTTTGAGATTTTTCAGTTTTAACTCTAACTCTCCTGACTTTTACACTGTTTATCTGAAAAATTATTTAATCGCGTACCTCAATTAAATATGGCAAAGGTTATATATATACCAGGTCCCCGAACTACACATATATTTCTACAGAAAAAAATATGCCTGCAAATTAGTGAAATAATTTAAAAGGAGTCTTTTGTGATTTCAAGTGCAAGATTTCGTAATTAAAATGAATTACCGAGTTTTTATGCGGTTGAAAGGCAGCAAAATATTGTGCACACTCGCGGCAGTTATTCTCGGAGTGGCCGTGAGCACAAATGTGTGTTCTTATAACTTTTTAATATTTCATACGGTTATTTAAAATCATCTCATCATAGTCAGTACTGAAACAGTATTTTTTAAGAGTGCATACATTCCTTTACTTCGGACAAATATGTGCTAGTGAATTTCGTTAAATTACTTGCTGTCATGCCTTTAGGATGCATTTACCATCCCTAAATTATAAGATTATATTATGAGCTGTAATAGAGTAAGGTACACCCTGGATCATTTGCGTCATTTAATAGGACAGCTTCAATATTCTAACCAATATGAAATTAAATTACCCATAGTGGGCCCCCATTAGTTGGGTAAAGCCTTACTGAATATTATCAGCAAACAAGGGCCCATTGTAGATAAAATACCGGATACTCTGTAATACTATATTGTAATAAGAGCAAAGCTGCCAATTACCTTTCCTTATATTCGGGGTTTGAGGCATTAATTTATTTTCACCGTTGACCTTTATCTTGGAAATATGGAAAACAATTTATTTGTATAATGAGTAATTTTAATAACCACGGCGCGTTCTTTAATTCAGATTGTAAAAAAATCATGTTTGCGGTAATAGTAAGATTGATATAAATATTGTATTGAAGCTTTTCCAGAATTTCAGAATAAAGAGATAATACGGATTTCTCGATTACTCTCTTTAAAATGTATTACTGTTAAAATAAATTACTATAATTTCTTCTGATAAATACTTATTTGTGTCTACTTCTTTTAGTTCCATCGATAATTTAACATTCATTGAATATTTTTGTATATCAAGAGCTAAAACATCTCAGCTCTCTCCAAAAGTTATATTGTTAGGTCAACTGGAAATATTATATTGAACATGTAGGTAATCCATTTCTAACGTTATTTGCATTGATTTTTAGCAGTAAATATGGACATTTATATGCGGTACAACGATCATCCGAATTTAATAACTTTTGCTGAAAGGGGGAAGAAAGCATTTTTCCATTTAACTTGAAATTAAATGCCTATTTCACCGCAATTTCTATCTAGCATTACCATAATGCAATAAATTTTTACAGGTGAAAAGGAAAATCGTGGTAATTTTGGTCTGATGCCGTACCATTAGGCACCCTCCTGCTATCCTAAATATTTCATGATGATACAATCAGATAATTATGTTTTATTTTATAGAAATAAATAAGACAGCACTACAATCATAATTCCGTTAGTACTGTGTTACAACTTAATTGCCAAGGTTGGAATACATTTTCGGGACTGTTACAATTCGGCATGGGATAAAATAAATGCAGATCGCAAATTGGTTGTAAATAATTCATTTATCGGATGGACCATTCATCACTGATTCTGAATAAGCCAAGTTTTACTCTTCTATTTTTAAAACTAATTGAGAAAAGAGACAAACAATGTCAATACATTATTTTATAACCTTGTCTTTTTATCACATTAATGTCAACTGGTTTTTTCAATTTTTGCTGTTAATTTTAAAGATAGGAATCAAGGACGGTTAATTCGGAATCAGTATCAAATGCATTATCCTATAAATGAACCATACGACTCACAAAAACCCTACAACTTTGGTAACTTAAATTGGTTTCGAGCTCAAAAATAAAACCGCTAGAGGTGCTATAAATCCCGAAAAAACTTTATACACGAGCAGTATTCTTATTGCCCATTCATACTTAAATTGTTTTTTTTAAGCTGATGAATTTGGTTTTTCCTCAACTTGGTCTAAATCAAAGAAACTACAAAAAAATCAACCAATAAAAATTAAAAACTTTAATTTGATAATAGAAACGAAATAAAAACGATGAATTCGTAGTTGATTTTTGACCGTATTGCTTCCATCTACAAATAAAAATATTATGTAGACCTATGCTTAAGGGACAGACGAAGGTATAGTGAACAAAAGCTCGGTCTAAAAAACTACATATATCCTCATTCCGTAAGCATGGAAAATTACCAAATATAAAACCCTATAAGTTAATTGAAATTTGCGTATTCCATCTTCCATGGCCGTTTTGAAGCCCAAACGCTAGCGTAAGAAATGAAAATGTAAGATTTGTCAGGAAATCGATTTTCAGTTTCCGTCATGCCAAAGCAATTTCAGCAAAGAGCTTTCTCGGTATGCCAAGTTTATATAATTTCACCCATCCAAACCCATCTTCGTAAACAGCTCTATACGTAATCGACGACCGGATCTTTCGTTTGGAATAATTGAAGTGGACGGGTATTGAGGTTGTTTGATTTCCCCGTCGCTGAGGAGGACCGGGTCGTCGGGTATAATCTTATTTCAGCAATTCAGATCTCGTGAACGGCAATATTTATTTAGATATAAAAAATATAGGGATATAAATTTTGCGAACTTAAAGTGTACCTTTGTCTGTAAATATTCTGTCACACTATTTGAAAAATCATATATTTTCAAATGATTTTCGCCGCTGGTGAAGTTAGTGTAGATTGCAAGAAAAACGGGAGAAAAAATCGTTTTGATGTGGAATATAGGAATTTCGATAATAATTTATTATTATTTTATTATTTATTATTGCATACCCATTTATTTCCTGATTTATTTTCTTCAACCATTTTTTATCCCAAAATATACCAGAATATTTTGAAATTATTCACAAAATTGCACAGAAAATTAAAACATACATCTAGATACATATCTATACATTTTAATTCCAATAACCTTTAATTTAAAAGCGGATTGTGTATATTGATATATAGCTATATATAGAAGCCAGTTACAGTCCATTATAATGGTGAAGAGAAATTGTTGATATAATTAATTATTGTGCTGAAAATGGTATATTGATTTGATGCAGTCAACATGAAACAACAAATGTAAATATAATTTGATAATACAAATTTAATGCAATTTCGTTATATTTTTTAAACATAGAGTATTTATGTATTGCAGTGACGAACATATAATTCTATTCCTGTAGTTTCTAAATCTAGTTTAAACATCTGTTGATGCGAATAGAATATCCTGGTTCTGTGCAATATGCACTGGTTAACATGCAAATAAAACATCTTCAATTTTTACGAAATTTTGTTTTTACTTTTTGTGGAGCTTAAAAATAAAATACTTTCGTATCTTTTAAGTTGCAAAATGTGAGAATAATTTTTATTAGATCTGACATTTTGTCTTGAGACCCACATTATTAAGCTCTTATGTCATAAAATACTGACCAGGATTCTTTCCTGCATATTTTGATACCCTCAGGGGCCCTAATACTATTAAAAGTAGTGAATAATACTCTATGGTCTGTTAATAGGATCTCTTCACTTTTGTTTAACACATTGTCTCCGATGGAAAAACTCTAAATTTATTAATCTAGAGCTATTATATATAATTTTGTTGCTCTCCGGAACATTATCATTTTATTTTAAGCAACATATAGGTGAATTTTTATGTCTACGCAACTCTTATATGACTTTAAGGGTTCGTAGACTGAACACATATTTTAATATTGACTAGATATCAAGTTGACGTTGATTCGACATAAAAGTTCATGTTGATTAATCGTCAAAATTCGACGTTGATTAGACGCCAGAGGCCAACGATTTTTCTGTTATTCGAGGTCTACTCGACTGCCAAATCGACGTCTTTCGATGCTCTTAAATTACTGATATTTGACGTAAAATCGACTTAATCTTGCAAACTGCTATCCCGCTTGTGTACTTCAGAGAAAACCTGACGATAAATACTATGTAACAATGTATTTGATTTGGATAATTTATTTTCCCGTTTTTGATACACTTTATATAAAAATAATTCATAGCCCACAAGAGACAAAATATCAACCAACATCTAACACCATTTTCCATAGCAAAATTAATATAAAAACAATACTGACAAACATAAGTTGAATAGGCTTCAGATAGAATCCGCCACTGCAATATTCTATGCATGTACTCTTTTTTCAAATTAAAAGGGAATCTTAACCTTCCTTTTTGCAAATATATGTTAAATCAGATTTATGGGCCATTCTCTGCCGATCCAGGGAAATTATTTAGTCATAGACAAGGGTGAATACCCGAATAAACATGTAATACCATTTACCAATTCTATTTTCGATAAATTTTTATTACTTTTGTTGAACAGTTTTATATACATTCTGTATGCCAGAACCGAAACGATACCTTAAGGCATATCAGGGAAGTTCAAATATTACGTTTATTATAACACGAATTCAGTTTCTTCGGTACATCCTTTGTTCCAGAAACGTGCTTTGGATACTCCATTATGTGAAATTGCTTGAGTCGTTTATTAATAAATATCATCAAACATAACCTATAAATAATCGGTCGTTATTACTTGTTTGTCCGGATGCAAAATTACGTTGGCAATTTCTTACATCGCATTTAATGATATATTGAATTTTGTTGAGAGGAACGTTAAAAATCTTAGTTGATAAAAATTAAAATTCTAAACATTCAGTGACCACAGAGATTATTTTATTCTCTAAATATAATGTTGTGCATATGCCATACAGTATCCATATTCCGACACCATTCCAAAATGGGGTTCTAAGAGACATACAATGCTGCAAGGAACAGCTTCAAAGATAACGTCTCATATAAAAGATGCCACCTTATATGTATATTAATATTCAGGTGTCACAAATATTTGTCTAACCATTGACACATCATTTACTTCGATATCTATCGATCTACATGTTCTTTGTTTAAGTTTGTTTGCATATTTTATGGTTTTTAATTTTTAATTTTTAATAGATAGTTGGTAGGTTCCCAAAAATTTCAAAATCTTGAAAACCCTTCACTTTTAATCCCATTGCAATTGCTAAACTAACCCAAACTATATATTTTTTTAATATCTGATATACACAGGTCGAAAAACTAGACCTACTAACACATTCACAAAATTGAACTTCACCTAAGCAATAGTTAATGTAATAGAACAATTTCCATGGACTCGAGCAGGAAAATCCTTTGATGCTCTAAAAAAATCTCAATTGGCCAGGAGCCTGCATTTTAAATCTTGACATAAAACGGTTAAAAATATCTATAGCAGGGGTGGCCAACCTGACGTCGCGATCGACCAATCGATCGCGGCTTTAGCCCCGGTCGATCTTGACAAGCTAAAAACGTTGTTAAGTATATAGCGGATGTAAAGGCAGTGATTTCCGACTTTAAAAAGAAGAATTTTCTGATCACATGCATAATTAGGCATTTGATTTGAATAATTCAAACACGATTCCTTAAAATTTAAATACTCCGATCAGCGCCGTATAATGGAAAGTGCTTTCCGGTAACTATGCCAAAATCGAATCTTCCGTCCACTCAAATTATTCCGAGCGAAAGGTCCGCCCATCAATTATTCACCAGGGTATTTACCGAGATTGCATTGGATCGGTCAGGATACATAAATTAGGCTCTATGCAGATCAGATTTATTCACATATTTATTTATAAAGCATTGCTCATAATCCAGGATATGTGCGATGTAATTCTTTTCACCTAATATGATTAGATAAATAATCATGTTGTATACATATCAAATTACCAAGGATCACACAGCAAATAAGACAAAACACATTATAGATTTCAGTGCAAATGGAAATGAGCTTTATGATAATATGCCACACATCACACTTTACTCAGGCCGTTCTTTTTATTTCTGGACAAGAAATGTAGATAAATGACATCTGAGCCCTCGATCAATGCCATATCTCAGAAGATATGACCGTATTACATGTTAATTTAAATCTAAACTACTGTCCTCCCTCCAAACCCCCCTACATATTAATGCAATAGGCTAATACGTATATGCATATTTTCTAGGAGTAATTAATGAATTGATATTAATAGAGAGAAATTAATCAATAATAATGTATTTTTATCTTCCGCCTACTGCACTTCACTAAATCCGTCCTTGAATTATATTGAAAAATAATTATTTACAGAATTGAATTAACTGACCACATCAATCGGGATAACGGCATGTTCAAGCGTACAGATTTCGAAAACAAGACTTCAAATTGTATCTTATTTACAATTGTTCGATCAAATTTTTATAGTGGTAAAAATTAAAAAATAATTTTGCAATTGAAGCAATATAATTCCGATGTTGATCCATTCAGTAAAATTAGTTAGCGCTCTGCTTATAACATATATTTTTTAATTCATTGAGTAGTTAATTAGTGTTCACATTTAAGGGTACAAAAAGAGAATAATATAAAACTTCTTTGCGATCTTAATTTGCCAGACATAAATATTTGCTTATTTAGATCCATGAATATAATGCATCAAATTTCCTTATAGATTAAATTATCTAACGTACTAATGACTCGCAGTTCTAGTTCTCTTACCGGTAAGACATTTTTATATATTTTTTTACTATGCTTGTATTCGTAAGTAGAAGTCCATTCTTGAGAGCTTCTAATTTTTTTGCTTTTACGAAACTTAAATCTGAAATAGATAGGATTGTGAAAATTGGTAAGTCGAATTTATTTACTCTAATAAAATGTTCAGCCCTGAAACGGAAAATAATTTATATAAAAATAAAGGTTTGCGAATTTGGACGCTAATAACAAACACCCTGTGGAAAAAATTACTGATATTGCGCAGGTTGAACATTAATATAGTCACTAGTACTTTATCTTACCAAATATGGGAGTTAGCAATTCTAAAGTTTAAAATTTACTTACAAATTAAATATTGACATCAATAAAAATAAAATAAGTAAAAAAAAAATAAGTTAAACAGTTTTATTGAAACTAATAGATATAATACTAAAAGCTAAAAAATAATTCGTTAGGTCCTAGGTACTAGTCATCACACCACTCTCCTCATCAATCTAGGGCATTGATCAGACAAAAAAATAAAATCGTGGGGCGCGTGAAATTTCTCTCAATAGTCAACCGCTCATGTCGTTATAAATGATATTTACATATTTACTCAGGTTACGCTACGCCCCACGATTTTATTTTTTTGTCTGATCAATGCCCTAGATTGATAAGGAGAGTGGTGTGATGACTAGTACCTATGACCTAACGAATTAGTTTTTAGCTTTTAGTATTATATCTATTATTTTCAATAAAACCGTTTAACTTATTTTTTTTTAACTTATTTTATTTTCAAGTTTTTAGTTTTTATTTCGTTTCTTAATATTTCTCATTCTATTTAGTTCATTAAGTGCCTCAGTTTCTTTCCCGACAATTTGTTGCAATCTAACTTCTCCATACATAATCCTTCCAAAGACTTTACTCGACTCAGAGCCACGTATGCTTGTCCTTCCTCAAACAATTTCGAGCCTAAATACACAACTGCGTGGTCTACAGTGCTGCCTTGCATTTTGTGGACAGTGGAAGCCTAGATTTCAACTTTAATGTAAGTATAGACTGTCTAAACTCTATGATCCGCCATGCACTGTGTTTTACTTATAAAGCCCTTTCATTTGATACCCATTATCCATATTGAAACAAATATGAAATTAGAAATATTGATGCAAATATGAAATCTGGCATTTTGTGCCGGCGATCATCTTAGATTTGAAATTTGTCACAGTGTACAGTATTCTACTAGTCAAGCCCTTTCATTTGATACCCATATAAAGGGGGTCGTGAAAACATATATAATCCGCCATTTTGTAGCGGCGGCCATCTGGGATTTACAATAACAAAGAATATATTAAATTGCGTTGTCATCAGAACTAAAGGTGTGTACCAAATATCAGATCAATCTGTAAACAGGAAGGGGGTAAAATTGCAACTACAAAATTTTACTCAGACAAGTAAATAAATAAATAACAAACAGATCAAGCTAAATAAAACCGTTTAAAAAGGGGAACTGTTAAGTAACTGCTAGGGATACCTGAGGTGACTTTGACTAGAAAAAAGTACAAATTTCAGAAATTTTGCTCTCAATGTGCCTAAATTTGAATCAATATAGACTTTCAAGTGAATGAAAAAAAAACTATTTGAGTTCCCGTAGATAAGCGGGCCGAGGAAGCCACGCTGATCGCCAACGCTATACCCAACAACAACAATTTGCAGGTCAAGCACGCTGAAAAGATCGCCAAATATCGACATTTACAAGAGAAAATCCGGCGACAATGGGGAATGCAGAGAGTAAGAACGGTGCCAATCATTGTGTCATAAACAGGACTCATTCCAGAGAACCTGTTAATAAACATCAAAAAACTCGGATTGAACGAACATCTCTTCAAATTGATGCAGAAAGTAGTACTTCTCGCAACAGCCCGTACCGTCCGAAAATTTGTAGGAAATCCGTAGATGCCACCAAGAACCCGATAACATGGAAAGGGTTCCCCTAGAGCTTAATCCCTTTGATATCCGGGATATCTGGGATAAGTGAATGTTCCCCTTAGAGGGAGTGCGAATGCCGTAAGGCTAAATCATAATAAGAGTAATAATAATAATAATAATAATAATAATAATAATAATAATAATAATAAAACTATAGCCCATGATGAAGAATACCATCACTCGAATCACGAGGAAGAACTAATAAAGGAATGGCTTAGTAAAGAAATCCACGGCCGATTCGCAGCAGCACTGCGCAGTGATGCTGTCGACAAGGAATTGTCTTGTACTTACCTCCGTCAGGGCTGGCTAAATCGGGAAACTGAAGGTGCCATATCCGCGGTGCAGGACCAGGTCGTGGCTACAAGGTACTACATCAAAAACATCCTAAGGCAGAGCATCCCAAATGATTTGTGCAGAGTCTGCAGTCAGAAACCTGAAACCATCCAGCATATCACAAGCGCATGTAGCGTTATTGCCCCAAAAGAGTACTTGAATAGGCATAACGATGTGGCGAAGATTGTACACAGCAACATCTGTTATAAAAATAATTTCTTAGTAGACATCCCACCCTATTACAAGTACAGCCCAAACCCAGTAATTGAAAATCATTATATTAAAATCAACTGGGATACAACAATAGTGACAGATAGGCAGATTGAACATAACAAGCCCGATATTCTTTATATCAATAAGAGTTAAAAATGGGCCTTCATCATCGACTTCGCTGTGCCGGCAGAAAATAATATACAAAAAGCCTATGTGGAAAAAATTACCAAATATCAGGATCTATTACACGAACTAAAGCGAATATATTCACTCGAAAAAATCGAAGTCTTACCACTTATCATCTCGACAATTGGCCTTGTTGAAAAACGATTAGTGAAAAATCTTGAAAAACTTGGTCTTGGTCGAGATTTGGTAGGAGTCATGCAAAAACCCGTGATATTGGGAACCTGCCACCTTGTCCGTCGCTACGTGTTGCACGAAGGATAACCTTGACTCCTGTCCGGTTAGCCTTCAAATCTTTTCCCGAAAAGGTGACAAAAAAAAAATAATAATAATAATAATTATTATTATTATTATTATTATTATTATTATTATACGCCTCTTGACCTACAACGTAATGGATCCTTAGTTGATCATTACACTGCTGAGCCTACGGACGAGGATCTCAAATACTCCTGGAAACACAAGGTGCTCCACGGGAGACATCCTCATGACTTGAGCCAAGAACATGTTGACAAAGAAGCGTCAAACTACTGGCTCAGTCGTGGGGAGGTGTTTTCCGAGACGGAGGGCTTCATTATTGCGATCCAGGATCAGATGGTCGCAACAAAAGTTTATCGTCAAGGATCCAGGCACACGAAACGACACTTGCAGGAAATGAGCCAGCGCATCCGAGACTATCCAGCATATAACATCGGGTTGTAGGATGATGTCAGCCACTGATTACACCCATAGGCGCAACCAGGTAGCAAAGATCGTACATCTCAAGCTAGCTCTTCATCACAATCTCCTGGCGACCAGCACTCCATATTACGAGTACACACCATCAGCTGTCCTGGAGAATAAGGATTGCAAATTGTATTGGGATCGATCTGTTATACCTTTTTTTTATGGTAGTGGCACACACACTAAAGCGAGATCCTATGGCGCTCGACGAGCGTTGTGTGTGCGAAGATGTTGATTGACACGGTTCTTGAATAGTTGTAGGTTGTAAATAGTGGGAAACATATGTCCTGGAAGTGAGTTCCACAGTGATGCAGTGCGCCAGACAAAGGAGTTCTTGTAAAGCGATGTTCTAGGTGAGACGCACAGCTCTCTTCTGAATGGAATCCAGCAGCTTTAGGGTATGCTTTGGTGCGGCACCCCAGATATGTGAGCAATATTCTAAACACGGTTTATTTGCGCTTTGTACAGCAAGAGCAACTGCTGCGGTGTATAGAGTTTTTTGTTGCGAAATAGCGCACCAAGCTTCTGGGAGGCTGATTTTGCGATGTAAGCAACATGGTCATGCCATGACATATTTCTGTTGACCGA
The DNA here is from genome assembly GCA_016904865.1 of Pissodes strobi. Taxonomy (NCBI): domain Eukaryota; kingdom Metazoa; phylum Arthropoda; class Insecta; order Coleoptera; family Curculionidae; genus Pissodes; species Pissodes strobi. The sequence continues at coordinate 1,120,857 of MU181914.1, forward strand.
GACACCCAGCAGTCCGATTGACGAGGATGAAGGAATGGTCGATCCTGCCATAATGATGTCAGGGCCCGCTGTATTGGCCCTCTTGGTAAACGTTGCTGCTTGGGTCTTTGCTGCATTGAACTGGACCAAATTTCGGTCGCCCCAAGTTTGAACTTTCTCCAGGTCTTGATTAATAGCTGTAATCTGCTCCTGTCTGCGGTGAGGAGTCTCAGTCGCTGGTAAGGGTTTTTCTGATCTAAAGTGGGAGACAAGGGTACTGTCATCTGCAAAACTGTAAACAGGATTTTTCGTTTCGATCAGCACGTCATTAACATAGATGAGGAACAGAGTTGGTGAAAGTATTGCGCCCTGAGGCACTCCCGCGTTGATGGTGAATGTGTCCGAGATGTGTCCATCGACTGCAACGTGTCGGGATCGGTTCTTAAGGAAACTGGTCAGCCAGCTGCAGAGAGAGGCTGGCAGTCCAAAGGACGGCAGTTTGTTGAGCAGTCCGTCATGCCAAACTCTGTCGAATGCCTTTGAAATATCCAACGCAATCGCTCGAGACTCTCCGTAGTTTTCAATTGCCCTACTCCATATATAAGTGACATAGGCCAATATATCTCCTGTCGATCTCTCTTTGCGAAAGCCGTATTGATTATCGCTGATCATTCTGTTGTTCTCGAGGTACTTGAGTAGTTGCTGGTTGACTACACGTTCCATGACTTTGGAGATTATTGGAAGCAAGGTAATTGGGCGATAGTTTGAGAGCGTGGTTTTCTTGCCCTTTTTTGGAACAGGTTGCGCTCGAGCGACTTTCCAAGAGGATGGGTAAATCCCTTTTCCGTACGAAAGAGAAAAAAGCCTGGAAAAAACGGGTGTTAGTTCGTTGGCGCAGTTCTTTAGCACGATGGCAGGTATTCCGTAAGGTCCTGATGCTTTTTGCGTAACTAGTTCTTTAAGGATTTTGCGAAAATCATGGTGATGAAACTTGACTTCTGCCATGGTAGTGTTGATGTTCGATATGGTGGGGAGAGTCTTGCCTTGGGGGACGTCTAAGGTAGAGTGCGATGAAAAGATTTTAGAGAGCATGTTTGCTTTTTCCTTGGCTGTAGTCGCCGTGATGCCACGTTCGTCCGTCAAAGGTGGGAGAGACGTTTTTGTAAAGTTGTTACTTACTGCCTTTGCTACCGACCAGAAATCCCTGGAACCATTGATCTTTTGATTGTGTTTGTCCTTAGTTTCGTCGATCACACGTTTGCATTCGTTTCTCGCTTCGACAAAATAATTGCGATTTTCAGCGGTCTGATTTTGCTGCCAGTACTTGTAGGCTTACTGTTTCCTACCTACAGCTCTTTCGCAAAACTTCCGTCGAACCAGGGCTTTCCTTTTGATGCCAACATGATGGAATTTGGGATGTATGCTTCCATTCCTGAGGAGATTACTTGCGTGATCTCTTCGCAGCAGACTGACGGGTCGTCAGTGCCAAAGCAGACGTCGAGCCAAGGAAAATCTACGTAGAACTACTTTAGATCGCCCCAGTTTGCAGAATTGTAATGCCAGATTTTGCGAGGCAATGGTGGGTCCTTCTGTATGAGTGGCAATTCACACACCGTTGTAATAAGTTTGTGGTCGGAAGTACCTAATGGCGGACCAACACTGATGGCAAATGCTTCAGCTTCTCTACCTTCGTTGTCGGTCTTGTTGTGATGTTTGAGCCAGTTTGTGTTGTGGGCATTGAAGTCTCCCAGAACGATTATTTCTTAACTGGGGTGATCGACCTGTATTGAGTCAAAAGTGGTAGCTAGTGTTGAGAGAAAGCTTTGGTAGGCTCTATCGCTCGGAGGGCGACAGAGACAGCATATAAACTTGGTTAATCCCTTGGCGGTGAACTTGAGCCACATGACGTCAAGGTTGTTCGGTTCGAGTGTTTCCTCGCGGTGACATGAAAGGTCGCTTCGTACAAAAAGGCATATTCCGAACTTATGTCTAAATCGGGTATGTAAGTCGTAACCAGGATAGGGGTAGTTCACTGTTGTTGTTGTAGAACATACTTGTGTTTCTGTAAGGGCTAGTATGTGTGGTCTGTTTGCTTGTAGATGTTGGTGTACCGAATTTATGTTTGTATTTAGGCCTCATATGCCTCTTTGCTATCTGTGAAATGCTGAATGAAGGGCTCCCAGGGCCTCCCAGCGCCCGGACATGCGAATGGCCGGGGAGTTTACTTCCGGAATAATTTGATCTGGGAAGAACCATCATGTCCATATATTCCTACTGTGGAACCCGGGAACACCAGCGCGGAACCGGAACGTGATTTGGGAAAACCACTTAGCGCTTGCCAGTTCTGGTGGGGTGGTCTTTCACCGGACGATGCGAGTAGGCGTATGCATCTACCACCTAGGGCCGCTTCCACTGGAAGCATCGGCCTCAGACTCATTCCTCTGGTGGTCCCTAGTCTGACCGTACCATCCTCGCCAATAGACCTGATATTATACTCATCCTGAAGAGGCAAAAGCAAACCTTCCTCATTGATGTTACGATACCCAACACCAATAATCTGCAGCAGTCTTATGGTGAGAAATTAAATAAATATGGTGAACTCGCTGAAGAGATCAAGAAAATGTGGCTACAAGATCAAGTCACTATCGTGCTTATAGTTATATCCACAACAGGTGTAGTACCGAGAACTCTCGCCCAAAACCTCAAACAGCTTAATATCCACCCTTATACTATTACCCAAATTCAGAAATCCTTCCTCCTAAATACAAGCAACTTGGTCAGAAAATTCCTGCATATGCCTGTGAATTAAAATAGAAGCCGCCATCTTGCTAACAGCCAATGGTTGGTACACTGAACCTCCTCACAAGGGGAGAATCTGACAAATAATAATAATAATAATAATAATAATAATAATAATAATAATAATAATAATATAATAATAATAATAATAATAATAATAATAATAATAATAATAATAATAATAATAATAATAAGAAGAAGAAGAAGAAGAAGAAGAAGAAGAAGAAGAAGAAGAAGAAAATATCTCTATTGTCCACAGAATTACAAAAGAACTTAGAAACTCTACAAAGAAAATATCTTGCCACGGGGACGTAAATTAAATTTGGCTTTTCACAATATGAAACACATACTCACGCAAAAAGATGTCTAGTATATTCAGCACATTTCAGTACCTAAACTTATAATTTAAATTTTAAAGTTATAGTTATGCATAGGCAGTTATACCAGGTCTATATATTTTAACTCCGCAGGAAAAGTCCTGGTAATACTGTCTGGTATTACAAAAAAGGGGAACTGTGAGCAGGAACTCTCAATTTGTATCTGTTGCAGATTAGTACTTCTTTGATACTCTTATATACAGCTTGATGTCAAACAAATACCTTATAAGGACTTTTCAATAATAAGAATTACCGTAATAGTGCCATCGAAATACCTGATTTGATAAGTAATCTTTACATGATGTTCTAGTGAAAAGATACAGATTAGTCCTAATAACTATCTTCTGAGTAATGAAATTTTTAAGGCGTCCTTAGACAAACTCCAAATTCAGATCCGAATACATTTGAGGAATGTGTTTCAGTCTTCGAATCACAATCACTACTTAGTCTTGAACTTATTGTACCGATATTCTAATCCCAAGTCAAGGATGAATCAGCAGTTACGTTCACAAACCTCACACAATTGAACATGAATAGTCGTATCATTCATTATAACAAAAACTAATTTTAGTTATTACTCCCTTATAAACTAACTCACTTAGAATTATGCATACACACCAGTCTGCAATGTTGCTGAAAAATGCGCCGAGATACAAGACAGAGACCGGTTTGAAAGCAATACCGATTTATCATCTGCGTACCGGTAAAAGAGTATTGCACCCGCTAACGTAGACATGTCATTCAAATACAACTTTATCAAAAGCGATCTCAGGATAGAGCCTTGAGTCACACTCGTTCTAAACTACACTTTGGTGGGGAAGTAATTTTGTTTGGAATGCAACAGCCTGATTTCTGTTTTCAATATATGACGCTACCGAATCGAGGTCTTTAGTTGACGCGAAATCCATGGTACTGCAAATTTCGAGAACAACAAATTATGGCTGTGGGTGTCAAAAGTCTTCGAGAGCTCTGTCTAATTGCTTAATGTTCGATTACTAAAGTCAACTAAGTGTGGAACATATTCGTGAGCTAGAAGATCACAGAATCTATAAATCGAAGAGAGCTCGATATTGTTTTAGACCCTACTCAGCAGAAGTCATAATGCGTCCATCAACAAACAATGAGCGGCTCAATCCAAGCTATGAACTTTCCACAGCCGCAGCTTGACTTTTCGCTACTTAACGGCTAGTTCAGTTTACTCATTTCTAGTATCCATCTTTATTTAATTCATAGTTATATTAGCCCTACTCACAACTTCCAATAGCCTGAGAAATATTTTCGACACCTATACCTATTTAAGGCATACAAATTTCCATTTTTAATGAGCTAAATTGTCTAACTAATGATTGCTTAATATGGTTTGGGGTTGCGTTTTAAATATTGCTCATTATTCTAATATGCCAAACAAGGTAGCAGTACTCTATTTCTGTACCTATAACTTTAGTGTTTTCCGCCTATTATTAGATAGATATTTTACCTTGGCTTATTAGCAATTTAAAAAAACGTGCATGATTTTTTTCAAATCGCCAATAACCAAGGAAGAATAACTATTAATAGACGAAACACTTCCAGGGTAGCTATGACAATAGGGTATTGCTATTTTTTTGTAACATATTAGTTTAATGGACGATATCTGATAGAAAACCAACTTGCTCCAAAATAATACCAATGTTTTTAATACACATAAAATAGACTCTAGTTTCTTACTTACTGTTGAATGCGGGTATTAAGTCCTCCTTTGGGCTTTGAACATGGGGGTCTGGAACCACCATGTTTTCAACAGTTCTGTCACATATAGGTATATTTGCCGCTTGAGCTCCATACTGGAGAGTATTGAGGATGATACTGGTCAGTACTCCCGCTGATGGTGATATAGATTTTAAGGCAATAATCCACGAAATAGACAATTTGTAAATTACTTTTCACGAAAGAAAGAGTAACAAAAAGCGCGTCAGCAGCTTTACCTCATTAAGTGATGTGGAGACAAGCTGAAGTCAACATTTACGCTTGATGTATAATCAAGAAAAAAAATTAAACATTTTATTATGTTCCTTTTTTTTATTTAGTAGTTTCGGTTAGTTCGGATTTGGGAAAATAATAATATACTTGAATAAATTTCACCTGATATTTTGCTTGAACCATTTTACTATTTGAAACATTTTCGTTCATTCATCAATCTGTCAAGAATGGCCAGATTTGTCTTTGTCGTAAGATTTCTTTAAATATTAATTGATCATAATACATGGTATATTAATACTTCTCCAAGTTAAGCCAGTAATTTATAACTATAGCTCGCTATAATGGTTTACCTTTCTGTTTTAACTATATCCTTTCATTTAATTGCCTTTCTAAAATGGAGAGTGTAGTTACTTATGTTGCCTTAAATGGCAAGTGGACTTCAGCAGCTTGAACTGCTATTTTGTTTCTAGAACACATCGTGATGATAACAGCACTGTTGACCTTATGACTTTCTGAATTGCAATGGCGGCCGGTACGTCGCTGGTGACACCCCACTCTATATTCTAGTTGCACAGCTTTAATTTAGACAAAAATTAGCACGATTGCGTCAGTAAAAAGGAGTGTTGGTTTCCAGACAAATTGCGTTTGCGACCAATAATATTGAAATTCTAATAATCTACTAAGATTTGGATCGATTTTATTTTTCATTAAATCTTATATATGTTAAAATGAAACAATAGAATTGACTCTAGGTAATTTTAGCCTTAAAACAAATTAAATTTAGGCAAAAGTTATAAGAAGTAGGTTTATAATTGAAACTAACAAGTTATTTTGTTCTGTGTATGTTGGCTTTGTGAAAAAGCAGTGCAATGTACTTATTGCAGAGCAATCTGAATATTTCCTTAGCTAAATGTTCTAAATTATTTTCATACCTAGAGTGAAACCCAATTGCGGAATTCGATCGCTGCAACCCTTTACAATCTGCTAAAGGAAGGTTTAGGACGTAAAATACTTGTATAAATTGGAACATATTTGATGTATAGTATTTAAAGTGTTTCATTTGGAAGCTGCAATTCCTAACAGAGAAATGTAGTATATGAGATTTATTATGCATTTTAGGTTCGATTTTATTTTTATTATAAGTAAATGACCAAGCTAATTAGATATAATTAACTCGTCCAGCCAAACTTTAATCAGATTCATATGGAGATATTTATGATTTTTAATTTGTTCATGAAAGCTATCGTTTTAAGTGACTTTTTAATTGATTTATATTAAGTTGCGCTTTGTCAATAATTTTTGAATTTGAACTTCTTTAAGCGCGCTGTATCTCGAAAGCTAGAGAACGTGTTACGGAAATGTAATGGAAGCGGAGCATAACATAAGTAGAGCGAAATATATAGCATTAGTAAAGTTATAATTAGAAACAGTTATGCATCATATACCTAATACACTGTGCAGTCTAGTAAAGATGGAGATATAGCGAAAGAAGGAGAGAGTTATACGATGACACGGCACGCTGAAAGGCGAATTTTGCCTCCGGCCCTTCCAAAACTCATTCCATACATGGATTATTTTTCCCTCTTTCACGTCATTCGCGCCAAATTTACTTATCTTTCTCTGCCAAGAATCGACCGTTTGCTGTATAGTATGTTCTACCATTCTTGTCAGCGAATTTGCATGATATAGAGATGCATACTGTGCTATAACATTCGTGTCGGTGAATTTGTATAAAATAGACATATTATCTTATTAGTGGTAGTTTTCTTACGTGTAAAAAATAAAGTTAAAAACTTGTTTTCACAACGCCTTTTTTAGCTCTTCGATTAAAGCCAAGCCGAACCCCTAAAGAGCTAAATTAAATTAAATAAAAGTTCTTTTGCATCGAGCACCACTCGTGCCACGGCCTTTTCAATATAATTTAGTTACAGCATGTCGACAAGCGTGCGGTGCGCGTGTTCTTTAAGCGACGACTATATATTGTGCAGGCCTAGTCTCCGTTTTCTTCTTCAGTGGATGAAGTTTCACTTCAGGTGTGTGAGTCACAAGCACATAAATTTTTTTTTATTGTTTGGAAACGTTTTTAATTTTTTTTTCATTAGTTAGTGTTATTGTTATTTTTGGTTTCTTAGGTAGGTCAGTATTTTATTTTAGGTATGTTGTAATTTGTTATAATATATTATGGAAGTCATTTGCCTTCTTATATGTGTGTTTTGAAATATCTTGAATATTAATTTGTGAAATTTCCATTTTCAGAATTTTTTCCCGTGGTTTTCTTTATTATTTACATGGTATTCCCATAACTATAATACATGAGCTAATAAAATACTGGTATATTGTAAATGAAAAGGAAACAACCGATTTTTGTACCCATACTCCATTAACCGGTACCAGGGAATAGAACATACATCCGACTGTTTTGTGAGTATGTGACTAAATTACACGAAGTATCGTTTCGCCGTATTGAACAATAAAACGCGTCTTCTCGCGTCTATATCGAATACATCCTTCATGTTACATAAATTGTTGCCAAGATTGCAATCCCATTTTACGAGGTCGGTACACACATTACATTCGAAGCTTATATCTAGTGTTTTTCAAATTCCGAATTTATGTTCCATATTGTAACTTCAAAAAATGACTATCGGGGAATAGAAGTTTATGCGAGCTCTAAAATAAATATTTCCATATTTCTTGTCCTGCTTGAAAGTTAATTCACCAAAGGCAGTTTAGTACATTGAAGTTAGATGTAATGGATATTATTGTAAAAAAATATATATTTTAAGTGTTATATCGAAAAAAGAGGTGTGTGTTTAAGACCACACGACATAAGTAAAAACTAGGCCAGGCTAACATTATGTAATGCAAGTATTTTTTGTTGCGTTCTATTACACACAAAGTTGACATTTCAAACAGAAAATCAAGAAATCACCAATTTGGCATATTCAGTCGTGTCGATTCAATTTTATGATTACAAGTACAATCGTAACCCCCTTTTAATTGTACGAAAATTTGCTTGCTCCAGATTATTCCATTTTATAGCGGCAAAAATATTGTGTGGTGTCACATCAAAACTCGAAATGGCGAAAAGTTTAAATTCAACTAGCTCACCCTGCATAAAAGGCATCATCATATGTAAAATGTCCTGTTGGATGGTGTTTGATTTAGATTCATCTCTATATGAAAAGTTAGCTTTTCAAGAAAAAATTAAACTTTAACTTTAGACTTAGAAGCAATTAGAGTTTTTCCCCTAGATATTCCCAAATAAACTGTCATCTGGGTTTTTTCGATTCTCGCGACTTTTTCGGCTATAGAACGACCCAAATTGACCTTTTTTTCTTAAAAATATACACACCCAAAATATTACAGAGAATATCGTCATAAATGTATTCAGAAAATTTCATCAAAAATAATTATTTTTTTCCACAGTTTTCGTACCTGAAAGTAAAATTTTAGAAAAACGCAAATTAGACGCTTTAAAACGTGCCACACTGAATAACTCCACTTTGAGCCGTTTTCGGGAGAAATGCTTAATATCTAAAAATTACCTGAATGAGCGTTAAATAGCCAAATGTCGATAGCTTTGGGCGTTATATGCGCAGGCAGCTTTGCACGTTACATCCGTTGACAGCTCAGTTTTATTCACTACCCAGCAAAAAGTATGCTGAGCGCCAAAAGAAGTTTTCGCTTCAAAAACTTCTATTGCTTGATTTAATTTTAAGGATCCATGGTAGCTTCCTATGGTTTTACGGCTTAATGACATTTTCTGCAATTGACAAATAATAAGCAAGTGCTTGCTTATGAATAAAATCTATTTAGGAAACAATTATTTTAAACTTTGTTGTTTTAGTGTTTAAAAGGTCATGATCTGAGGAAAAGTAATCATATCAATATAGGTAAATATGTCAATCTCAGAAATGCAAAGTATACCATTATTAGAGATTGAATCCCTAACGTGCCAAAACAATAATATTGAAACTAATCAAACTGAAGCACTATGATCACCACCTTATTCTCCATTACGTGGTGCCAAGTAAGAAGCTTGCTTTTTAAAGAAAATCACGTTTTCTCCAGGCTGAAAAGTTTGATGATGACGTTTACGTGGATGATATTTATCAATTCAAAAAGCAATAAATACTCAACATTGACTTTAATTGTCAACATATGAAAGCAATCTTTCAGACGTTTTGATTTACTTCAATACATTTTAAGTATGCAGATAAAATATTCCCTAATAAATTCGGAGAACCTTCGATCCTGTAGGATTTATCTTCCCTATTCTCAAATCAAAATGACATCCCTCGAGTCTGAATGATGTATGGGGATATGTAAAAAAGCGTTAACATCCCTTATAATTTATCAACAAAACAACTGAGCTTCGAATAAAAAGGTATTGTCTAAGATATCGATTTATTGGCGGCTTGTATATATATTTTTTAAATTTTGAATTCAAGGAAAAGTTCCAGCCATATTTTGTACCCTAACGGTCTCTCAGTTGTTTTTGAACTATTTCAAATAAAAAATAATTTTTTGTAAATATACTCTAAGCGTAACTATTCGGTTTGCAAACTAAATCCCTACTACCATTTGCAATGTGCAGGTCTTTCATTTATATTTAGAGCTCCACTTACAGGCTTTCCTACAGGTCATAGAGGAAAATTTTAAATACAAAAGTTTTACAGTTTCCCCTGAACCACCAGAATTAATCCTCAGAATAAACAACAGTTGATCGGAAGGTTAATTAATGAACCTAAAATTTGCCATTTTGGATCCTCCAGAGAATTCTAGATATATTTTATGTATAATATTCTATACCTATCTTCAACTGTTTACAAAATATTGACAATTAAAAATCGATTATTTTGACAGCTTGACAGGATGTAACATCTAAATCTTATGAGATCATCATCGGTTTGCATATTCCTATCAAGCTATCGTTTGACCCTATTTTCAATTCAATCCGGGAAATGTGTAGATCATACATCCTGTAAAAGTGTCAAAACAGTCGATTTCAATTTTCAATATTTCGTAAGTAGTTGAAGATAGTTATAGACTAATATACATGAAACATTTCTAGAATTTTCTGGAGAATTAGAAAGTTAAATAATATACACGGTGTTATTTTTAAAAGCATAAGGTTTATGCCTTAGGATGTTCATTTATTAGTTATCGATCGCATTTGCTTATTCTTAGCATTAATTCAGACGGTCCAAGTGAAACTATAAAACTTTTGCATTGAAAGTATTCTTTTATAGTCTACAGGAAAGCCCGTAGATGAGTATCTAAATTAAACTGAAAACCCTGTACATCATACCTAATATAAAGTTAATGTTAAGGTTGACAATGAGACTTTAGTCAGCGTGAGTTAATAATTTTATTTGCATGTACAATGACTCTTGTCTCTAGGGGTGCGAGGTCTGGGTTAGTTTGGGTTAGTTTGCGAGGTCTGAGCCAACGTAAGATTCCATATCTACCAGTCCATTCCTTAGTCTGATGCATTAACGAATTGCGAACCTCTCATATTTTTAGTATTATGTATTATGTACTTTTAAGCCGCTCTCACAGTATTTTTTAAATGTAGTTTATAATTTTGTGTCTCTCTAATAGTACTGAAGTATTATTGCCAACCTTGATAATAACTTTCACTTAAGCCATTAATACCCAGTGTATGATTTATCATACGTCAAACTCAACTGATCTGGAGCTGAAGTTATTTTGGGTAAAATAAGGTACACATTTGGTAGGAAAGCTGGATCATTGGAGATTCCATTGATTTCAGCTAGTGATACGGAAGAGAGTACCGGGATGGCATGGCGCCCCCAGTGATAATGAGGTTGATTCAAATATTAGAGGCCATAATAATATATTTTTTGCTAGTAAAGAATACGGAAGGAACCTCGTCAAAAACCCCGTGAAAAGAATGACTTAAGTGACCATAGCAACAATGAAATTTTGACTAAAAAACAAAAATTATGAAGCTTGAAAAACAATAAACGAATCTAAAAAAAGACACGAAAAATTATTGAGAAGTAATAAATCTTTTAATTCGCGAACAGAATATCGAGTTTAAAGAAAATAAAACACCAACAATTCTGGCTGAAATAGAGAATAAAAATTTGACTCCACTCAATATAATTCAAGATCTATTAGATCTAATATATATAGAAACTGAGAAACATGCGGATCAAAAAAGATATAATAATTTTTCAGTAACGCCTGGAGGTATATACCATCCGTTCTTAACTGGTTGCAGTTCAGCTCCTTCAAAGCGATGTCATTGGGAAACTCGCCCTGACACCAATTCCCAATGCAATATCGAGAAATCTATTTGACCCTGTCCACCGATTTTTCACGTGAGTGATAGTTCAAAAAATATCAACAATGACATGCTTTACAAAATAGAGCCATTGCTGGATCATATAAACAAAATATGGATAAAATATATTCGCCCTATCGGAAGGTATTTCTTAATAGATGAAGCCAGAGTGTCTTAATATGGTAGGCATAATATAAAACAATGTTTTAAGAGAAAACTTTTTCAATTTGGTCTCTTTCGGTGTTTTTTGTGTACAGCTGACGGGTACCCAATAAAATGTTATACGTTTACTGGACCTAGAATATAAGATGACAGAAAATCACTTGGCTCCAGTGTTATTGAAAACATGTGTATAAATTTTCTCTCAGAACAAAGTTATGTTATTTTTGAAGATTATTTAAAATCAAGTATTCCTTTACTGGAGATCCTTAGAGATAATAAATTGTTTTGTGCGGTAACTGCAAGAGTAGATCGTGCAGGAAAGGCTCGTATAAAAGATTTTAAAATGGAAAAACGAGATCCCCGAACTAGAAACGAATGAATTTCAGTCTTGGAATTTAGAGGAAGATTTAATTTCATTCTAATACTCGGCTATCAGAAATTCGATTTAATGAAAGAGAACACTGGTTGGATAAACAAAATATTAAGCGAGGTTATGGAAAATGTGGTAATGTACGAAATTAATATGGGATTACTTATCCAGGAGAATGTTTTCGCTGAGATCATCAGAATAACTTACTTTGCATATTGCTCTACGCATATTTCATGCTTATTTTTCTTTCCAATTAATATGTGTGAGAACTAGTTCTATCGCTTTTATTTACTTTCCTATGGCACAATACTTGGAATAGCTTTTCAGCAAAACTATTATTTATCCTACGTTGGGGTTTGGAACCTTCGGCAACATGCACTAAAACAGAGTTTTATCCACAATACCGAAACAGAATATTTGCACTCGACGCGCGTTTCGCTAACCATGTTAGCATCATCAGGAGATGATTAAAACTATTATTTATACTTTACTGTGTATGCTCTCATAAGTAATATATCAAACAATTTACCAAAAATTATGCACATCAGTAATTCTGGGCACTAATGGCTTAGCAGCGATAATAATAATTAAAATATGTAGACGGTATTTTGTTTGAGACCTGATTTAAGATGAGTTTTTGCAAAATAATTTTTAAAGTGAAATATTTGATTAAAGATCAAAAAAACGCATGTGTTTAATTCACAAAATATGTCTTGAGATTCTCCTAAAATCCAAAATATGGGATTAAAATCATACCATCCAATTTAAAATAAGCGAGAAAATCGATGTTTTATTCTATATATGTTTCATTCGATACTGAATTGTTTTGCTGGTAAGATATAAGAGCAATCCCATAAAAATGTATGAGGATTGTTCGCATTTATGTAGATATCTGTCCACTTTTTTCAAATTGTTTAACCTACATTGCCTGTATGATGTTTCCATCAACAATCATTAAAGAGTTGTACAGACTTATGTTTCATTGTATGAATATAAAGGGCCCACAAAACCATATTTTTGAATTAATTTATCTTCTTGCACACCGTCCCAACCAAAGCTACTTAACTCAAATTTTGCTCATTGTATTTTTTTTCTATGAGACAAGTCTTTAGTTTTGTGGTATCATATATAAACGGGGGATAGTAACCTTTAAACTATTTTCTTATTTTACGCAAGTTAAAAATAATTATTGTGGCGAACAACAGTAGATGTCTCTACATGTTCGAGCGCATCTATACTTATGTGTAATTTTTTCAGTGAACAGTTTTAAGATTTTCAGAATTATCCATCTATCACATGCTAAATAAAGCCGTTTCAACTCTAATAACTCGCTTCTAAGTTAGACCCCTTTTAGCTGGCATATTTTCTCTCCGGTCAAGTAAAAAACCGAACGACGAATGTGTTTTATTGGCAGCATAAGTTTGCACTATTCCGACTTGCATATAAAGTGGAAGAATTATGACGTGGAGCGTAAATTTAAAATTTTAAAAGCACCAGACCATGGCGGTAATTTTTTGCTTCTGGTGTCGATATTCAAGAATGATAAACGGTCCGGACTCTTATAGCATAGCGTACACTATTTATATCCTTGAAATATAAACTCTAGGATAAAAATATGGGATGTTTTAACAATCACAAATCATGAGGAGACTCAAAAAAATTGTCTAATAGGATACTTTAATAACATTTTTTTACTACAAGAATAAATAACGATATTTTTTAATGACAGAATAGAGAAAGGTCTCAATTAGTGGATTTGCTAATTTTTAATTTGGGATGACATGACAGGTCACCACTTAATATTTTATTACTGGAAAATCAAATAATCAATCTCTAGCAAGTTGTTGCCTTTTGAAGTTTTCATTTCTGATGTGTCATCTTAAGCACAGACCTTTTTTATACAGCAAAGTATTCCTGCTTTAACATGCATGATTTTGGTTAATTACGTCTGACATAATAAAAAACAATCACCCGATGCCGATCCTGAATTATCTAATTACATACAAGGGAAGGTTATATTTGGCATTCAATGTTATATTTCATATCGATTGGATATATAAACGTTTTACAAATTTTCCAAAACAATTTTGAATAAATATTTTCAATATGTACAAATATATCACTAGTCCACAATTAAAGTATTCTTATGACTCATGACAAGAAATTTCTGATATTTAATTAGTTTGGAAAACGACCACTTCATTCTAAGGTCTATACTAGATACATAATATTTTATTACTGCAAAATCAAATAATCTCAGGTAAGTTTTCGCCTTTTGAAGTTTGCATTTCTTACATTCTTAAGAACAGATCTTTTTTTTATATATCAACATATCCTGTTTTAACATGCATGATTTTGGCGAATTACATCTGTCACAATACAAAGCAATGAACTTATCAACTGACGCCCTTCTCTAATTATCTAAACACATACAATGAAAGGTTATATTATTTGGCTTTCAATGTCATATATATCATATCGATTGAAAATAAAAAAAATAACTATATTCATTATGGACAAATATATCAAAATATTTTGGAAAAATTACCACTTCATTCTAAGGTGTCAGTATTTACAATGACAGTAAAGCCCGCCACTCATAGTGCGTGATGCGGTGCGATGGTGCGATTCGTTGAAGCAGTGCCTGATGCGGGCTTACATACGTAAGCAGACGAATAGGAGCATAAGTCCCCAACTCATAGTGCGTGATGCAATGCAACGCCAGCGCACGGTGCAATTCGTTGGTGCATTTGTAGCGCACTAGAGTATTTTCAGTGAAGAAAAATGAATTGAGAAGAAAACGTGGCTCTTCTTGCTGCTGCAAATGCATGTTTTGTAGTCATTGCTACCCAAGAGAAGAAAAAAAGAGAAGGTGGTGAGTGCAGTCTCTATACAGAAGCAGAAACAGGTAACTAATATTTTGTATGTCTATAAATAAAAAACACTGTTTTTGTATTGTATATAAATTGTTTGCCGATATAATGACCGAAATATGATTGTTAATATGTTAAAGGAACCTTCAGGAAAATTTCATAATTTCTGTGGAATGAGTCATGAAGATTTTGATATGTTATTAAATCAAATTGGACATTTTATCCAGAAACAAGACACCACATTTAGGAGTTCAATATCCGCAAAAGAAGGATTAGCAAGTACCTTACGATATTTGGCATCCGGCAATTCATACCAAAGTTTCAGTAACCTTTTTAAAATCTCTCCACAAATAATGTTGGCGAAAGTACCAGAAGTAAGTGGAGCCCTAATTGCAGCGCTTTCTAAACATTTAAAGGTAAGCACTTAGGCTGTTTTAATTTAGCAATATAAGACTTGAAAAAATAATAAAACCAGAGCTACAGAAAAATACGTTTATTAAGGTAATAATTCAAAATTAGATATTTAGGTTTAGCCTAGACTAGAAGGTTGATGCAATGTAAAGTTGATCATATCTTTTAAATTTTCCTGAGGCATAATTTCTATACGTTGAGGTATCAGTGCATTTCAAAGTTCTGTGTATGAGATAGATAAATCAGGTGTATTCTCGTAGAAGTTACTGTGTGACTCATTAGTATTGGAAATTCCTCCTGGTTGAAGTGAGTATTGAGATGAGTGGCTAGATAACGAGCTGGGAGACTGCAATAATGTCTGAGGTGAAAGAATATATTGATATTGGTTCTCGATGATTGAGGTGGATTGAATGTTAATTCAAATACAATATCATCAATTCTGTGCATAGATAATTGTTGTGTTCTCTGATCCATATTTCTGAACTTCAAGCAGGTCGCCTTATACGCTGGATATGTCCTTTTCCACCTTATGTTTATCTGAAAGTTGTTGTTTTATAGCTATGAGCTCCCCATATGCCATATCTGCTCGATCTTGGCTCTTCAGGGATCGTTTTACTAGATGTCTATCGGGAAAAACTCTTTCAGCTGAAAAAAAGTGAGCTAGTGTACGTAATAATACTGCTAGTGTAGACGAACGTAAAAAATATACAAATGGGTGGTAGGGAACATCATAATATATATAAATATATGTCGAAAAACGCTTAGGTTCCAAGACATAGGGTGTTAATGTTAAAAAGAAGAAGAAGAACTTTAATTGGTACAAAAAATATTTCAACTTGCAGAATTTAAAAAAATGTAATTATTTTGACAAATCAATATAAAATACAACTTTTATGTATTGTGTCTTGAGTAAAACCCATACTTTTGAAGGAATCTATTTAAACTCCATTCTTTGACTTTAGTGGTGTGAAAATCTGAGTTTTATTTTTCTTTCTGGAAAACAGAGCAAAATTCGAGAAAAAATCAAGAAATAGAGAGTTGTATTTCAAGTTGCTTGTATACATTTTAATAAATCTACACAGTGATCTATTTTTTACAATAATATTTGGCTTCTTTTTATCTTTAACACCCTTTATCTTGGAGACTAAGCGTTGTGTAATAAGCAAAAAAAATATTAGAATGATGTCCCGTATCCCCCTTAAAAGTTTGTCGGTATGTTTATGGGACACCCTGCATATTTCTGGTAGGCAATTAATTTAAAAAAATATGACTGGAAGCAGAAAATACATAAAATTTATGCACACTTATACTGTCTGCAGTGGGATCTGGTGCGTTTTGGCCAGTGATCGTTTTAGGTTTATTTCACTGGTGGTTCATTGAGTACAATTTTAGCGACTAAAAGAAACAAACAGTGAGCTACACGCTACAATATCAACACTGTTTGTATTGAAAGACGGTATCAATTTCGAAGTAAGAAAAAGTGTGTGAGTAGTTTCTACATAGTTTTGGTTTTGTCAATATACAAAAATATGATTGAAAACAGAAAATACAAAAAACTTACGCAAATTAGTACTCAAAGCAGTATGGTCTGGTGTTTCAGGACTATCGTTACTTAGATCGTTGATTGTTTCACTTATTCTTTCTTCTTAAGTATTGCTTAAATCATCCTAAAATACAAATTATATACATTTATTAGTTTTAGACACCACAATCGTCTTTAAAATGGAAAGAAATAGCCAAAGGAAGGGCCGTTAGGATTTTCCTCACTGTTGCGATGCTCTTGTTGGAAAATATGTACCTATACAAGCACCCTTAAAAAGCGGGAGTGAATTTTTTAATTATAAACATCATCTAATGGCAATGTGTGATGGCAATTACTGCGTAACTTATGCCAATATCGGATCTCCCGGTAGAATGTCTGACGGAGGAATATTTTAGATCTATAAACTATCTGAATAGCGGCAAAATAGTAACATTAATTTTCCACCTGACGATTTTCTACCTTGTACTGATAAAAACAGCCATATGTAGTTGTAGCGGATAACGCATTTCCTTTAAAAACTAATTTAATGGTTCCTTATCCAGGCTAATCTGACAAGAGGGTATTCACTTACAGACCCTCTAGAGCAGATCGATTAATTGAGCATATATTTGAAATTATGACAGCCATATTCCGGATTTTGAGAATACCAATGATGCTTTGTCCAGATAAAGCTAAGATGAAATCATGAAAACATGTGTGCCGCTGCTGGTAAATATTTTTTTAAGGAGAAGTGCGACTTCACGAACGAGTTATAGTCCACCAGGGACATTTGACGATGAGCAAAATGGCAAGTTTATGCCTGAAGCATGGAGAGGTGGTAATGAAGGAAGGACATCATTAAAGCCATTGTGAATGTGTTTAGGCGATCCCAGCTTGACGCCGAAATTATCCGTTAAGGATTTGCACATTATTTTGCAAATTCTGGCCAAGTTTCGTGGCAGAACGGATATTAAATTAGTGTAGTAATATTGCTAGTTTGTCGAAAACAAAGAATATGTTTTTTAGTTTATCTTTATAGAGGTATTATTCATTGTTGATAAATAAATAAATAAAAATAAATCCTTTCCAAGGTACCAAAGGTTTCTTTTGGGGTGCATATTCCATGTAAAAATGCATCGAGATCAAAATATGGAGACCATGATGGAATCTATACGTCATATGTGCCTCCCCCAGACTTTTGACTGCAAGCTAATTTTCTTCCATAAAGGTGCGTACAGACCTGACGCGACACGCACGCGACAGTCCAAAATTCCTAGGTGTGGACGGGGAGCGCGCAGGGCGCTAGCGCCGCCTGTCCGAGGCACGTCACTATCCGTCTGCTGTCGGTTTTTCGACGGCAGATCAAAAAAAGAGCGAGGCGCAGTGTGGACGGGTACTAGTAGGTGCGTAGCAATCGCGCGAGAAATCAGTGAAGAAGAACTTATACGTGGCGCGCGCGTCTCTCTACATTGCTCACAGCAGGCGCGGGAGAAAACCATGCTCGTCGCGTACGCGTAGCAGGCGCGCGGCCGGCGTGTCGCGTGCTTGTCGCGCACGCGTCTCGTCAGGTCTGTACGCACCTTAGTTTCTGCACGTTTGAAACAGCGTCTCCTTCTCTTTCTTTATTTCATTGATAGCAATGTCCATAGCTGTAGCTATTGCCTGAAAAGCATCCTGAACCCTATTTCTGTTCTTATTATTACTGTAACGAGGATTCCACAAACACCGATGAGCCTGATTTTTTTATAAACGCTATAACTAGTTTATCCGTCCACCCCATCTTGTATTGTAAATTAAACTGAACAAGGAGAGTGAACATTTGTGTCGCATCGGCGCACTGGCCTACGAATAATCAACAATGCTCGATTTGTCGATTCGCAGATGCGTGATGGTTCGTCCAAACACCGAATTACCGAGGAATCGCCGCACAAGGCATCGCATTGACGCAGTGCATCATCCTCACTATGTATACATTTGTGCACCGATGTATCAAATCGACGCATCAACGAATAATGAGTAGCGGGCTTAACCCCATTACCACACCCTGTGATCTGGAATTAAAGCTATTAAATAGCTTAATGTTACAATAATAGGAACTAAAACATGAGTCCATCACAACAATAAAAAAACATATCTATTACTATTTCTATTAATACCAGTCGTTTACTTAAGAACAATAAGTGACTCAATATAAAATTTGTCAAAATATAGAAAAATAAGTTCATGTTGAAAGAGGCTTCACCGTTAATCCTGCTGTTGAGAAAAAAAATTAAAAAATAATAAAGTTGATCATTCCATGTTTTTAAAAATAATGAATTCGATACCTTAATAAGTTTTAAAAGAAGCCTATTTTAATTCATTTATTTATAGCATAACTTCATTTAATAAAGTCCGTAAAGTGAATTTACGACTTTATATTTATGCCTATTCAAAATATATAATTTAACGAAGACGTTTGGGAAAATGTGTATCACGATGTGTTAAATTATGTACTTTTCTGGAAATGCATAAATCAATCCGACCAAAATTATTTTAGTGCCAAATTTGCTTTTTATAAGAAGCAACGATAACATAACTTCAATTTGTAGTCAACTGTAATAAAAATCCTATATTTTGTACAGCAGTTTCAGAAGGCGACTAGAAACCCATTATTTTCGAAAGAACTGTTTAAATAAAATAAAATACCATCCCTAGCTGGTGCTTTTGAAATTCTAAATTTATGACCTATATCATAACTTTTTCACTCTGAAAAGTACCGACGTATGTTCGTAGTAAAACATGCTCTTCCTTGAGTTTTTATTTGAGCCGGGAGAAAATTTACCATTTCAAAGAGCTCTAAATTTTAAGCGGACTAAGTTTAGAACTCCATTTTCCCGTTTAGAATTGCTTCATGTAAGGTGGCAAGTGAACCAATTTTTCCTTGTATTTTGAATCAGAAATGTGATCACATTTTATAAAATTTATTTTTACTAGGAATATAAAATTATAAAGTATCTATTTAAAGATGTACGAAAAGTAAATAGATACAATAGATACTTTTAACGCATTACCTGAATGGGCCAGATGTGACAAATGACAATCTAAATACTGAAACATGGATATCAGCTTCAACATTATTTGCAAAATAACACCCCTTTTTTGAACCAAACCTATATTTTAATTGAACTGAGCACATTTTGACCTTTTCTTATTTCAAGAGAAGAAAGAAAAGTTGTAAGATTTCTTTCAAGCCCAATGGATTTTCAGCTGTTGCCCAGTGTTTTCTAAACCACTTGTGTACGAGATAGTGCAAGTCAATAAGAGATTTCAATGGAAGCGTTGGTAAGTAACAGCGAAGCAAAATTGTTTCAGTCGTTCACGGAACTTTATTTTCTTTTTTATGGGCTACAGTTAGCAAGAAAAATTAATATGTGTACGACTTTGCTTATATATTTCTTTAGAAAGCTTTTGAACTTTTCGAACTTATAAGATTTTTATTGGAACTTCTTAAGTGCGCTTTCGATTCTGCAAAACGTAGTGCTAATACTTCGTATGCCATCGATATAACGTGAGTCGAGTTTTCTAGACATTACTTAATTTTTTAACATAAATTAATAAATCTCGAAAAGTATGTTTTACCAATATAAAGGAAGAGGTCTAATTGAAAGCGTTTATCAAATTTGCGTGCTACCCCTTTTTCCTTTTTATTCCTTCAGAATTTATTACTTTCACGTAGATATGATTTTTTACGTATTCAAAAATGGTGTTATTTTAGGCGTGTGTTCTAAATATCGGGTTATTTGTGGCAAAATACTTAATTGAGTGAATTATAGTAATGCAGAGCATTTTCTGCTATTGGAGAGTAATAAGAAGAGTTTTAGTGAAAAAGTTAGGGGATATTTAGTAGCAAAGGGCTAATTTAGGAAAAAATTGGATGAAGAGTTTTGCTGCTAAGGGAAACAAAATGTTGTAAGTGACTTTTAAGCGTGGTAACCTGAAAGCTTTCGTTAGACCTTAAATAATATGCGGAAAATTTTATAATTGTTATTAATCATGTTTCATTACAATGTCCTTAATAAACACTTATTAATAAAGGTCGCTATTAAAACTTGAGATTTTGACGTCTTTTTTAACAGGTAATATAAGATATTTGGTTCAACATGTTAAATAAACATTTTGTTTCACATATTAAATAAAGGTACATTGATGATCCTCCAAAACAGTTGAAAAAATGTTACTTAAGATAACGGCAAAAAACATCTCTATTTAACTCGCCCTTACTTACATTTCCCTAGGAACGACGTATTAACTCGCACTAATTCGTATAAGAAGAATATATAAAATATAATAAACGTTCGGTCTTCAATAGCCATTAGCCCAAAAACAATTGGATTTATACTTAAAATTTTACATAGAATCCGAATTTGTATAAATATGTAGGGTGTTCCTTTAAAAAAATTTAAATTATACATTTGTGACAGCTTTACAAGCTTATTTGCTTTTCCTGATATTAAATTCCGATGCTTTAAGATAAAACTTACAACATTGCAAATGAATTGATTTTTCTAACTCTTAAAACAAAAAGTTATCTGTAGTTAAAAGTATTATGTAGTTTATAAATCACCACTTTAAGCTGAATTCACAAAGCTATTTAATTATGACAGGCGATGCTAAACAAACTATACCTGCCTATATACTGCAATGTACGTTCAGACTCTATTCAAATCACACTTGGCGTGTTAGTGTACATATCTAAGTGCATCGTTCAGTATTGCAGATTTATAGCTGTTTCAAGCTGAATTATAATTGAGCCACACGTCGAGAAACTGTAATTGAAAGTGCGATAGATGGAGGTTATTGTTCACGGTCTAGATCACATTACTAATATTCGAAATATCACTGCAATGGATCAAGAAAACATTTTCGCGGGAAATAATATTCAATTTGCTCGTTTTTTGTTATTTAGTGCCGATTTTAGTGCAGTAAGAAAAATTACCTAAAATAATATTAAGGACATATCGTATATTGAAAATTCTCTACTTGGAACGAAAGCTTAACAGCAGATAAGATTCCAGTTTAAGACATACAACTGATATTAATATGCGACATTTACATCAGGCCTTTAAATAAATAAAGAGTCAATATATTTGATTTTGCAAGGAAAAAATTGGAAAAATTTTGATGTAATTCTTGTCAGCGTGGTCAAAAGTAACAAAGTTTGCAGATGATCTATAATTACTCATATCACAAAAAACCCATGCCATAAAACGCATTGAAAGAAGAAAAACGCATTACTCCGAATCATGCAAATATATTTAAAAAAAGCGTAGCAGAACGATTTCCGTATTTAAGAAGCCTCCGCGTTACAGAACCCCAGCTAAATAACGCTGCTTGATTGGCTAACTCCAACCCCGCCCGTCAATGTTTATTCACTTCACGCATTTGTATGACACTTTTCAAGAAAAGTAGCAATGTGAAAACCAGGCTCAGGTGGTAAGGCTCGCGTTTAGAATGCGCAGCAATGTGTTCGACCACGGCCCTTGCAAGTTTTTTTTTTGATTCGTTAGTTTTTTTTTGGCATGTCTTGGTTTAGTTTGAGTAAGTTTTGGTTGGTTGCGCCCCGCAGCATAAATTGCATAAATACAAATGCGTGAAGTGAAAGAACGTAAACAACATTGACACACGTGCTTATCTAGTCAATCAGGCGCTGTTATTTAGCTGGAGTTCTGTAACGCGGAGGCTTTCTAAGTACGCGAACGATTTAGAACACGGTCTTATTATTCTTCTATTGGTAATGAACCTTCTAGAAGAATTTGTGAGTATTATTTTACCTGTAAATAGATTTGTAGCTACTATGAACATTTTTAATACAATAAAATGATAATCTACGACTACCTATTATTGGCTTATTGGCAGTTTGAAATTTACCTGTAAATAGATTTGTAGCTACTATGAACATTTTTAATACAATAAAATGGTAACCTACGACTACCTATTATTGGCTTATTGGCAGTTTGAAATAATGGGCTAACACTTTTTTTCCACGCGGAAAAATTTACAAAATTTATGATACTCGCATACATGAAATATAAAATAAAACATTACGTATTTTAGAGAAGTACTGACTATTTTTTTTTAATTAGGCTTGAAGGACCATAAATAAAGAAGACAATATACTGATTAAGAGGATCATAGATTTGATATTGGGGAAGATAATAAAAGAAAGTATCAATCACCGTATCGGAATACACATATCGATTGCCCGTATTCTTGAAGCTTTAGTAAGTTTTAGGTATTTTACCTTGTCATATTATCGCATATATTTTTCTTTTTATTTTGCCGGAAAAGTTGAAAAATTCTCCAACGGATCGGCACAAATGTTTTTGTTCCAGAGTATAGTATTGTCCTACAACTTTGCCACTCATTTTGCTAACTCACATAATCGGCAATATGTGTATATGATTTTGAAATAAAAATAGCATAAGAATCGTATTGCATGGGCATCAATAGAAAAAGAAAAGATAAAATTAATTCATAAAACTTGGCTTATGAACTAGCATTTATAAATAACATAATAGGCCTAAATTAATTAATCCAAATTATACCAACTTGCGTAAATCACAATGAAATAAAACGTTATATCTCACACGTCCGGTAAATTATTACAGTAGGTACCCGTTTCGACATTCCCTTCTCGTAATGTAAAAATAGATTTACCGAACTTGTAACGTGAATAACTATTACATATAAATTTTATGTTTACTGTAAAATAATAGTATATTGTGTAACTAGTAGGAAAAGCTGTACATTCTTGGACGATTGTGGTAATTGCTGGACGAGGCGCAGCCGAGGCCAGCAACACAGGAGTCCAGGAATGTGCTTTTCCTACGAGTTGCACATACTATTTTTTTATCCGATCGGAAGTAATTAGAATACGTATTTATAAAAATAGAGCCAAATATTACTCTAAATAGAAACGGTGTTGTAAATTTAAACTCAACATAATATAAAGTTTTGAATCGAGCGAGCATGGAGTCTAAATCTTGTTTTTAATAAACGTCAGAACTGATAAACAAGGTGTTTAAATATGACAGAAATGTTATATTCCTGTCCTAGGACGGAAATGTTATATTCTCGGCCTAGGATCGAAATGTTGTACGTACAGTTATTGCATGTTGCCACGTAACGAATACAATATACTGGAATCATGACTTTTGCGGTGAAAAAACACATCGGGATGGTATAGTTTTTTTTTTAATTTTTGATTTTTATTCATGCTAGCCCAATAAAAATTTTTATGGGGATCTAACAAGAAAACTAAGTATTTAAAATGAATGCCCTTTTCCTACATATGCTAGCTAAGTCGTAAATCGGTAAGGCTATTATTATAGGTAGGCATACCGTGATCATAAAATTCTAAACTTAGGCGTGTATTGGTACAGGCCGAGAATAACAACCGCAGACAAGCGACAAAAGCCGTCGGCACCTTTGAAGTTGGAGAGACAAGTTCTATTTGTCATATGTGACAGATGACCGGTTTAATACGCTGAGAGAAATGTCATGAAGGGAAAAGAAATGCTATACACCGATAAAACTAGTAATTAATCACATGTTTATTATTTACTTTATTAGAAATGTATTATCAATAGTAGTTATCTTTTAGGATTTAACGGTTTAACTTAGAGGTTTCTGATTTGTCGCGTTCTAACCTTTTTACAGTGAATCCTTCTTTGGTTTCATGAGAGTGATTTTTCAAGGTCTCATCACATGGTTTATATTTTCATCTCGCGTTACGAAATTTTCGTATCGTTGATTGGACGACTACCCCAAACTAACCAAATCTATTAAAATTGATTATAACGTATCGGAACCGCTTCAAATGACTAAAATAAGTAAGGCTAAATGAAACTAATCGAAAGTTAAATCGACGACTGACCCAAACTAACTAAATCTATCAAAATTGATTATAGCGTATCGGAACCAGCTCAAACAGGTAAAATAAGTTTAAACTAAGTGAAACTAATCGAAAGTTAAATCGACGACTAACCCAAACCAACCAAATGTATTAAAATTGATTATAACGTATCGGAACCGCTTGAAATGACTAAAATAAGTTGAGACTAAGTGAAACAAATCGAAAGTTGGTTGGGCAACTAACCCAAACTAACCAAATCTAATCTTCGAAGATAAACACAGTTCACAATAGTATATTACATAACGAGAATGAAGTAACTTATTGCAAACAGATTACTGCACGAGCGAGCGTGATCTGTAATCGAACGAGTTTGTAATAAGCAATAATAATTTGTAATAAGTAAATTTCCATTCAAGCAGTGTACTACACTTTTTCTAAATTCTATTTTTAAAATGCCAGTAATACTAATAATTATTACCGATTTGAACATCAACTCTTAAATAATGTTGCTGTCACCGAACAATATAAACAATAAAAATTGCCAAAAAATCAAAGCACAGGTAACGCTATGCCGAAAAGCCTTGCGGTTTGAGCGGTTTAAAACCTAATTTGAATGGCACACTATGCACTGTAACGTACGACTATGCTTTAGTATTCTTTACGCATACTTGTGTGTAAGATTTTTTTACTTATTAAGTAAACGGCACGTAAGAAAGTGTTTACTATAAGAGTAGAAAAAATATTTTGCAAAAGAATTATGTGCCTCATCTTTATAAGCACACAACTGAAGTGCAATTTCTGAAAGATATTGGGAATTGAATCTTCTTTAAAATTTTTTTTCTCAACTTTTGCCTCCGGTTTCGACCTTTTTTTATTATTTATTTTTTTTTTCAACTTTTTTTCGCCGAAAACCGCGTTTCTCTTATTTTTTCTAATTAGTTATTTTAATTCGTTTTATATTACTTCTATTAACTGTCCGAACAGGTTTTTCCTTTTTTTTCATTATCTTTTTTTTTCTTATTTACTTTTATAATACTTTTGTTAACTTTCTGAACAATCTTTTACCTTTTTTTATTATTTTTTATTTCTTCTTTCCTCTTATAATACTTTTATTAACTTTCCGAACATTTTTTACTTTTTTTTCAGTTTTTTACATGTCAAAAATAATCCACAAATAAATGTTTTCTTCTCTTTTCGCCTCGTAGCTGAACTTAGCTTTGGCACACTATGCACTGTAACGTACGACTATGCTTTAGTATTCTTTACGCATACTTGTGTGTAAGATTTTTTTACTTATTAAGTAAACGGTACGTAAGAAAGTGTTTACTATAAGAGTAGAAAAAAATATTTTGCAAAAAAATTATGTGCCTCGTCTTTATAAGCACACAACTGAAGTGCAATTTCTGAAAGATATTGGGAATTGAATCTTCTTTTAATTTTTTCTCAACTTTTGCCCCCGGTTTCGACTTTTTTTTATTATTTATTTTTTTTCAACTTTTTTTCGCCGAAAACCGCGTTTCTCTTATTTTTACTAATTAGTTTTTTTAATTCGTTTTATATTACTTCTATTAACTCTCCGAACAGTTTTTTCCATTTTTATTATTATTTTTTTTTTCTTATTTAGTTTTATAATACTTTTATTAACTTTCCGAACAATCTTTTACCTTTTTTTATTATTTTTTTTCTTCTTTCCTCTTATAATACTTTTATTAACTTTACAAACATTTTTTACTTTTTTTCAGTTGTTTCCATTTGAAAAAAAAATCCATAAATAAATTTTTTCTTCTCTTTTTGCCATCTCCGACCTCGTAGCTGAACGTCGCTTTCTTTTTGCCAAAAACCGCGTTTCTCTAACTTTTTTTTTAATATATTTTTTTTTCTTATTTCGTTTTATAATAGCATTAACTTTCCGAACCATTTTTTACGTTTTTTACCCCGTGACACGGGGTCATCGCTTGTCAGATTTTCGGTTCGAGGCTCCGTTGCAGAGATATCGCCAAAAAACCTTTTTTCCCCACAATCCCCCTTAAATTAGAGCCCAGGTCCCCCCATATGTTCAAAGGTAGCCCCCCATGAGGCGCACCTACCATAAAAATTTCGACCCCGTAACCCTTCTCGTTCGTCCGAAATTAATTAATTTCGTTTTTCTTCTCCCCCCTCTCCTGGCCGAACCGGGAGGGGGGGGGGGTACGGAGTCCAGTTTACATCCAGGATCCTCATTTTACCCCGGCTACATGTCCTGAAAATGTCAGCCCTCTAGCCATACTGGAACATGCTTAATTAAAGCGTTTCACTATGATAAGCGTTTCATTTTTTCTGACTTTACCTTCGCTAAAGAAGTTACTTCAATAATAATTAACACAAAAACAAACCAAATAAAATTGGCGTCCACGCAAAAATTTTGTCGTCGACGACTGTACTAAACAAATGTCGGACTAAACAAACTGACAATCACGTGATGACAGTTGGCCGGTTTACCGTCCACTTCAAATTTTTGGGCGGGATTTATGTTGTCGCTTCTCTACGGTTGTTATTTTCGGGTACAGGCATGAAAAACACGAACATTTTGATGGTCATTTAATCATTATATCAAACAGGTATTCGCTGTTTTGTGAAAACAAACTAAATTTGTGAACATATACACAAATTTACGCTAGCTTAAGTTACAAGACCGACCTACTACTACTAATTATTAACCAGTAGTAGGAAAGCCATGAGGGCATTTGTGATAATATTCAGTTCTTGAAAGGGCACCTCAGTACATTTATTACCTCTAAAAAAAAATATGTAAGTAGTTCAACCCTTTTTTTGTTATAACCTAAAATCTAATGTAAAGACACCCCTTTCTGCCTACTTACCATATTCATATTCAGAGGGGTTTCTACTGGATTTAGTTTACTGAAAACTTGAAATGCTTTTATTCGATGTTGGGTCAATGCATCCGGCCTCAATCGATAGTTCGGAATTTCAGTCATCCATTCCTAGAAGTTGCTGTCATTTTTGCTGATTAGTTACAAGATAAAGACAATTCATTTTATTTTAGCTACTTGATTTATCCAGAGATCGTAATTTCAAATTAATTATGTTTTTGTTGGATACATAAAAAAATTGGAAATAATCTTACTCCGCATACCTGATTAAAGGTTGAAACCACAATTTTACATATCTAATTTTTTTCGTGTTAACCGTGATAGGTGTTTAACTTTGTATATAAAAGTTAATTATACATAGAAATTGAATAATTTCTCGAAAAACTTGTATAGTTTGTATTGGTTGTTTTAGGCTGAAACAAATTACTTACTTGGATCTTTATCCCTTTAATATTAGCCGTAAAATACTGTTTACCAAGAAGAGTGGCTCTGACTTACCAAAACTATGATCTATCGCCCCTTTAACTGCTTATAAAAATAGAGTAAGTAGGTAGGAGTGATAATCACATCACCTGGGGAAGACTTGCATCTGCACATACATTTATTTTAGTATTGTAATTTACCACATCAAATAATTCAATAAAAGTCATTTTTTTCACAAAACGTTCCTATATTTGCCCATGAAAGTAGAACAAAATCTAAAGGTGCGTATACATACAGCGAGACGCGTAGAAGACGCGCACAAGATGCGCGTGAGCCAAGCCTATTCGTAAAAATTCGTGGTTCGCGGCAACTTTCTTGCAGCAGCAAGCCTACCGCGAATATCCTGGATCCATCAGGAGATACTCGCATGCCACGAGCCATCGACGAATAATTTAAATTTAGGTGGGGGCCACTTTTGGATTTGTTTTTCGACTCAGATCAGAATTATCGTGGCTGCGTGAAGAAGTGCGACGGAATAATCGTTGTTGCGTAGTTAAGGGAAGAAAATTGTATAGAAAGAATAGACCTGCTATGTCTGACGACGAAGAACAAGCAGCAGCTTTATTAGTTATGTGCAGTGGTGCACTGCGTTGTAAAAAATGCTCAGGATCGGCATTTCTAGCAGACTAAAAGTTTCAGCATATCAGCAAACAATACAAAAATTTCACCAGAATGTCCCCTACAAATTTTCAATATTTGTTAAACAAAATTGGACCAGCTACCTCCAAAGAGAAAGTTATTGTATATAAATGTAACATGCTTTCTTCGAACCACTCTATAATCACCAACAACAACTATTTCTTCGTCAGTCTCGCTGCAAATTAAATTTTGAAATAGCCTGCCATGAACCCGTCCCACTAGACGCGTAAAATCCCTGTAAAGTCACCCCAAAAACCGATATAAAATGGACCGCTGCAAGCCTCCGGCGAGCCTCCGTCGAGCGGCTCGTGGTAGACTCGCAAGCCACGTATAAATATGATGAACTAGGCTTGCTGAATGCGCGGCTCAGGCGCGACTCGCGCACGTGTCGCCATACTTATACACACCTAAATATTCGCTCGGATGAGTAACAATAATTATTGTCCTCTCTACTCCAAATAGGTTTCACAAATGTGTTTCATGTGTGACATGCACATGAATTTATGACATCTGCAGCAGAAAAAAATTGTTTTTATGTCTCTTTTTCTCGCGCACACTATACATCTTCCAGGGGAACGGGTCGAAGTAATGGGAATAGGCTGTCTCTGCGTATCCAAAATCTTTATTATTTTGGCTGCTTTATAGTTCAGTGATTTGGGAATATTGGTCATCAATTTTTTACTTGAGGTATCACCAACGGTATTTCCTCCAACTCTCCGAAAAAATTTTTGCGCTTGGCTTCCAAATTAGAATAATTGGCCAGGAAAATTACTTGGGCATTTATTCCTGCAATGTCCACAATTCAAAAAAATTTAGCGAGTAGCCAGCATTTAGTCCATCTTGTAATGGTATAAGTTGCACACATTTTATCAACCGTACCAACGGCGTGGCGGCTTTAGTATCGATATAAAATGTGATTTTCTCCGCCTTAATTTCATCTAGAGTGGTCGAATCCATTTCTTTACAGCCAGGATGTATTGTTGAAATAAGCAGTACGCTCTTACCTTTCTTTGGAATGCAGGAAAGTGCAGTTGTTTGTTTTTGGTAGGCAAATGCGCACTTGTGAACCAGTTAGCTAGCGTAACGTCTCTGCTCAAATCAGGGACAGTCTGAGTTAATCTGTGAACTATATCTCTGAACCAAACTAAGGTCCCGCTAGTTGTTTGCTGGATATATTTCCATCGCTAGCGTACAACATGTTCTATCATCACAAAGAGTGATTATTTTCAATCCATATCTCTCTGGTTTGCTTGGTGTATACTGTCGTAAGGAACAGTTTCCCCTGAAAGCAACCAATCAATTATCGTGTATTCTGCCACTGTGCAAGACTTTTGACTGTTTTTGAGAAATGCAGTGAACATTTTTCTCTCAGGCACCAGTTTATCAAGTTTTTTCGCTTAATTTGATCACAAAGTCATCAAACCGAAGGTATCTGGCCATAGATAAAACTTCTGTCTAGTGACATAGTTGGATAAAATATATCAACACCCGTTCCATCTGCTGCCCATAGATCTTGAAGATTACCTTCATGAAAAGAGCTAGCAAGAAGGAGCAAACCAAAAACTGATGATATCTCTGTAATATCAGTCGGGCAAACTAGAGTTTTGTTTTGATAATTTGCACTGACACTGGCGATATTAATGTTGGTTCAGTTGGTAATTAAATCAGTTATTTCATTATCTAACAGCAGACTGAAGTACTCTAAGGACGAATTAGCCTGCTTGGCATATAATTTGGTACCTTGAAGATGTGTTATGATGTTTTGAGTTCTTGTCCTTACACTGGTAGGGCCTGCAGTCTTATTCTATCAAGTTTTTCATCTTTCCCCAGCATAGTATCTTGGAGTCACGTGACATTTCATTTATATCTGAGCCATGAGACAATCTTTCGCTCTCCTGACGCTCCTCACAATGTTCTAACGCACGATCCTAGTTTGAGCTGTGTGACTGCTCTCTCACTCATCATCATATATTGTGTCCACATACACACAGCCACTTTCTTCAGTGACCTGCAGAAATGACATTCTGAGACTTTCCTGATCCTTCTTGTAAGACATCTCGCAGTAGATTCAGATATTATAACTCCGAAATGAATAACATTTCAAATTAGAGTACACACATCACTCGTTGAGTGGTATAGGATTTTCTTTTTGTGTGGGTGCTAAGCATAAAAAAATTAACTGCTAAGAAAACACAACGTAATTAAGTATCAAGGGTACTAACAGCACTCCATAAATAATATCCCTTCAAAAGTAAACAAATAACTGCATAGGAGATTGCGAGAAGACTAGCAAATGCTCTCATACGCCGCTGGCAATTGCCGAGCAGCACAGGGCTGTTGTCAATATTTCCACAAAAAAAAAACGAACATAATTGGATTGTGGGTTGTTCAGGCCACTCCGCATACCTGATTAAAGGTTGAAACCACAATTTTACATATCTAATTTTTTCCGTGTTAACCAACCTTTTTGATAGGTGTTTAACTTTGTATATAAAAGTTAATTATACATAGAAATTGAATAATTTCTCGAAAAACTTGTATAGTTTGTATTGGTTGTTTTAGGCTGAAACAAATTACTTACTTGGATCTTTATCCCTTTAATTTGGAAAAAGGTTATAGACTGGAAATAACACTTCAAATAAGAGACATTCTATAAAAATTGTGTTAGCATCGATTAATCTTTAGCTTACAAACAAAGCGCAATTTATCATGCGGGTATTTCCTGCAAAAAACATTATATTGTCCCATATATCAGCCAAGGTATATATTTGAAATAAGCTTCAAAAACCGGTTTCGTTTTCACACGTAAAAATTTAGGATATCATTTGAAAAATTAGTTCATAATTATTATTTTCCTTCTTTTCCCGGCTTCAGTCAAATGTTTAAAATTATACTGGTAATTCGAATTTTGTCTGGTATCGTTTATGGGCATTCGAAAGGAATTATTTTTTTATTGTAAACATGAATTTCAGATATTTGCATTGTCGTTTCGTACTATCAATCAAGTATAGCATAGCACTAAAATAATTAAACGACTTGGGTCAGATGTACATTTCCTGATGGAGCTAATTTAAATAAATAACCTAAAGTCTCTCTTCAAAAGGAAAATACGACTCTTTGCACATAAATATTAATTTCAATTATCTTCCGGTTCAAATACATCGGGTAAAATGTCGTTTACATCATCTAGTGATTAACCAAATCTTGCAAAAGTCCTGGAAAGTTTGCTTGCCATATGAAAGCAATTCAATTAAGTTTTCCCCTTTATTCTCACTTGCCGGATTAGGCCCTTTATACCATTAATATTTTTTCGCTCAAAACTTTAGTGTTCGGAACGGCTGTTCTACATGTAAAGATGTTTTGTATAAAATTGTGGAGACATTTTAATATACTTTAGCCAATTTATATTTTTCCGGGCTACTTATTATTATTTTTCTGTGCTGGAATATTATTTTTAACAGAATAGCACCGAAAAAATTCAGTAGAATCAATTATAATTTAAATATTTTAATTTCTTTTGATGGATATTTTTCATGTTGCCCGTTATTTTGGGTTCGGTATTTATTAAACTACCAATAAATGTTACACGTCGTTTTCCTAAATAAAATTAATCTTCTGTGTTTGCTAGTTCTTGTTTTGGAATTCAAGTTTATGTATTTTTTTACAAATACTACCTTTAGCTATTTTAATTTTTAGTTGTAGGTATATTAATAGTCTAGGTAGCCACATATTTTCTTTCTTTTCGTTTATTAGATATTCTCTTATTTAATTGTTAATTAATATTTCAGGTCTCCTTATTTTTGATAATTTTCTTTAGCTTCCGCTTCATATTTTCTTCAAATTTATTAAAATATTTGATCTTCTGTTCAGCTTTTTTAGGTTTACCTTAAAAAAGTTCGACCTAGAGTCTTCTGTAAAGCTGGAAATCTCAACACAGGACGGATTCATTATCTGGAAGCTGGAAATCACAACACAGACTAGCTTCATTATCAAGTTTTTCTTCCAAAAAAATAAGATTTATCATCATTTTGTGGTTGATGCTCAGTTGCACGTGTAATACTGCCGGTAGTTGGCAATTAAGTTTATGTACATTTTTACGAATACTACTTTTACCTGTTTTTTATTTTTAATTGTATATCAAAAGCCTAGGTCATATTTTTCTTGTTTTCGTTCATTATTTTTGCTCTTATTTAATTGATAATTAATATTTCACGTATCCTTCTTTTTGATAAGATGGCGACACAATGTCTTTCTTCTTAGCTTCCGCTTCACTTTTTCTTCAGGCTTATCAAAACGGTTGTTTTTGTTCAGCTTTTTTTTCTTTTATCTGTGAAAAACTTCGACCGAGGGTCTTCAAGAAAGCTGGAAATCTCAACACAGGTCGGCTTCATTATCATCTAAAGATTTTTTTTCAAAAATATAAGATTTAGCATCATCATTTTTAGGTTGATGCTCAGTTGCGTGTGTAATATAGCCGGTAGTTGGCTTTCAAGATTATGTACATTTTTACGAATGCTACTTCTGGCTATTTTTTAGTTTTACACGTATATTAAAACCCTAGGTGGTCACATATTCTCCTTGTCTTCGTTCATTATTGATGCTCTTATTTAATTGGTAATTAATATTTCATTCCTCCTTCTTTTTGATAATTTCGCGAAAACCTGTCTGTCAGCTTCCACTTAATTTTTTCTTCAGATTTAGCAAAACTTTCTGGTTCATCTTTAGCAAATTCGACCTAAAGTCTTCTGTAAAACTGGAAATCCCGACACATCTAAGGGTTCTTCTTCAAAAATATAGGATTTAATATCATCATTTTATAGTTGATGCTCAGTTGCTTGTGTAATATAGTTGGTAGGTGGCATTCAAGTTGCATTGCAAACTAAAAATATAAAATAATATAGTGAAAAGTTTGAACTTAATCATGAATCTCAACTATATTGTTATTATTACAAGTATTTGGATTAACCTTGTTGGTAATTTAAACAAAATCCTTAAAGCAGCCAGCATCAACAGACTTCTATCTAACCTCTTTAAAGACCATGTCCATCAGTCATAAGTACCCTAGTTGGAAAAAGCCCCATGGAAAACCAAAACTGTCAAAAACCCAATGTCTATTGGGTAAAAAGAATCCCTATGCACACAATTTGTTTAGATATAGGAATAGGTAAACATATGCCCCCTTTATTATTATAAGGTAACTTCAAGTTAGTTCTGCTATCATAGACATGTGAAAACACGCGCTGAATTGGTCAAAAAACGTATAACTCTTTTATCATACCATATCTATATCAGTTTCCCTATTATTTTATTTTAAATAGTTTTAAATTTAATTTATAATTTCCTAAAAGTTCGCTCAATTCGAAACATTGTATTTAATAGGGAACAAAAAGAACCGTCTGCTTTTCAATTACTGCCTCCCGGTTGTTTCGCTGAATTATTGTTCTGTCCGATACAGCAATAAATCTTTCGATACCCAATAATGTTCTCAGATATATAACGTCTGAGATGCAAATTGATTCGAATACGAACGTGCGCTTGATGTTCGTGGCTCTCGGATATTTGCAATCGCTACGTTTATGCTATGAATTATGAAAATCAGAATAATTTCTAATCGAACAAAAATTAGAATTTCACGAAGCAGTTTTTAGTATTTAAAGAAGTAAATGCAAAAACAATTAGTCAACCATGTCTATTTGGGAATGTTTTTGTATAAAAAATATTAAAATTAAAGAATTAGTATAATTTTTTTGAAACTTTAGCTTTCCTACCTTTTTTTCATTGGCATTACTTTTTGGTATATTTGGAGCATGTCGCTGTGATGAGATGATAAAAATGGTGGTTGATGAAGTTAGAGATATGGTGATCAAGTTGTAGTTAATATCCCTGACTCCAAAACAAGTAAAAATATAAGGTTCACTGCTACTGATGAAACTATAGAAAAATTCCTTGAGTTGAGTATTCTAAGAAAATTACTCTCTGCTAGGTCAAAAAAAAACAGGATATAACATTTTTATATTCAATTTACATATGGAAGATGTACATACAGTGCAGGTAATTGAAAATAATTTAATTGAACAACTTCCATTGAAAATTACAAGTTTCTTAAAGTTAGAAAATGTAGGGGAATATACCTACTTGCAATTTTTAAATTTTTTTGCAACTGATTAAGTTATTAAAGAAAATAACCTCAAAATTTTTTTTGACATGCAAGTGTTCATACTTTTTTGATCATTAGCTCTTTTGAAAGAAATCCTATCAGAAAGTGGGCACCGTCGTAGTAAATTCCAGATATGCATGGCGTAATCAATTCCATATTATTTGTATGAACAGTTTTAATTCCAGAAATATTTTTCTGTCAACCTCATATTTTCTGGAGATTGAATTAGCAACGCAGTCTTCAGCTACAATTGATGAGTTCCATCATTCGTGCTGTTTTAAAGTTAGGAGATCATCTCCTGCATTCACAAGCAAGGTAGGGGACGTTCACCGAAAACTATGTTATGTGTAGGGTTTTGAATTTTCCAACTTTAAGAAACTTGCAATTGTATATGAAAGGTGTTCAATTAAATTCTTTACAATTACTTGCACTGTACACCTTCTATAAGTATACTGAACAAAAAAACGGTTACGTTCTGTTTTTTATGGTCCTAAGAGAGACATATTTTTCAAAATACTCAAAACAGCAAAAACATTCTATAGCTTCATCAGTAACTAGATCACTCATATCTCTAACTTCATCAACTCACTATTTTCACCAACGACACGCTCCATAAGTACTAAAAGTAACGCCACCTGAAAGGAATTTGAGGTTTTAAAAGGTGCAAATTTTCTAATTAAAATATTTTTTTTATGTAAAGACACTCCGAATCCTAAATTTAAATCTTTTTCAGTGCTTCTTCTTACCTTTATGTATAAATACCTTTCATCAGGAGCCTGGCTAATGAATTTGTTGATGTTTTTTCTTATAAATACGTTGGCTTTCTCTGACCTAAATCGTGAGGCTTATTTTTTCAAAAAAGCTACCACCTGTGGAAACTTAATACACTCTTACATGTGCGCAACATATTATATTTACTCTAGAGAGTTGATGGTTTTAAATTTTCTGCTCTTCTTGAAAAATATCAGTGATTTTTCTCTATCCATTTTTTAAGGAACTTTTACTCTTCTTTCACGAGATTTAATTGGCAATAGATTTAACGATACCAACTTTACAGAATCTAAAATAATTTAAAGTTTATTATTTGTGTTTGATAATTTTTATTTAAATAAAGAAAATCGGTTTAAATACGTCAATCACTATGGTGTAAGCAATAATCCTTTACGTATGATTTGAAGTGGTGTATTTAGACAGGTTTTTAATTGCTGTGAAATACAGAGATTAATTCAAAAATTCAAAACCACAATTTAATTATTATAGACAAAAAAATACAAATAAATCTAAATTATGCATAAAGGTAGTAGAAAAAATTATTAACATTTTTCTCGATTTGAAGAACTAACTTCAACAGCCATCTATCTAAGTTGGGGTTTGGAGCCTTTGGCAAAATTCCCTAAAACAAAATGTTCTGCCCAATATCGAAGCAGAATTTTTACACTCGACTCGCGTTTCGCTAACCATGTATACATACATCATCAAGAGATGATTAAAATTATATCTTAATGAACACTATGGCCACGTTAGCTGTGTCTTCATTTTCATAAGTGGTCAGAGGACACATCAACAAAGACACTAAAGCTAACATCAAATAAAATATAATACGAGCAAAATATTTTTAATAATTCTTTAACAATAAAAAATGTTGAATAAAATTAAAATAATGCACAAGAGTTTTATTTACACAGTTTTTATTTACACACTTACAAAGGGACTTCAAGAACAGAAATAGAAAGCTAAAAACTAATGTGACCCATATTTCTGCTTACTATCGCATTTCCATAAACTCGCGGTTCCAATTGGTGTAAGTGCTTCACGTAATGATGCAAAAATATCTAAAGTATGAAACTCATCATTGAATACCCTGAGTAGACGCGAATGGTAAAATCGAGTGAAATTTCAATTATTTTTTTAAACACTTTGTTAGCAACGAAGTCTATAAAGTTGTTTTTAATCTCATCATCCCACTTGATAAATGGATTTCGAATTGTTACTTCTTTCGGGATGCTCATATTTTGATTAGTAGTGCAAGAATATATCAAATGATTCTGCTGAAAGTGGTGAGTTTGTTAATAACGATCTGTCAAAACATGGATGTTCCATTTTTAGATTTTTTTTAGCTATCCAGTGAAGATCTTGAAATCGTTCCCATAAAGATGTTTTTTTTTGCAGAAGTACCAAAAATAATTGTTTTGTTGTAATACTCTGACCAGGGTTTTAGCCCTCACAAGCAACATACCCTTTGAGTAAGACATGTTATACCTAATATTTTTCCCCACTTTTCTTAGAAATATTGTCATCAGAAAATTAACGTATTTAAAAATCAATAGAGATTCTCGGTTTAAATATTACCTCACCCAGTATGAATGCCAGTAAGGCGAACACGTAAGTAGGTTAACATTAACAAACGACAAATATATATTGTCGCAGAAGCATAGATTATCAGTTAAACATGTCTGATCAAAATCTTGCATAAGTACATACAGTGTGCAAGTTGCCTGCTCCGGCAGCAAAATCAAGCCCGCCTACACATACGTGGAGCACGTTTCTAGTCCGGCAGTAAACCAAATCAGCGTACACACAGAGGTGCACGTATCTGTTTCGGCAGTAAACCGAGCCATAGTGGTAGGTTGGCCAAATACAGAATGATTTAATTATATTCCAACAGGCGGAAATATGTACAAAATGAAAATTCAATGAATATTTGTCGTTGCAAAAAGTTTTCAAAAAGATAACTAAAGTTGTGAGCAGTCTGAGACAGTAAACTCAGAGGACTAATTTATTCCTCATTTATTAGCGGATGATCCACTTTCTTCGAACGATCGTATTTCCTATGCATTTTTAAGTGAAGGAAAAACCATAAAACAAAACATAGCTAGTGACATTTTTGCTTTTATCCCAGCTGATTAAATAATTTTGGCTCTCTTAATTTTTTATTAGGAGAGAGATAAATTTAAATTGCAATGATTATAAATGCTTTTAAAACATAAACGGTTGAAGAAAGGTTATTTTTTTATTACTTTATTAGTGCTCTTCTTAGGTGCTAAAAACTGTTCAAGGTATGTAACATGAAAATTTGTTCCTCCTAGATTTTAGAGCTTTTTTGCTAAAAGTTATATTTTGGGACTGCACACTCATGTTTCAATAGAAGTTAGTGCCTTATTACTCTGTTATATTTACATCCATTCCATAGGCAACGCAAAGCGGGAATCCTTGCTGGAATCACATCAAAATAAGTTATTATTTTATTTTCAATATAAGCTTTGTTTCCTCTTCTCTCCGATATTTTCAAACATTGCTAACCAAGCTACTTATATAAGGGTTGTTGGAATTCCATAAATGATATGTCTACCAAAAATTTTGCTTGGACGCAGTTGATGATCCAGTTATTTTATTTCCAAACTACTATGGCTACTTTTTCTAAACCCATTTAGCAAACTTACCAATAGATGCGAACGGCAGCTAGTAATACAATGGAAAGCTAGGTTTGTGGATTCTTCGGTACACTTTAATAAAGATATTAGGCGCCACCCAGTTACCTGAGACTCAACTAGGAAAAATCTACAACGTTATTAAATCCTGAAAAGTAATTTTTGGAAGAGCTTTTCAATAAGACATAATATTTCCCCAAAATAAATACTTTATTCTGTCCTTACTATGAATGAGATCCCTTGACAAAAAAAAACAATTATACAATACAACTCACATCACATGTATAAACAATAAAGCAATAAGAAAAAAGGAGCTTACATAATATTGACTATTATTGACATTCGTGTCCGATACAAACTGTTAAGTAAATATCATGCGTACCGATTAATAGGTTACTAGAATGATGGTAAATAGCGCACAGGGTTTACAATGGATGAATTTTATGCTGCTGCAAGGATATAAAATAAGGCACAGATAGATAGTGTCAAGAACAAGACATAGATAGTGTTCATTCGAGAGACATTTCTTCTAACCAATAATAGTCAATTATAAGGATCGACCATATGAGAGCAACAGCAACAGGAATTCTTCTATAAAGATTGGAAAATACATCTAATTTCACTGAAGCCTGCATAAAGAATTTGTGACTTACCACGGGGAGGTAGGATTCTCGTAACTCAACAAGAACCTTTATAGGTAGCCTCCATTGGACTGGCACTGGTTAGGGTCGAAATACATTAGCGTGACAAAAACATCATAAAATAATAACCCTAATTATTTCAACCAGTCCATGAGACCCCTGAAACAAAAAGGCTCCACAAAAGATGCCGGTCTGTCGACTCCCCCACAGTCTAAGGAAAACCCGAATCTCTCACGGAGCGAATTCTAACATCTTGACTCTGACACATTTAGCCAACTTAACTTATGTGAAATAGCGAACCCACCCGCATGATGGAGCACCTAGCGTCATAGCTCGATTAAGCGAACTTCTGCTCTAAACCATATTCGCCAAGCAGCAAGTAAATATGCCTTAAAATGTTGCCGGGAACCGTTACCTGGGAACGTAGATTCGACTGAACCTGTCTAACTGTCAAAACCATATTTGCCAGACAACCTTAATAAATGAAAACACGAAATCTCCTCGAAGGACATAGAAAACAAAAAGAAATAATATAACAAAACACAATTAGATAAATGTATTTTAATATACATTAGATAGCTCTTATGATCTCTAACTTGTATGAGGTAGGTAATGCAACGAATTGTTGAACAAATTGTTAAGTTTTATTAACTTTTAGATAAAAGAAAAGCTTGTGAGCATTTTCCTGAGTGATTAAAAGAGAGCTCAAATAGTAAAATCCTTAAAAACAAGAGCTAGCAGATTGAAGTGCAAAACCAGAATCTTGAAAGATGTTTCCGAAACCTAGTCGAACCCGATGTTATTATCATATCATAGGTATCTAGTACATCAGACATAAATATAAATATAGAAAGTATATTCAATAACTTTCAAGGTAAAACAAGGTAATGTACTTTATACACTGTACATATATATGCATAATCAAATCTAAATTATGTTTGCAAATAAAAATAATTATAAACTAAGCAAACTGTAGCATTGGTTGATCCAAAACTTTGAAAACGCTACACTACTAGTATTTTAATTGATATGCCTCATGAAAACAATATACCAAAAATATTACGAATAAAATTTCCAATACAAAACAAAAGATATTATTTATATATTTATATTGTATGTAAATATTTGGTTCATTAAGCTATCATTTTGACAATCAGAAAAACTGTTAACTTTAATGAGCTCGGTTTTGGAGCATCTGGAAACTTTCAGCAGCGTGAAATCTAGGTATGAGCAAAAACCAGTTAAATTGAGAAATATAATGGATTATTTTTAATGAATATATTAGCAAAATTATTGACCTTTTCTTACCAATAAAGCTAAGAAACTTTGTTTCTTTAAATGACCTTGACAAAATTATAATAATTTATTTAGTCGAAATGGTATATGTCTACATACCCTGATGTTTTATGAACAGATTCTTAATTTTCATTTCTTAGTGAGGCACACATCTAAATAGAAAAAATTAGCAGCCAACGTAAATTTCGATTTATTATTTCCTTAGATATAGATATATAGAATTATAATTGAACGCAGAAAATCGAGTTACTACTTTCTTGTGTCCACAGAACTGTCACGATAAAAAGATTGAAGCAGCAGGAAAATTGGACTTCTCAATCTTAAAAACTGTGGTAATTAATAAAACCCTATACATTTTATTTTAACTATCTTCCTCGCAAAATCAAATTGCTTCATGAAAACACATCTTCATTGGCAATCTTACATAAAGCAATTTGCGTGATAGATGATCCAGAACTATAAGGAGATACTCAAAAAGTTCAGTTATAAAACAACTATATCAGCGTAAATGAAATAATCTGAGTTTTCAATTTAAAGTAAATAATTATTAAAGTATAAATAAATACTAGGAATTAATACAATCTATCTCGTTATTTTATTGGTAGATGCTTTTTTATCATGCTGTTTTGAAGTATTTCCCGCTTCTTCCAGGAAACTCATTATTTCGAGTCATTTCTCTTCCGACCTAAACATCGAAAACGCTCCTAAGGGCTGAAGCAGACAGTTCTCTCTGCCTAAATTAAAGCAATAAATATAGCAAGCGATATCGCAAAACCATTTATTGCAATAATAAATTGAATAAAATTTCCCTTTTCGATGTACTCATGAATATTGTGCTAAATTGGAAGGACTAGATCATTATGATAAAATGAAATAAAATAGGAAATTATATTCATAATAGCGCTAAATAAGAATTTAAATTACAAACATATTATAATATATTTCGAGTAACTATGAAGGCAAGAGCTAGAACAGTATTATATCATCTATAATAATTTTCCATAATTATATTATAATATGTTTTAGATTAAAGTGTAATTTCTAATTAACAAGGAAATACCCGATAGAGTTACATGTTACAAAGGTCTCATAGATCGTCTACAGCTATTTACACCGATATCCACTCAACCATATCACTTAATACTATGTAGCGCATAATAATAATATTCAATGGAAGTAACAAAGGAGAAAAAGAAATCAAAAGAAAAAAGTAAGTACCAATTCTTTAGAAATTCTAAAAGAGGGACAGAAATTAATGAATTAAACAAACGATATGTGACCAAATCAAGGAAGATTAGAGAAAACACATACCTATTAGGAGTATCCTAGAAACCAAGTCATTTTAGAAGCAATAGACCGAATTCTATGGAAAAAATATCGAGATTGACAGATGATGAATTCTATTTCCGACATCAATCCTATGCTAATAGATGCAGATCAATTCTATGAAGACTATATAGTTACATAAATAAACCTAATAGGAACTCGGAAGAAGCGTAAATTTAGAGAGATACATACCAGAAAGATACATACCAAAAAGAGCTTTAATGGAAATAGAGAAGAATGAAGCTTTTCTGTCATTCTTAAATACTCTTTTCAACAGATGTTTAGTGGAAGGAATACTACGAAGGTAAATTGGATTATAGCTCTAGTTGTACTTATTTTAAAGAAGGGAAATTCCGTTTTACTGAAACCTTATAGACGAATAGCATTGGTCTCGGAGAAATACAGATTTTTCATGTTGAACAGACATTAGTTAAATAGACCATGACCAACTTGGGCTTTAGTACATATGGATGCTAAAGAAGAGGCTGCTGTAGATAACTTACGATTTTCTGACCTTCGTCGATTACGAGAAGGCTTTGACACTATAGAGTATTGTGCCGTTAAAGAAGTTCTCATTAACTGAGTCGACTCAGGATACACAAACATATCTGAACACATCAATACAAATGCTAAAATTATGGCCCATTCAAGTCGGAAAAGGACTGACCCATGGGAAAACCACCCTGGTACTTGAGAAGGTTTTTAAGTCCTTAGATTCAAGTGATGAAAAAATATCAATCACTGCACGAACAGATAACCTTAAATCTGCAAATAATATCCTAATCATATCAGACAAGCACGGCGACTAAATCATGGTTAATCCACTGTACCAAGAGCCTGATGACACTGATACCAAAGTAATGACCAATTCAAACGAAGGCCCATATTAGCATACCTCAAAGACTATTTGACCCAACTAGTAAGGGCTAACCCAAACTAACACAAAGTAAATTTGGAACAAGTATCAAGCTAGTCGAAATATAGTACGTTTAATAATTGATTTAAAAAATGTCTTTATTAATTTACAACTGATTTCGGTTTGCTTGTGGTGTCTAGGTCATAATTTCTCTGTTCATTGTATCGTATTAATTAATATGATCTTTTTTCATTTTGTTCTCGGATTTTCCCCTTTTTTTCCTAGACAAACCGGTGTTTGCCAAACCTGCCTAGTACGCTCATTGCTTATGAAAAGCTCGGGCTACGTTGCATGCTTTCAATATTATGGCTTTCTGTTTAACATGATGATATATCTCTGTATTTGGCTGAAGTTGTTTTAGTTGTTGCGTGAAGGTCTTAATTCTGGTGCCTGTTAAGGATATTATGAATGACAAGATTTGCACATTTTCTGTTTCCAGGTTCTTTCCACTTCTATTATCAATTCCGGATATTAGATATATTATGGCCTTGTTCTTTTTATTCAATAATGCGAGTCCTGCTCTCTTGGGTGATATCGATTTATCAGTGGGTATTATTATATCGTAGTATAGACTGACCTTATTATTTTCCAAAATGTTGTTCGGTGTGTAATTATAACATTGTGTTTCTCTTGAGTTAGGGTTAATTATTTAAGTGCTAATGACTGGTATATAATTTCGCTGCTATATAGATACAACAGTATCTTTTTGTGTATGCTGTGTCTTCTAGTATTTTACATTTTCCTCCTACATGTAGAATTGTTTCCTGGTATTTATGGGATTTTCTGCATAGTTCATATAACTCTGTGATTTTCATAACGTATTATTGAAATTTTTTGGTTGCCATTACCTTGTCCTGTATTATTAATATAAAACTCTATGTTTCTGGGTAAACTTACTTTTTCTGTAGACAATTCATGCATATCCTTTGTGAATATAATCGTTGCTAATAATGTATAGGAGCCTTCCACGTAATGAGTTCCACAACCATTGTTCTATATTATAGTGTAGTTTTTACATCCATTGTGGATGTGGTTCAGATTGTGAGAGATTCAGCGGTGTAGATTTTTTGTCTGCCTGTATGACTGCTCTGTGTATGAGTGTATGTTAGTTGTGGAAGTATTTTCTGAGAATTTCTATCTGACTTAGGTAGGTAGGGTATGTAAATGTCTATGAGTCTTCTTCCTCATTCTTTCCTATCCATTTTGCATCTTTGTACGAGTTTGGATGTTTGCTAGGTTTTGTCAATTCAGATCTTGTGGGCATATTTGTATTTTCTGTAGCTGCTGCCCATTTTAATTCTCTAAAGGAATATGTGAGGACCGAAATG
The DNA here is from genome assembly GCA_016904865.1 of Pissodes strobi. Lineage (NCBI taxonomy): Eukaryota > Metazoa > Arthropoda > Insecta > Coleoptera > Curculionidae > Pissodes > Pissodes strobi. The sequence goes on from MU181914.1 coordinate 1,164,603, forward strand.
AGAAACGTGATAATGGCTTTGAATTTAATTTTGCGTTGAGGATTAATGTTACTCGTTTCTTATATTTTATAGTTGTGTGGTATTCCCTCTGTTCCGCTGAAACATCAAATATTTGTGTATTTCTTCCTCCTGCATGCTATTTAAAGTTTCCGTATCCATTTTGCATTTCCATTTGCCTCGTTCTATACATACTGTGTTGCATTTACCGATTCCCAATTCCATTCCATGGTCTTTTGTGGTTTGCTCTATTATTTTTAAATACCATTTCATATGTGTCTGTACCCACTAAACACAAAAACATTTTAATAATGTTAAAATAATGTATAATTCGAGAACATAACGTTAGCTTGGATGTTAGTTCTAACGTAAAATTCATAGTGAAAAATAAGCTTAATAACCCGTTTTATGACGTTAGAAAAATAATCTTATGTTTTTCTAACATTGGAAAAAAAATGATTTTCCAACATCGAAAAAGGAACGTTTTTTTAAAATGTTTTTCCAACATTGAAAAAAAAACATTTTTCTAACGTTGAATAAGAAATGTTTTTTTTAACACTGAAAAAAACATATTTTTTAACATTATAAAATAACGTCTTTTTTACGTTAAAAAGGTAACGTTTTTTAACATTTAAAAAGTACCGTTTACGTACATGAGCCAAAAAAATGTTTATTTTACCAGGAAAAAACTGTATTTTTAACCAGCCGAAAAAAATGTATTTTTAACCACAGAAAAAATTATTAACTGTAAAAGAAATATTTGTATATAATTTAATGTCTTTTTTATACCTTCATCAAAAACACGATTTTAGCCACTGGGCTACCGTTGTAAGAACACTTTTTTTGTTCAGGGGAGCATTTTTTGTACCCCAAGTTAAATACTCGCGTCTACGTATCAGTTTGTACAATTGATTCATTTTTATTTTTGAGGCAACTGATTGTATAATATTTGATAAAGAAGGCAGGAGAAATATTTAATTTATTTCAAATAATTTACTCAGGAAGCAAAACTCAGTATTTTAATTGTTTTTATTTACTCTAATATCTGGCTTTAAGGGTGCTATAGTTTTGTTGAAATTAGTACACTTTTTACGGGTTGATAGGGGGTCAAAGTATTTCACATATAAATATATTGGATTATCTTACAGAGATCATTAAAACTAATTTCTTTTTATTGCATCAACTTTATAACCTTTTGATAAAAAAAAAGTAAAACATTCATACATATAGACAGAAAAAAAATTCCGGAATTTGCATTTTTTAATCTATATTTCTCTCATATTCTCCACAGCAATTTTTAAAAAATATTCAATGTACATATTAGAGGCTGTACAAAACGTGTATTAATTTTTACTTTTGAGACGCACAGCGGCATACCTCAAGAAGTCCATTGCCGTTTTTGTGTACTCGAAGTCACTTAATAGGGGAAACTGAGCTCTCGTAGCTTCTAAAAATAAAAAAATCCCTATGAAAACAAGCATTTTATAGAAACGTCTGATATTGATTAGGGAATGTCGCAATATTATTCCTCGCCGCGTAGCAGACGCAACTTTTGGCATTAAAACTAATTAAAAAACTAAAACTAACCAACATAGTCCTTATATGTATATGCAAAACAGCAGGCAGGCCTACCGGTAGGTTTTGCCTGATCACCTTAAATTTTGCCTGCACAGCTTTTTAGGTTTTTTTTGTCAAGTGAGACTTGAATACCCATGCATTGGTGGCGCATAATTGTCATAACTTTTGTACCCATTGACCGAGTTTGATTAAATATAGCCTATGGACTGCTCAAGGCTCCAGAGAATACACACAAAAATTCCGGATATTACTCTCATATTAACCCCCCAAGAATCTTTCAAAAGTTTTCAATGTACAGATTCGAATTTTATATAAAATCCAAGGTGAAGTTCTAGATGCTATACAAAAATAATAACAAATAATGTTTTGAACCAAAGCAACAGATTTTTTTTGTGAATTTTACATTTATATATGGTATCTGACTTAAAACACCAGCCACGATTTGTCAAAAACTAGTAAAAATTTGAACAAAAAAAAAACAACATGAAACATGTTGATTTAGTCTGCTCGCGATGTTTAATAAATATTTACCTATTAACCCCTAGCTGGAGTAAATTACGCTTCTTGATTAAATAGGCGAAAGTGGGTCGAGTGATACCTCGTCAAAATCTCCTTTAATTTTCTATTTCTATTGTTGATATCGAGCGATTAATTTTTAACCCATTTGCTTTAATGTGATCTGAAATAACCATATAAACTTAGTATTTTTTTACCATAAAATCATCACAAAATTTGCTAAAGATCTGTGGCATTTACCTAATTCACCCTGTCAGAAAAGCAATTCAGCCCTAAAATTATAAGGAAGAAGTTTTTTGGTTTTTTACAAATTCTCGGGTGAAACACCCTCTGCATAGAAAAATATGTACCATTTTAGCTACTTGATCATTAAAAAATATATATTTGTACCTTTTATTAAAGAAAAAATCTTTAATTCTCCAACTTTAAAATTATTTTTGGCCCCTGTCATGCTGCACTGCGCTGCAAGGGAGTCTGCATACACCATCCCCAGCATTCTCCTGATTAGTTTGGGGATTGTGCCGCCACCCACCAAAAATTGTATCACACTGTACATAGCCTATAATAATAATAATAAAATCATTATGCACAACTATTGCATCGTATATTAAAGGAATTTAATGTTTGTGGCAATATAGGGTCAATCGGGGTTAATATGATACAAAACTATAAACTTTGCATTTTAACTCCTAAACTTTGAGCCGAAATCTGTTGTAAAAAATGTTGGGGGATATACAATTTGTGATATTAGCTGATTTACAGATTAAAATAACCCAGACCTCAAACTTGAAATTGATTCTAAAGATTTTATGACATTTTTTCTTACAAATTTATGACAATTTTGACATTTTCAGAAAAAAAAACAGCTAAAAGTACAATATAACTTTTGCCTTTTGCAAGTGTGTAAACAAAAAGCCCCAACGAGTTTTAGGTGACACATAAAGCATAGTTCTTACTGATTTTAAAGCTGTGTTAGTCGCGAGGTTAATCGTTACAATGCTAGTTGATCGTTTTATGAAATTTGGTACAAAATGTTACATAAAAGAATATTATTAACCCATTTTACCAAATTTTGATATGTTGTACTGCTGGTCAATACACAATGATAATTTACATCTTTAATTCACAATTTTTGAAGTTAAAATCCACGAAATTAAATACAAGTGTTTACCCATGTTCAGAATTCGTAATTCTTAAATTAAACATGTAAAAGTTAAAATAAATCAATAATTAAGTTTGTGTTTATCAATTAGAGATGTGAATTATCCATTGTTTTGTTGGGTAACCAGCCTTAAGAAGCTAACGAATAGCTAAGCATGCTAATAGATTTAGGTACCTAAGAAACATATTGTAAGGATTCCGAGCCCTAATACAGACCCCCCTTTTTTCAAACAGTAGCGGCTTTTAAACAAAAATTCATATCACTGCTCCCTTTAGTGTAAATTTAAGTTAATGTGTCTACCAACTGTAGCTCTGAGCACATGTTTAAATTCCGAATAGTGCCCAGTTTGTAGTGAGTCAAAATACACGTGGTGTCACTTTCGAGTAACATATTTGATCGTTCGCCTATACTTTATTTTAATGATATTTGAAACTATTCTCTAAACTAAATAACTTAAAGTATGGTAGAACAGAAAAATCAAGTGTTGCCGAGCATGCTTTTGATAATAATCATAGAATAACAATACAAAATTTAAAATTAATTCATAATATAACTGATAGGAGATTATTAGACGCATATGAAAGTATGGAAATTATTAAATGTAGGAATAGTTTAAATAGAGATAGATGGCCTATTCCGTATAGTCCATTGTATTGGTTAATCCAGCGTGACTGGTGGGATTCCAGGATTGGTCATTTTTAGTTCCGCTTGATTGAGCAAAAAGTAGTATAAAAGGGAGTTAGGTAGATTTTAATTTTAGTTTTAATCATCTCCTGATGATGCTAACATGGTTAGCGAAACGCGCGTCGAGTGCAAAAATTCTGTTTCGGTATTATGGATAAAGCTCAGTTTTAGCGCATGTTGCCGAAGGTTCCAAACCCCAACATATTTGAAATTATTGTTAAGTAATTTACAAACAAAAGAAAATTGCCTTATTCTTTTCTTGATGGAAGACAAGAGGGTGCATCAAAATTTGCGTTTGATGACAACAAAACACTCGTGTCCTTTGTTCCAAAAAAGAATAAAGTGGTTCTCTTATTATCTTACATGCACTATCCAGGTGAATGAAATGCCGACAATGATAAACCACAAATTATCATCAATTATAACAGTAGATACCAAAGATAATACTGATACTTTCGATAAACTCTGTCATACCTACCCATACCACTTAACGAGCAATTCGAAGATGGCGAACGCGATTTTTTGCGGCAGATTACAGTGGCATAAATGCTGCAATCTTATTAAATTTTGCTTTCAATGATGTCCTATATCTGAATGAACTATTATTCCAACTAATCGCGCCTTTATTTTTTCCACTTTTTGTCTGTTTTAAAATAAATGTTCATAAATATAGTATTTTTTTACTTTATAAATTTAAACTATGTACCTATTACGGATTTATTGATAAAATTTTACTAAATTTGTAAACTTTGCCTTGATCCACTGCACACATAAAAACTACAGATTTTCCATTCCATTCCAATATATCATAACAAAAAATCAATATGGGGGTTAACAAGTGACGCCAACTTGTACCATCAAACATGAGAAAACAACCTGTTTATGCTGACAAAAAATTATACAACAAAATTCTACAGGCATCTACTTACCAATATTTTGTTGAAATGGAAGTTCAAGATTATCTACATTAGCTTACATATTTTCAAACTCTGCTCATAACTCACACTCACATACAACAACAACAATTCAAAATCAAAAATGGCCGATGGCCCGGGATGACCGATGATGAACGAGGAGGACGATGGACCTGACGTCACCTACGCCGCTACGCGGTAAACCGAGAAATGTGTTTGCGCCTGCGTACGTAGACATGTTTATTTGGCTAGAAAATGCACTAGGTATAAAAAATAAATTAAAAAATAACATATTTTCATGCACTTCTTTTGATGTTATAAATACATTTTAGATAACCCTGCATATTAATTTATTTTTTAAATTAAGAGGTGAAACATGAAAAAAACATTTATTAAACGAACATATTTTTATGGCATTTCTTAATGTTAAAAAAACAAAATATATTTCAACTTAATTCTACTTTAAATTCACGTAGAAACGTGATCTAGTTTAAATAACATACTAAAATATACATAGGATTGATGGTAATATTTTGAATGTTAATAAAATTATGGTTTTTTAAAAGTTAGTTTCTTAATGTTATTAATAAAGTATATTTTGGTAATGCTTTTACTTAAGGTTTTGGTTAAGATTTTCAACATGTTTTTTTAAATACCAAAGTGGACTTAATTTTAGGACATATTTGTGTTTAGAAAAAAACGTATTTTTGTTCAACATGTATTTGACGTTTATTACGATTTTGTGTTTAGTGGGTATTGGTGCATATATTTTAATGTCATCCACATGGAGAACGTGGTTAATTTTAGAAGTCCACTCGAAAGATTCCTCTCTTAATCTTTATGGTGTCGTTCTTTATTTCTTCTGTTTCGATATTTAAGTGTACGTTTGTTCCCAGGTGCTCATGATGGTTGACAGGAAATTTATTATAGTTCCATGTATTTTGTAAATTTCTAGTATTTCCTTTAGCGATGCATGTTGCACAATCAAATTGCATCTAATCTTTGTAACATGTTGGTAGGTTCTCTTCATGTTTTTTTTGGCTCATTATTATTCTTATCATTATCATTTATGATTCTCTCAATATTGTTTCAAGGTTTAAAGAAATAATTTAATATTCACTAAGCCTAGTCAGAACATTTTATCTGGTTCCATACCTAAATACCGTACGCAATAAATTTAATGATTTAACTCTATCATTTGCTGAATTGATTTTCGATTGCCATGAAATGTTTACTTTGTTCGAATCGCGCTTCACGCAATCCATACAAACTCAGTTATGATGCAATACTATAATTTAATCAAATGAACAATTCCGATGTTTGTTGATACGTGCAAACTCGTTGAGAGTATGAGTTTTATAACGTTGGGAAAGGGTAACAAGTCTAAAATTACTTAATATAATTTAAAAATTGTTAGATATAGAATAGCTAAAACGTATAATTTATATATTACATTATGATACCTTTAACTAATCAAATCAGTCATTCAGTGATTCGTCCATATATTCTCAGTATAAATTAAAGTTAGCGGGTTAGCTCCTTGGGGCGACGATATTTTTGCTCATATATACTGTTAGTAAACCGCTACTACTCTTATTACTTATTAATAATAATAATAATTGCAAAGGCAAATAGCTACTAGCAATAGTTACTTCTTCACCCTCGTCTCATTAGCATTAAGGGCTAAACTGAATATTCAGATATAGGGTTAGTTTGGGTCATAATAATTTACAGCATAGGTGATTAGGGAGGAATTTCTTAAACGTTTCATTTCCAATGCAAACTTAAATAAAAATAAAATTAAAAATACCTTGTGCTAATTGCCAATTACAGGATCATTTATAAATTAATCACGAACACATTACAGGCCCTCATGAAATATTAAATTGATCGCATAACGGATGTAGTTGACTAATAAATATTATTACTAGGTAACATACATTGAAGTGTTTTCAAAATTTAATTAAAATTTGACGTCTGCGAAAATCTGAGTTATTACTAATTAATAAATCTACAGAACTAAGCAATTTATATATGAGTTTTATTTTTAAACTTACACACAAATTTAGAAAATAACTGCGAATTGCAAACACAGATCAGAATGAATCCGGCAGACTACTAAAACTAAGGCTTATCCTACTTTATATTCATTGTCTATATAGGACTTTACGTACAATACGTATGTACCTTGTGTAATGGTCGCACAAAGAATAAAAAAAGGTTGAAAATTTTAGGGTTTTTAGCTAAAAGTCAATAGTCGTATCTCGCGACTGGACAGAAACAACCGTTCTGGTCGGTCATCCAATTTGCATGTATTACGGCTTTGGCAATGAAATCTAATTTACTACAAATGCTCGGGTTAAAGCTGAAATGTTGTTTGTTTCCCTTTGAAAGGATTTTATTGGCTGTAAGATTTCACACCCCGTTTTGCGTCAGATAAATTACAACGGGCTCTTCTAAATCATTCATCTTCTTTCCAACAATTAATGAAAGTATCATGATCTTTTCAAGGTCTTCACGCATCAATGCATTTTTATTCATTGCAATATGCCTGTAAATATATGTATGTTGTATGCAATCTTTGAGAAGAGTTTTATTAGTGCAAACGCTCGATCCCTCCACGCCTAGTATAGGGCATCGGCTCGACTCTAGAATTATCCGGAATCGTAGTGAAAGCGCGTACTCTGATAGAGATGGAATGAATACAAGCAAAAATACTATACAAAAAATTAAAAGTCAGTGGGAAAATAATAGAAGTTTTCTAAAATTTTATCCCACCGGAAGACCAAGAATCAATTTCATTGCACAATGCTCTAAATGACTGTCTGCAAGAACATCCATTTAGTGTAGCAAGAAATGCTGTTGAAGCGAGTAATTTTCCTGCATCCCGATATATTTTCAAAATATTGGAAAACATACCGATTGTCGTAGGATCCAAATGTTTCGCTTAGAAAATCATATAGCAGCAAGAAAAATGAAGCTGACTGACCATCACAAAGAAGGAAGAATTATTTTTGCGCTAAATAATTTGCTCAGAAGATTTGGAATAAGATGATCTTTGCAGATGAAAAGATTTTTCATCCGCAATTCTAGATATGATTAGGCAAATATTAATAGTTATCCTAGATCTGGACGTATTCCTGTTAATTCATGGAAGCTAAAGTACTTGGAGTGTGGTAGAATAGTAACTGAAAATGTAATGCTGCAGTATTTCGTAATATTTTAGAAAATGGTATGCTACCCAGCGTAGCAAAACATTTTCTACACAATTATTTTATATATCAGCAAGACAATTGTCCTATTACTGAATGGTTTGCAATTAATAATATTTAAATTCGGATATTGCCCGCAAAAAGCCCAAATATCAATTATATAGAATTTTTTTTTGGCAAGGTTACGAAAAAAAAAACAAATCAAATTTTCATCGAAAGAGCAAGGGTGATTATGAAAATTATATAAGGAATAGATGGGATTAATTAACCCAATCAGTGTGTTTAGTTTTTTATTTTATTAATCGCTTAAATGAGATAAGAAAAAATAAACGAGCTAGAAAAAAATGTATGGCACTAATTTCTGTGATACATGTTTATAAAATAAAACGCTAATATTTGTTAAGAAATTATGGATATTTTTTCAGAAGATTTAAAATGCGTTAGTTAGCCTTTACAGAAGAAGGTTATTAATTATTGCAAAACAGATTATATTTTAATTGTTACTTTGATCCAACTCGACAAATTTGACAATCCAAGTATACGTTTGACAAAATATTGAAATCCATAAATGTAATGATTAAAAACTGGATATTAGGTATGCATTTTGCAAATATGTGCTTTTTGTATACTTTTGTGTTTTTGAAGAAGAATCGCATATTTTAAGAGCTATTGTATATCCAAGCATGTTTTCAGATATCTGTGATATTTTCTTAGATTTTATAGCCCCACGCGTCTCTGCGCCGCCTGAACCTCTGAACTCGATTTAGATTGGAATTTACCTAAGTGGGCAAATAGGCGCTAATAAAGTAGTAATGTACATAAAGTATTAATCTATTCCTCTATTGAACAAACACAGGTTTTAAGGTTTTAAGGTAGGTCGTAAACATAATGTCAGGGAACACTGTAAATAATTTGACTGTTGGACCTGACACAGTTCCAAAATTAAAAGTTTACCCTATAATTTCAGTAGATGTAGAGAGTGCGTTTTATAATTTGATATAGGAAAATTGTATTTGTGATTTAATAAAGTATATACAACTTTAATTATTTTTTATTCAATTCTTAATCCCCTAATTTAGTGAAAATTTAATTTAGAAAATCAAAATTTAGTTGTTTTATTACTGTATATTCATTGTCTATTTATGATTTTTTTGCATATATACTGCATAAATGTAAAGACGCTCATAGTCTTAAGGCTTTTGGTTGCATATAATCTGGTCATTAGTAATGATGGTGCGATCGAATATAATACCACTATTAGCCTAACCAAATCAAAAGTACCATAACCCTATGATAAAATAATGTGATAAATGCCCTCATAAGTGTACCTATAACAGTTTATATGGATACTACCTAATAATACCTAGTGTATTCACTACCGAGAGCGAGTGGCTTGATTTACAGGATAATAATATGGCAATACTTAATATCTGTAATTAACGTTCGCAAAATGTATTCCACATATTATAAAATATAAGGTTAGCAGTTTAGACGAGTGTAACTTGTGATTCAGGTGGAGTTTAGATAATCTGTTAGACTGGTTTCAGGTGGTAGCCGCAGTCAATCAGCCAGCGGTATCACGTTCTGAGTTGGAACCCCCTTTTTTAAGCAGCTTTCCAAGATGATAGTTACAAAAGGTACTTCCTCTATATTTTTTTTAAATCAAACACAAAAAAAATTAAACCGGTGTTTCGCTATCAAAAATTTTCATAACCCAATAGAATTTTATTCAGTTATATATGAGAATGGTTTTGGAGAGCTCTGAATGCTTTAATCACAATGGTATTTTTGTAGCGATATTTATGTTTAAGGATAGAATAATAGAATTAGTTAAGTTCCAAAAAAACGCAGGATATTTCTCGAATGTTCATTTGTGGTTCGTTGGACGTTCAACGTCGACCTAAACTGGACACTGATTTCCGAAACTAATTAACTAAAAATAATAATAATAAATATCAACAAAATCTCATAAGGTGAAAATATGTGAAATACAAATCCTCTTCGTTACATTGGATTTTACATGGTCTAATAAAATGCAGTAAGGCAATTTTAGTTATATATATTATTAATACTAGGTAATATTTAAAATTTTATGTCAGAATTAATATAGGCGCTTTTAGCACCCATGCACCGAAGATTAAATGTTTCTATGCCGATTGCACTGTTGGAAATAGGGACCATTGCAAAGCGTTTGTAAAGTAAATCTCCTTAATGATCCAGAAGGAGAGACATCAAATATTAAAATCTAAACAAACCTAAATAAGTTAGTTATTGAGAAACACATACCAATTACTAAGATTCAACTTGGCATAAATTTTACTTAATTAAACTTATAATTATTAACCTATAAAACTAATCCACAAAAGGATATATATTTATTTTTAAATGAAGTAAGTTTTTGTCCTCCGTCGCCTTTTGAAAAAACACACCCTTTATCACAAACAGAAAAGGGTAGTACGAAACGCCCTAGTTATGACAATAATACGAATAGCAATTACACATATTATTATATTATCACCAAATGCAGACATGACTCAACTTCAAATTTCTGCTGTTTACCAGAGTGTATGTTCGGTTACAAGTAGCGGCAAAACCGAACACTGTAATGTTCTACAATATATCATTCCAGGTGATTAAACAATATGGTGCCATAACTCTGGAAATTTGCTGCCGTTATAGGACCTTCAGCGTAATGGGTGTATAATGCATGTATTTTAGTTTAGAATTGTAACACTTGATACGTAAAGGTTTCAACATATTCGTGCAGAGTAAATTCGAACTATTACTATTAACAGCAAATAATGGTAGCAAGTATGTCGTTGTTCATAATTTTAAATTTATCATTCCTGATAAATGCTGAAAAAAAATCCGAGAATCAGATGAAAACAAGGCATTTTCAGTTTAGTAAAATAAAACATTTATAACTTGCCTCTAACGAGCTATTGATCTGGTATCTCATCAACATTTTATAATCGGCTATAAAAGCCTGAGAATAATGAAGTAATGAAACGAAACTAATTATCCCAATCATTAGTATTTATTATTGACGCTTATAACGTTTCAACTAAAATACCTTAGACAGTCGTAAAAAGTTCAGATACCCATTAGAGCCATAACCGTAAAACCGTCAGGTATTATGGTTCATATAAAAACAAGCAAGGTTCATGTATAATAAAACCAAACTCGGTTTACTTTCAAAATATATTTACTATACAATAAGGAAACAAGCCGTTCACTAAATGAACTATAGATTTAGATCAATAGATGTGAGGCAATCATTTGCAAGTACACGAAAAATAATTATTTTCAGCAAAATGCACGACACGCATATTCTGGATAAAACTATATTGCATATTCGCAATCCAGCTATGAACAGCTACTTAATTTTTAATAAAAGATTATGCAAAAGCATCCATATTTTCATGTAGTGCCTTCAAGACCTGGCTGAAATCTTAAAAATATATAAAAATTGGTCCTCCACTTACCAGAATTACCATATCTATATAAAAGCCCAGCTACCAATCTAATGTTCTAGTCTCGGTTTTCCTTTAGGCAAACAACGAAATAATATTAAAGTGGTTTAATGGATTGCAAGATTACGCAAACATATTATTTTCGAAAATAATGGAGCGTGTACTTAAACTTGGGGAGATTTGTTAGAGCACCTACTATAG